>CAJQZJ010005020.1:522260-546570 GCA_907164525.1 Lophiomys imhausi | reverse complement strand
CATCCAGCCCAGACCACCTCACCACAGCTGAAACACATGAAAATGAGAACAATTCTACATTATGGAAAGTGATAGAGTCCCTTCAAGAAGAACTTAAATCTATGAAGGAATTCAAAGAAGCCACAATTGCACATATGAAAGTGATGGAAAACACCATTAGAGAAAAGTCAGGTGCCAAATACATATGGACTGGACACTGGGAATGTATGCTAAACCATATAATTCTTATAATTGTGGCCTATTTATTTCTGTTGTTTTGTATTGTATTTATAGTTATAAGAAAAAGAACCATTTTTTGGACTGAAAGGGAGAGCTGTTGGGGGGAAAAAAGAAATACCTTAAACTAAAAAAAAAAAAAAAAAAAAAAAGAAGGGGAGGGGGTGGGGGGGTGAGGGGGAGGAGGGTGGAAGGGTGGGACTTGAGTGGGGAGTAGGGAGGGGATTGTGATTGAGATGTAACTTGAAGAAATAAAAAATAAATTATTAAAAAAAAGAAAAAAGAAAAAAAAGGGAAATAAAATAACATTGTATCAGTAAAAAAAAAGACTGCAGTTACAGAGTATCACAAGCCAATAATGAACCCCTTCCACATACCAGGTGGCACCCCTGATTTTCTCTTCCTTACAGGGAAATGGTCACAGTTCATGGATACCCTGGACAGTATGAGCATCTGAATCCCAGGACTGAAGACTGTTGATGCAGGTGAAGGCCAAGCTTGTCGCCCTCCCACTGGAGAGGGGAGCCAAAAACAGAACAGGAAATAAAAGTTATCTAGTTCATGAAAGGGCCAGGCCTGAACCCAGGGCTCTTGATTCCCTGCCAAAATTCTTTCTCTTTTATTTAGCCTTGGCAGGCTGTAGTCAATTTTTTTATTTTTAAAATTCTCTATTCTTTTTTTAAACTTAATTCTGCAAAAAGCAACATATTCTCGGGAATTTATAGCTTTGTGTCATTATCAAGCAATCAATATCACCCTTGGAAGGAATTTCAATAAAATGTTCTATCAAGGGGTCTCAGCCACTTCTTGTTGGGTCTCTCAAGTTCACTAAACATTCTGGTTTAATATTATATCTTATTATTACTTTATTAATGCTTATTAATATACTTTATATTAGACAGCTAACTCTGACCAACAAGACAGGCAAAAGGACAAGGAGACAGAGGCAGAGGGTTTAATGATACTACCAAGGACCCAACAGCATGAAGGACCTTCTGAGCAAGGCAACATAGTTCTCATTTTACAGAAGAGACAGTTGAGGTGGGTGACACTAAGGAATTTTCCCAAGGATCTAGTTGCATGGTGGAGATAGGACAACTGGAGTCACTTTGATCCCAAATTGCATTAATTTGAAGCAAATATTTGTAAACCAAGTAAAAAGACAGGGAAGGTGCTCTTCAGAAAGACCTAAGACATTATTCATAAATGCTGCTTTTTAAAAAGTCACTAACATAAAAAAAATCTGCATTATTCCTCTGGCTCTTTGGACATTTTCTTCACAGATGAAGGCCAAGTGTTTGAAAAACTCTTTAAGCTATGCTAATAATAAAGAAAGCAGTGTGATTTAAAATTTTTGATGATATCTTTATCTGTCAGATACCCATGATTTTCTCTCCCCCATAGGGAAATACACACAGGACATGAACACCTGGAAAAACACAAATTGTTCAGGAAACTCTGTTCTCTTCATGCTAGGGTGACTTTTGATTGACTTCTAAGGGTTGGCTTCATCACACTCAGGCTCATTTGTCATTTCCAGATCGCTCATCAGAAAGGCCATGTACTAAACTTCAAATAGAAGCCATGTCCCACTGATTATTTATTTTACAAAACTCATTTTAGATAACATTTTACAAGACACATAAGAAGTAGAAGATGTATGCTTCTGGAGACAAGAACAAATCAAACTGTTTTCAAGACTTTTATAAAATTCATAGATAATACTGAGCCTTTTAAAACTATTAGTGGTAATAATTAGTGGTTATATTGGGCTCAAGAACTGATGAAATATTTTCACACATATAATTTTAGTGAAGGCCATAAGTACCCCTAAAGTAAATTTAAAACATTTAGTAAGTGTTAGTATATGTTTTCAGTTGAGCTATGTCCTAGAGATATCAAACATAAATAAGAAATATTCTTTTTAGTAAAAAGTATTATACTACATAATATAAATATGTAATATATAAATTTTATATGTGTACTTTTCTTGTTCAAGGAATTGTAGATAAGTAAAACTCAGAAATTAGAATATACTTGTGCATTTAGTTCATTTACATCTGCATTCACTTACATCTAGAGCTGAATCCAGAAATTTTTGATACCAAAAATTACCCTATCTCTCTACAGAATACTGTAAATAGTAGAACTTCAAATGGGTCATCATGGAAGTAGGAATTCAGAGGAAAATAATCATGGGCAATTTTTAATTAATTATTTCTATTAATTAGCTTTTAGAAATTGCATTTATAACTTTAGCATTACATTTTTAATTTATTTTACTTTATATGTATGAGTGTTTTGCCTGTGTGTATGGATGTAAACTACATATGTACCTAGTGCCTGTGGCAATCAGAAGATGGGGTCAGAAACCCTGGAACTGACATGATGTATGGTGTGAACCACGTGTGGGTGCTGGAAACCTAACCTGGATCCTCTGCAAGAGCAACAAGAGCTTTTAGCTCCTAAACCAGGGTCCCACTTTGAAACTTTTAAGGAAATATAGATCCTTCTAACTTCTGTTGCTCTCAGCAAAATGTTTTGCATCCCTACTAACAAAAGAAACGTTATCATTACAGATGGTTAAAGAGAAATAGAATCTAAGCTAGCATTTCTACATGGTCATCTCTGCATGCCCTAGGGTACAATGGATAAATATGCCATTATGTGGTATTCTGGGTCTTACAGCTGAGGAGATTAAAGACTCTAGAGTGTCAATATACAAAAGCCAGGTTGTTAAAGCTTTTGAATGAAAAGTAATTACAAAAGTTCATGAAGGTGACTTTAGGATGATAACTGAATAATATCTTCATAACAGTCTTCATGAACAACAGAGACAATTATTCCAGCTGCTCTTTAACAATAAAGACAGAAGAAAATAAGTTCAAATTGCAGCCCCTATGTATTTTGGTTATCTATGCAAAATGATTTCCCACAGGTAAGATTGTTGGTTCTGGTACCAAATACCTGGGGAAGTTGTGGGATCTCTTTTGAAAAAGAGGGGGTTGTGGAAACTGGGAAGAGTCTCAACCTCTTCTCATGGTCCAAGGGGGGCATGGCCCCAGGTGGGAAGGTGGACTAGATGGCTGCCCAATCTCCTTCTGGTACCATGACTCTCTCTGTATGATGGGCTCAGCTGCTGAAAGTGTCTTCAGATGCACCTTGAGTCTTCCTTCACCAACACAATGTTTCCTATACTCATTCTATGGAAACAGTAACCACAGTCTCAGCTCACCAAGTGAAGCAGATATGGGCTTCTGTGTCTTCTCAGTAGCAGATGAAGCATAACAGAGACACAAGCAGGGATGTGGCAGAGTGAACTGAAGACATTTTCCCCCTGTAGGTCATTGGGGTAACAACTAAGAAATGGGTCCCAAGAGTGTAAGAGATTAAGATCACCCAGCATCAGAATGACAAAGTTGAGATGGAATTCATGGAACAAATTGACTCCCTGCCCAGAGACTTTTTCATAAAACATATTTTTCACTGTGAAAGACCAAAATCAAACTTTTAAAAAAGAGTATGTTTCAAAATATACCCAGGTGTTTAAGAGATTAGAGAAGCCACCAAATTCCTTATAGAAATCTTTGGTTCTCTTCATAGTCATAGTAGGGTGATAAAATCAGGCAGCTTCTCACACTGATAGATGTGTTCAACAGTCATCCTAATTCTACGAGACCACTGCCTTAGAGCTCTTGGTGCAGATAAAATCCCTATCTTTTCTTATGAATTTATCATGTTCAAACTAGCAATTTCCCATAAGTGTTAACCATAAGCTTTAGAGACAGAAAATACTTGATAGACCTTGACTTTCTCAAGTCTTTTTTAATGATCTGAGGGACTTTAGACAAGTAACTTAACCATTTGTTTCATCATCTGCAAATCAATGGTTAGAACAGTGACCCAGATTGAGTGAAGTATTATCATAAAGTATACACCCAAGCATGGTACTACTAAAAAACTCAGTAAACTATAGCAGCAGCTGCTCTTCTCATTGCCTGTACCTCAGCACTGGGCACTTACACGAAGAGATCATAAGAGATAACAGCCTTTACATTGAAGCAAAGCATGAAAAGAATCTTATCGGAGAAAATGAAACATTTTTCCAGTGCCGTGAAAGCCATATCTCTCAATTGCCAGAAGGAAGGTCAGGTGAACCGACAACATTTCTTATATTTCCTAAGGACAGAACATGTAATAAAGGCTCCATTCTGTGCAGTACAGATATGAAGGAGAAGGTATGCCCTCTAAGGATTTCTAGGCAGAGAGGATAATATCACATAAACATTTATACTTAACATGCTACCATGCCAGGAGATGGATGGGAGCACCAGGAGGGAGGAGCAGTTGAGCTGAATCAATATTCTAAGCAAAAAAGGAAGAAAGGATCATAAGCATTAAGCAATTGTGTTTAGCTGATATATTAGGGCAGTGGCATACTGGGCACTGAGAGTCTAGTTACAAGCGTTAAGAGCTCCTCACATAATACATGAAATGATTTTTTTCCAATATATGGGAAGAAGTCCAGCAGCAACAAGATAGGATGATTATATTGAAAGATCAGCTCTCAACAATATTCTTCTAAAATAACTTTTATGAGATTATCAAAAGCACATAATGACTATAAATACATTCAAACCAAGTTTTGCAAATGGTAAGTAAAATAAGAAATGATTTACCAGATTAACCCCTCTGAAAAATGATTGTGCTACAGTAAGAATCTACTGAAACAACCATCCTCAACTAATGATGAGAATCTAAGTCCAGTGGTACTTCCAGTTCCCATTCATCATGCCATTGCTGTCTTGAAATGAGAGTATCTGGGCTTACCCACAGGAGATCTTCAAACGATTATACTTAGTAACTTTCCCTGGAGGGGGAGCTCATGAGGTACATGTGTCAGAGCATGAGGGGCTTCTGAATGGCCAATGAGGCAGAAAAGTGGCCACATGTAAGCTGTTCATATCCCTGCAGGTAACCCTTCACTATGGTTCTGTGGCTAATTCCTCTTCAGGATCTTGTCGGCAGCCTTTACCCATGCTACTGTTTATATTCATTGCTTCTCCAAATTTGATCTGGATGGAAGCATTTCTTTGGTCTGTTGGTAGAAATGGATGCTTGTTCACTTTGCCCCAGGAAAAGTGCACATAGTACATGCCAGGAGCCTCTGCAGTATCCACAGCAGGCCCACCTGCTAAAGTAAGTGTGTTTACCAAAGGTTGTTTGAGTTGTTCTCCCAAGCACTGAAATTGCCAGGCCACCTCTGAATTTCCTTCCATTCAAAACACCTGTGTTGAGTGCTGTGCATTCTCCCTTGTGGCATTTGCTGACTTATAGCCCTCTTTTCCATTTCTACCTTCACTAAATGAAGGGCGTAGAAAACTTGTCTGTACTTGCAATCTCAGACTTGCAAGTTATCTAACAGACAGTTCATGCTCAATAGCACATGTCACTGAGTGAACTCTTATGACCCACTTACTTGATTTTATCCCCATAGCTTTCCATGGGATCATGAATTTTTTCTCCTCTCAAATGCTTTCCACACTATTTGTGATGAATTTTACTAAAGCACAGATTAGTTTCATTTCCTGGCTGAAGCATGTAAATGTTTCCTCACCACTAGAAATCCCTCACACTAGTATTTAAGAAGAGCCACCAACCACCCTAGCCTTGCTTTCACCAAATGCCAGCATTGTCACTGAAAACAGCCTATGGTCTACGTCCTTCATGTCATTCCTGTAGACTGCTTGGCCTACAATGGCTCCACAACCCATCACCTTTACCACTAGAAAACTCTTGAGTCCTTAAATGGTTCTTGGAAATGTCCCTTTAATCCAAATTCACTCTCAGATGTTAGACCTTTATTGGGAGCCTTATTTTCCTTGTGATGTAGGTATGTGTGGCTTCATGTATTTTCCTCACTTTTCTATACTTATGAAGACCAATAATTGTGCCCTACTTATCTCTTACACCAAAGCACCCAATACATGTCAACTAGTACTTAATATCTACCCAAGGTAGGACATAGGATTGAAAAAAAGGACAATTATATTCTCTGGAAAATGAGAGCCATAATGTTTTGTAAACTCCTAAGAACTGGAAGGATTCAATTATGTTTGAATTCATGTCATGAAATTTGTTGCCTGCATATGTGAAATGAAAACTACTAGGTTATTGTGAGTCCTTCCCTGATATTTCTAGTAGAGAATGAAGATCATTTGCTTTTTTCCCCCCAGCAGCCAATTTGCTCAGCAGATGAAAAATTAGCATTTGAACATATTTTAATATTAACATTCAGTCAAATCACAAAAATGCTATGTGACAGGATTTAGAAAAGGTTCTTTGTGGTAAGATCTCTTGAGGGTTAGAGTTTACCATGCATTTAATATATTAAGCTGATTGAAGAAAATGTATATCCAAACAAAAGCGCCTTCCCAGAAAATACTGCAAGTCTACTCTGTATTCTTGTGATTTTGGAGGGGACTCTGGGTTCAGTACTCATGAGAAAAGGCTGCCCCTAAAGACAGAGGAGGAGAGAAGGTGTTGGTGTTCAGCCAGACTGTTTGGAATAGCCCTTTCTCCAGGGAAAGCTGTCTACTTGGCCACTTACTGTTTCACATACCCTGATTAGAGACAAACTGGATGCGGGTTATGACATCTGAGAACCCAGGACAAACGTGGCTCATTGCCCTATAATCTGATTTCAGAATGGCTTATGCAACTCACATTCCTTCTGGAGGCTTTCCCACATTTCTGGATAACTGATGAGTATTTATTTCCTTTTTTTTTTTTTTTTTGTCCAGGGAAGGAAAAACTTCTGCTCATTATTAGACAGAATAGGGCAGCCACCTCTTTAGAGTGAGGGCTGCATTATGAATCAGTGTTGTTCTGTTTCTTCCTTTCATTTACCTGCTGGTTTACTAGACACCCTGGGCGGCTCTGAAACCTCCCAATGACGTCAATGGGACAGAGAAATTGGAGCAGCAGAGACTGCTGCAATGCACCAAGTCTACTGAGGTTTTATTCTTTCTCCCAGGGTGACATCTGAGACAGATATTATCAATCAAGCCCTTCTGGCTCAGCACCAATCACAGGCATTTTATCATACAAAGCAGTAAAAGCTGCAATTAGAACATTGGCTTGGCTTTTTCCTTTGGAATATTTTCTTCATGGCAATTAATAATGCAATTAAAACTGAATTAAACAGGAGAATGCTTACTAAAATATTTAATTAAAATATGGGAGCAATTTTCTTTAATGTTTCATTTATCACACTATTTAAGAGTACTCTGTAGTTTTTTAATTTAAAAATTTAGGCACTAAAAATACCACCTTTCTCAAAAACACAAATAAAAGACAATGTCCAAGAAATATCCACATGTCAAGTAACCATAAAATAATGACATGCATAGCACAGCATGCCTTTCCTTTAAGGAGTCAGTGGTATCGAAAGTCACATGACAGCTGACTGGAAGGAAACTGGGATTTGGTAAATTAACATTTTAAAAAAAATCATTCAAAATGAAAATCAAAAGGAAGAAAAGAGAGCCAATTCCTTTTTGTTGATAAGCACAACATATTATTTACTGATTTTAAAGCTCTCGTTTTGGGAATAGTCTTCCCCATTTGATCATATAATAGCATATTGAAAGCTGAAAACATACAACCCTTAATAATATCATTAAAAAAAAGAGGTCTCTATTCTTTTTTCTTCTCTATTTTGAAAAGAAAGTGTCTTAAACCCCTAAAGATATCTGAATATCTCACAGTAAACCTAACTAATAAAAATTCTTAAGGTAGGTTTTTTTGTTTATTTTCGAAGTTTCTTCTGATAGCTAGGCATAGAACATTCTCATCAGGGAGACGGGTACCGAACCCATGGCAGCCTTGCTTGCCTTCTACAAGGAAAGCTTGTTGGCAGATGGTAGTGATAGTGTGTATATAGTGTGGAGTGGGGGGAAGTCTAGAAATGCAGAAGACATCAATTTCAGTCTCAGGGTTGTTAGCCAAACAAACTGGTTCTAAAGCCACTAGTCAAGAAAGCCAAATTGGCCAAGGACAGCAGGCAATGCCTTTTATCCTGGAAGCACTGTTGTCAGCTCTTATGCTCTCTTATCAGCTAATATCGCATATGACGTAAAAACGGACCTAATAACAGACCCTAAGATAAGAAAGGCCATTGAATATATACTTAGATTTTTAATGAGGAACAAATAACAGAGAGTGTGCTTATGTGTCAGCACTGACAGTTTGGGTTAAGTACAATGGAAAATAACAACTATCATGCCAAATGGGTCATGTTTACCCAGGGCAGGGACCTAAAGTGCTCCTTATTATTTGGATTTAAACAAATAGATATTGTTTTAAACACTCTTCCATGAATTTGGCTGTGAAACAGACAATTTATGCAGCTGAGCCTCTTAACTGATCCACCACTGGATTTACGATTCATGCTTTTAGCATAATAGTATTCAGATCGGCACAGAGACCTAATAGATGTGCCTGTATAGCAATTCCATCTCCTATTAGTACATATACTTGAAGACTATATGGGCATAATGTAAAGGACTGAAATAACACACTAACAAAGCACCTCAGGTACTCTAAAGGTAATCATTGCTGTTTTTAGATGCTTGTATAAAATTGTGCATTACTGTTTCTGTGCCAAGTAATGTGCTAGTGATCTTTCTCTTCTCTCTCTCTCAGCTAGCTAGCAACATAATTATTCTTATTTCCTGCAGCTAATCACAACTATCAGTACCAAAAAAAAAAAACAAATAAACAAACAAACCAAAAGCAATAAACAATCAAATAAGGCCATTTCACAGCTGTGGGAAACCAACTCAGAACCAGTGGTCTGCCAACTTTATAAACAAGTCTAAATGCAAGGTTGCCTAGCTGCCAGGAATCTTCCTTTTTGGCTTTTCTAGAACTGGGTTCCTCTTTTCTGGATGCGGGTCCTCTACTTTGTGTTACCACTAAGGACTATGACTGTAGCCTTATTAATGTTTCTCCTGTATTAAGCTTAGTCTACTTGGTCATCCTTGTAAATCATCAATCTAGACACAATGCTTCCTGTTCAAGACCTGGGTGAATTCTCAAAGCTTTTATGGGGAAAGAAAATCGGTTTCCTGGCATGTCTCAATAGACCTTACGGCTTGATTAATTTCCTATCTTTCTCTTCTTTGTGTGAGTCAGGATTCATCATGAAATCATCTTTCAAATCTCTTAGTTTGTTCCACTGTTTCATGCTTCCACATATCTTCTGTCCTTTTCCTCATCTCAACCTGCTCCTTCCTGTTAATAAAACCTTCTATTAGGACAGATGCTGACCAGACCACAGACTGTATTTGCTCTCATCTGCTCCCTCCTACTTGACTGAGTTCTGTAGAGTAACAACTGAAGGTTATGCATTTCTTTGTCTCACCTAAGCACAGAATAGACTGAGATTGTTGAAATATGATAAATGGATTCTTGTACACCACCATTTCTGATTTCACTTGCTCTATCTCATTGAGAAAGTTTGTTAGAACAGGGATGGATTAATATGGGGGATACACCAGCCATAGGCCCTATGGGCTAGGTATTGTTTCCTTTGAGGAAATAGTTATTTGTTGACTTCAAAGACCACAAGAAAGGGTACTACAAGTTCTAGAATTTTGCTCAAATAAATGGATTCAAAGTCCATACATTTTTTTAATGTCAAATTTTTCCATTGTGAGGTTCAGAGATGGGGAGGAGTTGAAGAAGCAGCAATGAGGATAATGAACTCTGATTTCTTCAACTTGGGGTGGGGTGGGAGTGGGGTGTTTTTCTCTGGTAGAGGCAGTAGTCAAAAACAGAGAGCACACATTCTAAGGATCCCCTGTCCTTCTAAGAAGTGCAATGTGTACCTTGTCAGACCATAAATGCAATGCAGCTAGAGGTGGGAATCTACCCAACCTGTACATAGAGTCAATTATGACTTTGTTAACATCTAGACTAATCCAAATGAGTTGGATGTCTTGGATTATTTATTTAGTCATTCATTTAGCAAATATTGGTTGATAACTGTACCATCCTAGACATGGTAGATTCAAATAAGATAACTTTTATAAATGTTAAGTATCTATTTTAGTATATATTTTTCTCCTTATAATACATTTGATGTAATGGTTAGACAATATAGAGTACTCCTTTTGTCAATGGGCAGACTTCCCTTTCTAAGCCATGGTACTGGATCTTCTCCACGTAAAATATGCTTCTTACCTTCACTTTGTTATATTGCTAGCCATCTTGTACACTCTTTACTCTCTAACAAATATGGTCACTGCTGTCTAAGTATGCACTGTTTTTTCTCTAGTCTGAAGTTATCCATTTTCCATGTGATGGTTCTTTGACATAAATTACTTGCTGATTGAATTTCCACGATAAGACTGATGAACACTAACAAATCAGTGACTTTAAGAGAAATAGCAATAAAAGGAAGGTAGGTCCTTACTGATAGATGATTGATAGCCATCAACTGGGTGTTCAACATATAAGATTAATTATCCAAAATTAATGAGAAGAGCTGTATCTCTAACTTATTTACTACAATGTCTGTATACAGTGCATCTTATATAGTTCCTCTTGCCCATAGTAAAA
Organism: Lophiomys imhausi; assembly: GCA_907164525.1. Lineage (NCBI taxonomy): Eukaryota > Metazoa > Chordata > Mammalia > Rodentia > Muridae > Lophiomys > Lophiomys imhausi. Next base: position 535,728 of record CAJQZJ010005020.1, on the reverse strand, counting down.
ATATGATGAAATTTGTTAACTGCTGTAGTAGATAATCAAAATATTTTCACACAAGATCATTAGTCATCAACAAACTGAGTAATAAATGTTTTCTGTTTTTAAAGGTCACAAAAGAATGTAAATATACTCATTAACTAAAATTTAAATATTTATATGCTTATAAATGATAACTTAAAAGTTAAAACCATTACCAAGAAATCAGTAATTACGCAAATTGCATTTCACACATGCTGAAAGAGCAAGCATTTTAGAGTCTTGCAGAACTGAATTTTCATTCAGATTTTGCTCAGTATGTGTTCCAGGAAAATTAAAATCATCAAAGCCTCATCTGTAATGCAGAGATAGGAGCACCCATTAAACAGTTTCTCATGAAGAACAGATCAGTGTGCATAAGGTATTCTATTCTGGAAAAAGTAGATATTTAATGTTTTTTAACCAATATGATGTATTTTCATTTATTTAGAAGGTTTTTTTTTTGAGGAGAGAAAGAAAAAATTCATCAAAGGGTGATTTTACATATGTCCCTACCTTGGACATTTTCTAAGTAATATCTAATTGTATACACACACACACACACACACACACACACACACACACACACACACACACACACACACAAACCGTGCTCTTAATGCCCTTGTAAAAACTTGCCATTGTGACAAAAGATTATAGTACTTTAATATGTGAATTATAACTCCAATTCTAAGATGTGTTTTAACTTAGGAAGTTGTTTTTGAGGAGGGACTGAAAAGTCACTGAGTTTTCACTCACTCGCAGCCCCCAGAGATGTGGAGTACAAATACCACCTCCTCTGTGAAGCCTGAGCTAGCTCTCTTTGGGACTCCAGGAAATGTTATGCACAACTCTTCCATGGCTTTTCTTAGGTCATTTTTCACCTACTAGAGTATAAGGACCTCCTAGACTGGAATGTGGCAGGGATGGATCCTTACTAAGTGTTCCATCATTGGGGCCACTGACCACAACAAGCATGACAGAGGAGCAATCTAAGTAGTGTCATTTAGTGAACAAAGGCAGCTTCTAGCATAAAGAAAAGGGAAACTAATTGCAAGGGTAGATGTAATTAGGATACTTCTTTGCACCTACACTGAATCATTCATGAATTTAAATAATATTTTGCTTGAAGTTCAGTTAATTTATTGTTTTTAATAAAATATCAATTGTTCTCTGAGCCTGTTACCTCAGAGAAGCAGAGAAAACACCCAGCTGACCTTCCTCCTCAGCCAACTTCCAAAAAAGAGAAGCTCTTTCCTCACACAGTCCTCAACTGAATGTCCCTCCCTTCTACTTCCTTTGGATCTCTCTATCTGTCCTCCTGACTTCCTCTTACCCTGTATATTTTTTTCCCTATGTACACTCCCTGTCAACTGGTTGCTTGCTCTGCCTCTTGACCTATGGTTGATTTTATTTAATTCAAGTAGAAAGCTATTGGATTAAAGGTGTATGCTAGGGTTGAGCCACACAACTAGAAACAGACTTTTCCAGTAAACAACACAATTTCAGGGTTCACAGTGTGCTAAAATATCCTGCAACATTAATTTGCATGAATACTTCAGTATTGCTTTATTAAAAACTGATGTGCCAGGCATAGTAATGCAAAAATTCACTATTAGCTGTTGACACAAATATCAGTAAAATGATTGATTGATACATGTTATGGCTTGGTTGTCTTTTTTAAATGCTTAATTTCATCTATGATATCATCTGGATTAGTAGAGGAGCATAGGGGAAATGTTTACTTCCTCCAACCTTCTAAATATCATGAGGAAATTAAATTCCCATACTATCCTGAAAAGGTTTTAGCCCTTGGACTGACTAATAGTAAGTATTATCCCAACAGTACTTAACCCTGGAAACTGCATTTCAGGCAGGAGTGATCAAAAAGTGAATGGACCTGCAACCTTTAACCAGCACTAAGAGCAAGACCTTCTTCCATGCTAGTGGTTTTATAGGCAGAGCTCTCAAACTCACTCTGAGATGTTCTAATGCTTTGCCAATTGACCTCTACTCTTGGGATCTTTGTTACAGTCAGCTTGGGGAACTTTGCCCTTATTGATCCAACTGTGCAATAAAGAGGAAAGTGTATCTCTGCCAGGGAGGAAGGTCTTAGGAGCAAACTGACATCCCTTCCTGCAATCAACTCTGAGAATAATCTTAGGTCTTCTACTGAACTCGAAGCCTGAGCCATCTATTTTAACCAGCTTAGAAGTCTTGGGTACCTTTTAGGCTGAATAAGAACATGTTCTTTCTTGCTCTTTTGTATGCTGAGAAAAAGTCTTTTGCCAAGACTCTTCAGGGAAATATTCTCACAGGGCTTGTTTTTCTGTCCCCAATTCAACATAAATGCATTCATACTTCTTTCTTATACCTGCCCCCAACCCTTTGCAACACTCAACTCCAGGCAGAGCACAGTGAGTATGTGATGAATGATGGATGATTGACATAAGTGCACATTCTGCTTAAGTAGGCTGTGGGAAATTCCATTAAATAGCAAAGGGGAGAAACGTAAATGTAGTTCTTTAAGCATCATGTACATTTTCATTTCTCATGGAAGCAGGGTTGCAGAAACTTCTTTCTGTCTCTTTTGTGTATGGATAAAATCTCAGGAGGAGGATGCTATCTACAGCACCAAAAAGAATCATCTTTGGTGTCTATAAATAAATTAGCTGTTTATTGAAATGAATTTCTCTTCTGTCTAAACCTACCAGTGCCTATCAGCAAAAGATAGTGGATTCTGATTATATGCATATTCAAAATTAACTGGCTTTTCTCTCCATCACAGGATCTTAGTTTCAGGAAGGTTTTTGTTTTTGGTTTTTTCCTCTCTCCTGATGCTGAGGTTGTTAGAGTAAAGGGTTATCTCTGAGCTACAGAAAAGCTGCACATCACAACAAAACTGTACACAGAATTATAACCTAATGGTTATCAGAATTGACTTCTGCACAGTTTGACCATTAGCTTCTGCTTAGAGTTGATCAGTGGTAAATGCATTCTGTCAGGCTCTATGGATTTTCTCTTTGTTCAGAAAATAAATATTTACTCATTTCTGGTAATGTTAACAAATTAGTTACTTAGTTCCTTATGTTGATGGCTATGTCACTCAACATTAATTTCATCATCTGACTTACTGGATGCAGATGATTGTGAGTAAGCAGTCCTGTGCACATGACTCCCATTATCCAAGACTTTCCTCCAAGAGCCCTTTAAAGTCTGGTTCCTATATAATATTAGAATGATTATTTACATAGAATTAACTGATGTGGGTATAGCTGGAAAAAGAAAGTGAACTTTTATTTGTCATCTGAATTTGCGATTAGTTGTAGTTCAATAGAAAAAAACACATAGGCAAACTAACTTTAAAAGCTATGTAAGTCAAATAGTTTTGACTGAAATAAATTTACTCTTAACTTTTAAAGAGTTATATAAAAAGAGATCAGTCACTAACTGTAGAAGGTCTATAAAGGTTCTTATGCAGGTTTCCAAACCTTGCACTGTCAAAATTTGAAAATATTTTCCCACTTATAATTCAGCAGTATAATCATGATCCCATTCCCAACTTACCATTGCTACACTTCAAAGATTACAGAGAAAGGCAAGCAGACTCTTGTGTGCTTAGCAGCACTTGTCTAAATTTTGCCAGTTAAAATAGAACACAACTCTATTTCTTTGGAAGTACCCCCTGGCTTCCATAGAAACCACCTTAACCAGCCTCCGCCTACAGGCTGGTGTCTCCTTGAACAGCATCTTTTCCTGCTTAAATACACTTGTGGGCTTCATCATGGCTCTCAGAACAGAGCTGAGGCTGTTGCGAGCTTCATCCAGCATGGTCTACCTTTATAGTGCTGTTTCAGGCCGTAACTTCTTTTCTCGGGAAAGTAGCATCCCCTCCACGTCCAAAGTGAATCTGGCTCTGCTATATTGTGACTGGAAGGTCAGTCTTTGATTTTCCTTTTCCTTTTGGCTTACTTATCCATCAGTATTCTAATATGAGTTACTTCCTTTATGACTCTATTGGATTCAAGCATATCTGAGTTGCCAGGGCAAAGCATGCATACATGCCTTACTGTTGTAACACCCCAATTTATAGTAGTTCATTTCTTTTGGGGTTCATCCTATCTGATAGTTGTACAATTATCATTTCCAGAAACCCAGTGCAGTAGCTGATAAATAATAAGTGCTCAACAAACATATATTGGAAAATGAGTAAATCAACCATTTTGAGGGATAATTGAAATTTTTTAAAAGTTGAATTGTATAGTACATTATAGCTAAAATGATTGGGATTTTCAACAATATTCACCAATTTATAGATAATACAGAGTAGACAAAAGTGGGATCACTAGCATATGGACCAAATTCTGTGCTAAGTACTTTTATATCTCATTTAAATGCCATAGTCAGATACATCATACTCAAATTATTTTTTTAGTTTCTAATATGAGTTTGTATTTGAGGGTGCTTTATTTGTTCCAGGACCTGCAATGGCTTCTCATTGGGTTCCAATCTTTACAACTGTGATAAACTGGAGTCCTCATGCACCCAAGCTCATACATTTGACAAACAAGAAGCTAGGCTTTCCTGCTGTATGAGTCAAGTCCACTTGGGCACTCTTGTCTCATTGGAATATCACACTCTCCATACTATGAGTTAGCTGCCCCCTGAACTTCCACAGGATTTTCATTCCAAAAGAGGATTTGTGATCAAAGAACCATTCTCTTCTTAAACTATATCCATTTTCTATAAATTACAATTACACTGTGCACGTGACCCAGTTCCAAAAAACAGAAATCCACTCAGCAGTCAAAAGTATATTCTTGTCCTTGCCTTCCTTTGCAGAGCATTGATGTTGTGCTCAGGGAAGCACATGGCTGCATTAAAATGTTAGAAAGGAGACAGATAACATAAAGGAGATGCAAGTGACGTTCCTAGTATATGTTGAGTTCTTTGAACTAGATACCATGCTAAGTACTTATATATCTCACTTAAAGACCATGATCAGAAACATTTATAGTAAAATGAGAGGAAAATAGTTTTTTTAATCTAAATAATCATATTTCTCTTTTAAATGCAACACTTTTGAGGAAATAATAAGAATTCTAAGTTCCTTTTCCTTGCATGCCTCCTGCATTCTAGAAAAAAAATGTTATCAGAAAAAATTGTGGTTTGACATATGAGGACTAATTATGTTCAAAATAAAGAATCAGAGTGTGTGATCTGATTTACTCATCAACATTGTTGAAAGTGAATGCGACAAGGAGTCCCAAGCCAGGTACTGTGTAAGTCAAGACGCTGACCATCCTTTCTGTCCTCTAGAACCCCTGTATGTAATGCTCAGGCTTAAAATATATGCACACATTCCTTTGGAATGCAAGAACCTGAAATCGTTCAGTGACACTAATCAGTTCATGCCAAACCAACAAGTATCCATTTGGTTCTGGTCAGTGAAATTCTTTGTCCCTCGTCCACCTATAATTCCATATTTCTTAAAGCCATGAACCCACAAAATGGAGTGTCAGTTCATAGACAACAGATATATTCTAAACAGTGAAAGCTAATTTAAGTCTCTTTTATAGCTCAGGGGTACACACTTAGAGATTGGATATAATGAAATAGAGTGGCTTGCCTAGTTTGTGTAAGGCCCTTGGTTTCATCCCTGATAATGGCAAAATAAATAAACAAGAAGTACAAGACTGAAAACAGAATCCATGAACCACATAAAATATGTATTTAGGCATAGTTTTAAAAGTCTCCACAGTGTTGTAAATAACTGCTCATTACCTTCTCTCTCTTTTTTTTTTTTTTTGGTAAGAGTTTAACAGATGAAAGATTTTCAAATGAAGCCTTGTTTTAAACTTCAAAGTCAAGAAAAACTAATATTCACAAATTTCACTCTGGCTAAAATAAACAGATTACTAGTTTTTATGGAAAACTCCATTCAACCTATTATGTATTCCTGCAATTAAAAAAAAATCAGAACGTAAAGAACTTTTACTACCTAAAAAAAAGTAGAAATAACTTTCACTATGCTCAAAACATTGTTTAATTTTACAAAGCGCACACTTCCCCCTAAGCGTCTGCTTATTTGAAAAATTTCATCACTCGTGTTTAAGCATGAAGCCACCTCCCAGTTCTGCTTGTGAAGTGTCAGATCAGGTTTGCGGCTACAGCAACACCTACCATATCCACGAGTGTCGCCTGGGAGGAGGCAAGTCGCTCACGTGCAACATCCTGAACCGGTACACTGTCAGCCCACCGCTCAGCAACTTAGCTCATCTCCATGGATCTCCCTGTGTTCACGCTGCCAGAGTTTCTACTGAGCTCTTTGTCTGTTCATTTTCTTTCTGATGGCATGCCACTTCCCATTGGAGAGTAGAGATCGCTCCAATGTGAGTACGAATGACTTAGCAATCGACACACAAGGTTGCAGAGGACCATCACAAGTAGCTTCCTTTAGAAATCAGATGAGAAAACTGACGTGCAGCCAAATCAGCATGAGAGCTTCCCGTGGGGTGTGTAGCACTGCATGCAGTTTACCTCAGAGAAGCAAAAAATTTGAGTATCCGAAACTGCAGAAAACCCCCCTTTAAACAGTAATCATTTTGTCCCTTGCTCTGTATTTTCTCTCCCATGCTGGGTGACATGTCAGCATATTTGGGGGTTTTCTTTTAGCCGAAGTTCACAGTGCTCACATTAATCAAATGAACTCTATGTTTCCACCCTTTGCATTGCATTTCTAGCTATTGAACCTCCTGTCTGACTCGTTCTGCTTTGTTTAGCCCATTCAGTACAGGATGAGAGAACACCTAACATGCGGGGTCAGATTTCCTGAATGACATGTGTTAGGCTACAGCCACGAAGAAACCCTGGAGAGATTTTAAGTCATTTTCATTGCAGAGGATTACAGAGCAAAGAAAATGCCTGTGTTACACAAAGAAATAACAGTGAGACTGGAATAATGAATTCAACTTTCAGGCTTCGGTGGGCTCTCCTGGCTGCTCTCAGCATGCTGGTATGCATTTAAACTTCTACCTCTGGCTCAGGAAGCTTGGCCTCTCAGGAGATGCAATGGTCTTTCAAGGTACAGGATCACCATCAACTCAGCATGGCAGTAAGAGACCCTCAGATTGCCCCAGGGAACCAAAGTGATGAAACATAATTCCAAAGACATTCAACAAGGAGGACTGGGGAGGGGGATAGCATTCTGGAGCTCTGGGTGGAATATGGTCATTAATTTACTAGCAGTCAAATGAGAAGACAGGCTTACTTGGTGTCACCTTTGTCTTTTGTTTTGGGTTTTATTTTTTTTTCCTTTATTTTTTATTTCATCAAGTTACATCTCAATCGCAGTCCCCTCCCTATTCCCTCACCCACCTGTCCAGTCCCACCCTCCCACCCTCAACCCCCCATCCTCTTCCCTTTTTTTTTTTTAAGTTTAAGGTATATCTTATTTCCCCCTACAGTTTCCCCTTTCAGTCCAACAAATGGCTCTTTCTCTTATAATAATAAATACAATACAAAACAACAGGGGTAATTAGGCCACAGTTATGAGGGTTATATGGCTTAGCGTACATTCCCAATGTCCAGTCCATATGTATTTGGCACCTGACGTTAACATTCTATTACCTAACCATCTCCATGAGTTTAAAGTTCTATATCTAACTCAACAGTCATACTAACTTGCAACACAATTTTAAAAGCATCTTCTTAGATCTATAACACTCTCTTGACTCCTAAACCACTCAAAATTTAATTATGAGGCTCTAGATATCTGTTCTTCAACCACCTCAGAGAGGGATAAATATGTCTGATTTTATAGGAAGTACAGGGCCTACAGCTTCCAAAACTAAGAAATGACATACCAGTGGCTGCCTGGACAGTTCCCATTTTCTCTCCATATATTACAGCATCGATCTTCAGTCCTTTGGCCCCGTTTCTCTGACAGACATTGATTTTAGAGCAGGGGTTATGAAGGACTTGCCTACCTTGTCTTGGCAGAGCTAGGCTGTCGACTTACCTGCTTCCAGGTTTTGTCCTTTTTGGACAGCATTCTGTCTACAGTTGGAGCAAGGGGCTTTTCCTACCAAGAGATAGGCTTGAGACTAATTCAATCATCTCCCACTGGAGATTCTTTGATGCTCATCTTCTACTTGGGGTAGAATAGGGGATACTGTCAGGAGTTGATATGTCTCGATATAAAAAAAATCTAAAGTTACGAAAACATCTTTGAATGCCATATTCTGCAGAACTCTTGAGGTTTTTGAAGAGGCCCTATCTATCTCTTATATTAGGGTAAGCAGATGTTGCTTGTCTCTTAGCAGCTTTATTTCTGATTAGCTTTGAAAATAACTATAATAGGCTGCCATAGTACCTAACAAAATGACCGGCTTGCATAACTATTAGTTTGCATTTCTCAATTATCCTAAACAGTTTATGACAATTAGTAGGAAAAGGCCGAAGCATCATATTTCATTTTTTTTTCTTTACCTCCTATCCCTTCTATCCCATTTCTCTGGGGTGGGGTGTCCTTATATAACAGTCCCTCATCTCATTTGAGAGGTCGTATGAGGGCCAGGAGCCTCCTCATTCATTGGGGGTCTATGGGGCAGTACCATCAGTGAAAAGTGTCTCATTGCCTGGGAGAGAGAACTAAAACACAAACAAACAAATAAGCAGACAAATAGATAAAAAAGACTAAAAAATATAAAAAAAATAAAAAATATAAAAACGAACTAACTAACTAAATAAATAAATAATAAAAAGTCTACGTCCAAGTTCCTTTTGGTGTGTTAGTTGTACTATCGATACCTTCTACTATATAGCTAAAATCCTACATAAATGAATAGATGCCATATGCATCCTTCTGAGTCTGGGTTAGCTCACTCAGGATGAGCTTCTCTAGTTCCATCCATTTGGCTGCAAATTGCATAATTTCATTGTTCCTGATAGCTGAATAATATTCCATTGTGTAGATGTACCACAGTTTTTTAACCATTCTTCGGTTGAGGGACATCTGGGTTGTTTCTAGTTTCTAGCTATTACAAATAAGGCTGCTATAAACATAGATGAGGAAACTTCCTTATGATTCCAGGAAGAGGCATTTGGGTGTATACCCAGAAGTGGTATGGCTGGGTCTTGAGGCAAAGCTATTCCAAGTTTTCTAAGATATCGCCAGACTGACTTCCATAGTGGTTGCAAAAGCCTGCACTCCCACCAGCAATGGAGTAGGGTACCCCTTTCTCCATACCCTCACCAGCTTGTGCTGCCATTTGAGCTTTTGATCTTAGCCATTCTGACAGGTGTGAGATGGAATCTCAGAGTCGTCTTGAGTTGCATTTCTCTGATGATTAAGGATGTTAAGCATTTCTTCAAGTGTTTCTCAGCCATTAAGGATTCCTCCTTTGTGCATTCTCTATTTAGCTCTGTCCCCATTTTTTGATTAGATTATTTGGTTTCTTGGCATTTAATTTCTTGAGTTCTTTGTAGATTTGGGATATTAGCCCTCTGTCAGATGTGGGGTTGGTGAAGATTTTCTCCCAGTCTGTAGGCTGCCGCTTTGTTCGAATGGCAATGTCTTTTGCCTTACAGAAGCTTTTCAGTTTCATGAAGTCCCATTTATTGATTGTTGGTCTCAGGTCCTGAGCTGTTGGTGTTCTGTTCAGGAAGTTGTCACCTGTGCCAATGAGTTCAAGGGTTTCCTCCCACTTTTTCTTCTAGTAGATTTAGTGTGACTGGCCTTATGTTAAGGTCTTTGATCTACTAGGACTTAAGTTTTGTACAAGGTGATAAGTATGGGTCTAATTTCATTCTTTTACAAGAGGACATCCAGTTGGACCAGCACCATTTGTTGAAGATGCTGTCCTTCTTCCATTGTGTCATTTTGGCTTCTTTGTCAAAAATTAGGTGGCCATAAGTGTGTGGGTCTATTTCTGGATCTTCAATTCGATTCTATTGATCTACTGGTCTGTTTCTATACCAATACCATGCTGTTTTTACTACTATTATTCTGTAGTACAGCTTGAAATCTGGGATGGTGATGCCTTCAGATGTTTTTTTATTGTACAGGATTGATTTAGCTATTCTGGGTTTTTTGTTGTTCCATATGAAATTGAGAATAGCTCTTCCCAGGTCTATAAAGAATTGTGTTGGTATTTTGATAGGAATTGCATTGAATCTATATATTGCTTTTGATAGGATAGCCATTTTTATTATGTTGATCCTACCTATCCATGAGCATGGGAGATCTTTCCATCTTCTAAAGGCCTCTTCCATTTCTTTCTTCAATGGCTTGAAGTTCTTGTTGTACAGGTCCTTTACTTGCTTGGTTAGAGTTACCCCCAAGTATTTTATGTTGTTTGTGGCTATTGTGAAGGGGGTTGTTTCCCTTATTTTTTTCTCAGCCCATTTGTTTGTTGTATAAAGAAGGGCTTCTGATTTTTTTGAATTAATTTTGTATCCAGCCACTTTGCTGGAGGTGTTTATCAGCTGTAAATGTTCTCTGGTGGAATTTTTGGGGTCGCTTATGTATACTATCATATCATCTGCAAATAGGGATAATTAGACTTCTTCGTTTCCAATGTTTATCCCTTTGATCTCCCTTAGTTGTCTTATTGCTCTAGCAAGAACTTCAAGTACTATATTGAAGAGATATGGTGAAAGTGGACATCCTTGCCTTGTCCCTGAGTTTAGAGGAAATGCTTCAAGTTTCTCTCCATTTAATTTGATTTTGGCCACTGGCCTGCTGTATATTGCCTTTATTATTTCTAGGTATGGTCCTTGTATGCCCGTTCTCTCCAGAACTTTTAGCATGAAGGGTTGTTGGATTTTGTCAAATGCTTTTTCTGCATCTAGCAAGATTATTCTGTGGTTTTTTTCTTTCATCTTGTTTATATGGCGAATGACGTTGATAGACTTTCGTATGTTGAACCATCTCTGCATTCCTGGGATGAAGCCTACTTGATCATGGTGTATGATACTTTTGATGTGTTTTGAATTCGGTTTGCTAGTATTTTATTAAGTATTTTGGCATCTATGTTCATGAGGGAGATTGGCCTGAAGTTCTCTTTCTTTGTTGGGTCTTTGTGTGGTTTAGAAATCAGGGTGACTGTGGCCTCATAGAATGAGTTTGGCAATGTTCTTTCAGATTCTGTTTTGTGAAAGAGTTTGAAAAGTATTGGTGTTAGCTCCTCTTTGAAGGTCCGGTAGAATTCCATGCTAAAGCCATCTGTCCCTGGGCTTTTTTTGGTGGGAGATTTTTAATGACTGTTTCTATTTCCTTAGGGGTTATAGAGCTGCTTAATCTGTTTATCTGATCTTGATTTAGCTTCAGTAGGTGGAATCTATCAAGAAAAGTGTCCATTTCAGTTAAGTTTTCAAATTTGGTGGAATATAGATTTTTAAAGTAGGATCCAAATATTCTCTGGATTTCCTCAATGTCTGTTGTTATTTCTCCCTTTTCATTTCTGATTTTGTTGGTTTGGGTTTTCTCCCTCTGTCTTTTAGTTAATTTGGCTAAGGGTCTGTCTATTTTGTTGATTTTCTCGAAGAACCAACTCTTGGTTTCATTGATTCTTTGTATAGTTCTTTTTGTTTCTAAGTTGTTGATTTCAGCCCTAAGTTTGATGATCTCCTCCTGCCTTCTGCTCCTCTTGGGAGTGTTTGCTTCTTTTTTTTTTTTTTTCCAATTTACCCAGTTTAGCTGTTAATTCGCTAATATGAGCTGGCACAATATTCTTTTTGAAGGCACTTAGTGCTATTAACTTTCCTCATAGCACAGCTTTCATTGTGTCCCATAGGTTTGGGTATGTTGTGTCTTCATTTTCGTTGGATTTTAAGAGGTCTTTGATTTCTTTCTTTATTTCTTCCCTGACCCAGTGGTCCTCTAGTAAAGAGTTGTTCAATTTCCATGTGAGTGTAGAATTTCTGTTGATTCTTTTGCTATTGAAGTCCAGCTTTATTCCATGGTGGTCTGACAAGATACAAGGGGTTATTTCAATTTTCTTGTATCTGTTGAGGCTATCTTTGTGTCCAACTATGTGGTCGATTTTGAATAAGGTTCCATGAGGTGCTGAGAAGAAGGTGTATTCTTTTGTGTTTGGGTGAAACGTTCTGTAGATATCTGTTAGGTCCATTTGGTTCATGATCTCTGTTAGACTCATTATTTCTCTGTTTGGCTTCTGTCTTGATGATCTGTCCATAGTTGTGAGTGGGGTGTTGAAGTCTCCCACTATTAAAGTGTTTGGATCGATGTGCAATTTAAGTTTTAGAAGCGTTTCTTTTATAAATGTAGGTGCCTTTGTATTTGGGGCATAGATGTTCAATATTGAGATGTTCTCTTGGTGGATATTTCCTTTAACGAGTATGTAATGCCCTTCTCTGTCTTTTTTTATTAACTTCAATTGGAAGTCTCTTTTGTTTGATATTAGTGTGGCTACTCCAGCTTGTTTCCTGGGTCCATTTGCTTGGAAAATCTTTTCCCAGCCCTTTACTCTGAGATAGTGTTTATCTTCCAAAGTGAAATGTGTTTCTTGTATACAGCAAAAAGATGGGTCTTGTTTAAGGATCCAGTCTCTAAGTCTGTGTCTTTTTATTGGTGACTTGAGTCCATTGATGTTGATGGATATTTGTGACCAGGTGTTGTTATTTCCCATTATTTTGGTATAGGTGGTTGTCTTGTGCTTGTTTTTGTTTAGTTGCTGTGGAGGTTTCTATTTCCTCTGTTTTCTTGGGTGTAGTTATCTTCTCTGGGTTGGAATTTTCCTTCTAGGATCTTCTGTAGGGCTGGGTTTGGTGGGAAAAATTGTTTGATATTGATTTTGTCATGGAATATCTTGTTTTCTCCTTCTATGTTGATAGAGAGTTTTGCTGGATATAGTAGTCTGGCTTGGCACCTATGTTCTCTCAGGGCTTGTAGGACATCTGTCCAGGCCCTTCTAGCTTTTAAAGTTTCTGAGGAGAAGTCAGGTTTGATTCTGATGGGTTTGCCATTGTATGTGACTTGGCCTTTTTCTCTTACAGCTTTTAATATTCTTTCTTTGTTCTCTACATTTGGAGTTTCTATTACTATGTGGCGAGAGGAGTTTCTTTTCTGATCTAATCTGTTTGGTGTTCTGTAAGCCTTTTGGATTTTTACTGGCATCTCTTTCTTTAGGTTTGGGAAGTTTTCTTCTATGATTTTGTTGAAGATATTTCCTGGACCATGGAGTCAGGAGTCTTCTCTTTCCTCTATGCCTATAATTCTTAGGTTCCGTCTTTTCATTGAGTCCTTGATTTCTTGGATGTTGTGGGTGAGAGATTTTTTAGCTTTCTCATTTTCTTTGGATGTTGTACTGATTTCTTCCATCGAATCTTCCATGCCTGAGATCCTGTCTTCCATCTCTTGCATCCTATTTTTGATACTCACATCCGTAGTTCCTGTTCTCTTCCCTTGATTCTCCATTTCCTCTTTTAACTC
>CAJQZJ010005020.1:494373-512260 GCA_907164525.1 Lophiomys imhausi | reverse complement strand
AAAACCTCAAGAGATCTGCAGAATATGGCATTCAAAGATGTTTTCTTAACTTAAGATTTTTTGATATCGAGACATGTCAGCTCCTGACAGCACCCCCTATATTACTCCAAGTAGAAGATGAGCATCGAAGAATCTCCAGTGGGAGATGATTAAATTGGTGGTAAGCCATTCTCTTGGCAAGAAAAACCACTTGCTTCAACTGTAGACAGACTTCTGTCCAAAAAGGACAAAACTTGGAAGCAGATAAGTCGACAGCCTAGCTCTTCCAAGACAGGGTAGGTAAGTCCTTCATAATTCCTGCTCTACAACCAATGTCTGTCAGAGAAATGGGGCCAAATGGCTGAAGATTGATGCTGTAATATATGAAGAGAAAATGGGAACTGTCCAGGCAGCCACTGGTATGTCATTTTTTAGTTTTGGAAGCTGCAGGCCCTGCACTTCCTATACAATCAGATATATTTATCCCTCTCAGGTCTCTGAGGTGGTTGAAGAATAGATAGCTAGAGTCTCATAGTTAAATTTTGAGTTGTTTAGGAATCAAGAAGGTGTTCTGGATCTAAGAAGATATTTTTAAAATTATGAGGCAAGTTAGTATGAAAGCTGAGTTAGATATAGAACTTTAAACTCATGGAGATGGTTAGATAGTAGAATGTTAAAGTCAGGTGCCAAATACATATGGACTGGACATTGGGAATGTATGCTAAGCCATATAACTCTTATAATCGTGGCCTATTTATTTCTGTTGTTTTGTATTGTATTTATAGTTATAAGAAAAAGAACCATTATTTGGACTGAAAGGGAGAGCTGTTGGGGGGAAAAATAAATACCTTAAACTAAAAAAAAAAAAAAAAGAAGGGAAGAGGATGGTGGGGCTGAGGGGGAGGAGGGTGGAAGGGTGGGACTGGAGGGGGGAGTAGGGAGGGGATTGTGATTGAGATGTAACTTGAAGAAATAAAAAATAAATTATTAAAAAAAAAGAAATAAAAAAAATAAAATAAAAAAAAAAGATCTTGAATTTGTGAGTGGCCCTCAACTAATTAAAATGGCCATAACTAAAACAGAGGAACTATTGGGCCCTATAATGAAGCCATTGTGATAAATGAGAGGGTAGATGAGTGCCAACCTCAAGAAAGACTGAATGGAAAGATTCAACACTTCTTGGTCCCTATCTCTGCCCTGCCTCTAGTCTGCATATGTCAAGCAAGATCTGTCACCCCAACTTCTCCACACGAGGAGCACAGTCATGTGCTGTGCCTCAGACTCATGCTGAGAAGAAAAGACACTTCTCTACTTTAGTCTTTATTGTAAAAGTCCCACGTGACAGCCTTCAATTGATCATCGTTGGCTACATGACAACTCTTCTAGAGAGCAGGTGGCAACTTCAAAGTCCCTGTTGAAACCTGCAGGGTTTGGATGAGCAACACAGACCTTTTACCAGAGGGAAGGGTGGTGGTTATTAATGACTGAGATAACTACTATAGGAACCATGGGTGCCTGTTATAGTACCTGTAGTACTATGGGTCTACGATAGGTACCTAATTCAGGAATGTCATAATCAAATAATATGATGGGCCTAAAATGGCAGGCATGCAGTAGAAGCACAACAGACCACAGCTGCTGATTTGACTACAAATTTCCCGAAGTCATTTTAAATGTGTGTCAGGCAAGATACAGAGTATATATGAGTCTCTAAAGGAATATTTTTTTTTTAGTATTACACTTATTCAGAGCTTTATCATAATTTAGAAATTTGAGGTTATTCTTACAAGACACAGACAGTCTTCCATATCCATAGGTTACCAAATTCCAGATCAGAGACACTTGGGAAAAAATAATTGAGCCTGTGCTAAATATTCCCAGAATTTTCTTGTCAATCCTTAAACAGTATAGTATAACATGAATTTACATGGAATTAGATTTCATAAGTGATCTCCAAATTATGTAATAAGTTATATACACATTTTATATACTGTATATAACACACTTGAGTATTCATGATGTCACTAATCCAAGGATTCTTAAAATGACACCTTTGTGAAAACTAAGGGACAATTGTAATCAATTTAAAAATTTCTTAGTGGTCCATATGCTCGACCCCAAAGCAATAGCTTTATTTTAAAGATATATGAAAGATATATGAATTATATTTTTTAATGTTTATTTATTACTTCAGGTTACATCTCCATCATAGTACCCTCTTCCCACACCTCCCGGTCCCACCCTCTCTACCCTTATCCCTTCCAACCCACTCCTCTGGAGTGGAGTGTCCCTACATATCAGTCCCCCGCCCCAGTTCAGCAGTCATATGAGGGCCAAGAGCCTCCTCATACACTGGGGGTCTACAAAGCAGCACCACTAGGGCAAAGTGTCTCATGGATAGGTAAAAAGTCTATGTTTCTGCTCCCTTTGACCCAGCCATACCACTTCTGGGTATACATCCAAATGATTCTTCATCAAACAACAAGGAAGTTTCCTCATCTATGTTCATAGCAGCCTTATTTGTAATAGCTAGAAACTGGAAATAACCCAGATGCCCCTCAACCAAAGAATGGATAAAAAAAAAAAAATCTACACAATGGAATACTACTCAGCCATCAGAAACAATGAAATCATGCAATTTGCAGCCAAATGAATGGAACTAGAGAAGTTCATCCTGAGTGAGCTAACCCAGGCTCAGAAGGATGCACATGACATCTATTCACTTACAATCAGATTTTAGCCATATAGTACAGCATAACTATGCTACAGCCAATTCACTAAAGGAATCGTTAATATGGAAAAGGTGACACTATCCAAGCATCAGGCAATGTCCTCGCAGTCACTGGAAACCAGGGCACTTTACAAGGGAGTTGACCAAAACACCTTAAAAGTTCATGTTTTCTCTTCTTTTCTTTGTAATTTCACTAGACTGAAATATAAAATGTGAAGAATAGGTTCTAGAAAAAGAAATAGTGGTCTCTCCTCAGAGTGTGGAGGAAGCCCTTTGGCCAGGAACACGTGGAAGGCAAGGCCTGTGGGGACTTGCTGACTGTGAAATGTCTAACCCAAGGAAAAGACAGTGTTGAGAGTAATGTAAAGAGCTTAGTGGAGCTTAGCTCCCCTTGTAAAAAGTGAGATCTCACCTTACAGCAGAGTCCTCCTGGGTCCTACTGTTGAGATGTGAGCTTGACATCCTGATCCACAGAGGAAAGATGCTGCTGTGCTCACAGATTTGCAGCTGAAGAGAAAGAATGGGGTTGCAGATACAATCCTGGCAGCCATCAGCTGACAGACCAAGTTGAAAACCAGAATTTACCTGAGAGCGTTTTGGATATGAGAGGAGACAGACAGAAACTGAACTGTGGACCTTATGCATCTGGAAGAGGAGCATGCACTGGAACTGCTGGGAAACTAGTGGGGTAGACTATTTGAAGCTAAGGAAAGCAAAGTGTTCGCAGGAGGCACAAGTGAATATACAAGATGGTTGGTCCCAATAACGATCTGGAAACAAAGCAAATCAGTGGAGTTGTGAGCATGACAATCAGGGGGGAAAGTGGAGACAGTGAACACAGACAGCTCCTGGGCTTTGCTGTAAATAAGGGAAGAAGCTTGAGGTTTATTTCAGATGAGAGATGTGGTATCTGGAGAGAACACCGAGAAGAGAAACATCAACAAAATACATGTATTCTGAAGATAGAGATCTAATGGTGCATTAGGAATTGAGCAATACAATAAATTTGTCTTATAAATTCCAAAGGCTGTACAAGAACCAGGTGTTTAATAACATGAACTAAACAACCACTTACTCTAATATTTCTTAAACTGCATCTCACAAAACATTGTATCATGTGCCCATTTCATATATTTATGATGACATCATAAAGGTTCTGATGCCTTCTCATTTGTGTTTGCCTTATAATAATAGTTGCATTGTCTTCCACAATAATAGCTATTGAGTTTTTGAAAGTGAAGAAATTGTTGGTGTTCCAATGAGCTCACCCATTTCAGTTCCTTTCACTCACTCATCCCAATCAAATCTAAATTCAGATGAAAATACAGATGCTACTTGTGAATTCTGCTGTAAGGTCGTACCAAATGCTCCTCAGTCAAGGGCAACAGTAGGTCTTGACACTCCCAAGGCATTGTCATATAGACATGCAATTCAATCAACCTCTCTGTTAAATTTATCTTCCCTCTATTTCATGTTTTCTATCTCTCCTGATTCTTCCATATGCAATGTCAAAGATGTTAAGCATGAACTTCATGAATAATAATGGTTACAGAAAACTGAGCAGTGGTAGGACACAAAACCAAGAAGTTGTTGACAAATACCTTTCTACCAATCTGGGTGAATAATGCCTTTGGTGATAATAAGCAGGGGATACCATGGTTTGATCCCTGTTTGGGAAAGATTATTCTTGAGAAGGGAGACTAGCTGGCAGGTCAGTACTGAGGATGATGATCAGAAGTTGTTACTGTAAGGGCAGAGTAAGGTCTTTTCATGGTGGTATTATCTTATACAGGATGAAGGTTTTCCCTCTAAAATTCTTGGTGAAATTTAAGCTTCATAATAAGGCATTATTAGATGAGACCAAGTGGAATCCTCAGAGGGGATTAGGATTCTAGTCTCAACAGTGTGACCATCTTTTCATGTAACTAATGCATTAATGGGTTATGTTGAGACTGAGTCTGCCATCCAAGTCTAGTTTCATGTGGTTTCTTCCTTCATCATCATAAGATTCTCTGTACCAGTTCAAGACTGTCATCAAGACTTTGCCAGATTTGGGTGAGAACCTTTAGCAAAATAAACTTCTTTTTATTATAATTTACCAAAGACATATTATGTATTAGCAGCCAAGAACTGTGGTGAGGTGTCTAAAATGTGCCATGGTTTTTGACACCTTGTAAATTATGCATATGTAAGTACGCATGCATACGTATACACACACGTGCATACATGCACACACACATACAGACACAAATCCACTGGTGACAATGGACAGGCTGACCTGTAATTAACTATTGGTTATATTAAGGCCAATTAATCAATCTGCTGTTCAGTCCTAAATTAGCCTTAAAAATACATTTGTAGAAATATTAAGATTACTTGTCCATGAGCTATCTGTGTGGAAACAAATAGGTTTAATGTTGAAAAGGCCTGAGGTGATAGAAATTTGGAGTGGCCATAATGGGTCATGGTAAATGGTGAGGAGGCAGACGAGTGAGCATAGATGTGAAGTAGAAAGGGGACGGAGGGCAGGCAAAGATATGTGAAATAGAAGGGGGACAGAGGACAGGCAAAGCAAAGCACAGGAAAACAGAGCACATTCTGTGGAGAGAAGCAGCACCATGAGAGACAGAGCTCCTCAGTGAGCAAGGAAAAGCAGAATGGATGATAGTGGATTCCAATGTTTCCTTGGCTTCGGTCTTGATTTTAGCCCTGGTCTGGATGAGTCTCACAAACTCCATCCCTGTAACTGGAGGAAACATCTGTAAATCTGTGTTCTTTGCAACCAGAAGGACTGTGTGTGTGTGTGTGTGTGTGTGTGTGTGTGTGTGTGTGTGTGTGTCTGTGTCTGTGTAGGTGGGGGACTTTTTAGTTGGATTTACTCACTTCTTTAAAGCTAAGAGGAAGGAGTGGTGGATGGGAAGGAGAGGCAGAAGAAGAAGAGGCAGAGAAAGGAGTTTGTGTTTTCATCAGATAGGAAGGAAAGATATATTGAATCATTTTTGCCTTTAGAAATACAGCATATGGAGCAGCCTTTAGAACTGACAGACCCCTGCAAGCTGCTGGGTACCACAGTTTGTATACCGAGACAAAAAATGAATGAAGAACATGGTTAATTCATGAAATCTTTTATGTACCAATGAGACAAATAGATGGCAATAGAGAGCAGAGTCTAGAACAACCCCAGGGGCATCACAGTCTCTCTGAGGCCCCTTTTCTTGTACTCTTTCTTGATTTACTTATTAGTTCTCTTTCCTCAAACTGTCCCTTACATGTACACTGAGCAGAAAGGCAATGACAGACACATGTCATACAGAGCTACAGGGTCCTATCACAAACCCATAAAGAACGTCCTACTACGTATGTGGCACTGTGGCAGACGTTGAGCTCATAAAGACAAAAATAGATTTTCTGTAAAGACCTTAGTCTAGTGGGAAACACAGAGAAACCATAAGCTGAAAAGCAAGAAAGAATGAAAAGCCACAACGTGTCAGGTACAGGGTACTATGGGGACCCTGAGGAGAAACCCCTACCGCCTTAGTCTTTTAGGGAGGTCAATTTAGCTAAGTCTTAAAGGAGGAAGAAAGAAAGCAGAGAAAAGGAAAGAAGAAAGGGATTTTGAAAGAGACCTCAGCACAGGTATTTGAAATTCCTTTTAGATGCATTTTGTGATAGGTTAACTCCAAACCCGAATAATGAATTACCAGCATGGCATACATCAGGCGTCTTAGCAACTGAGCTATTTTTGGATCTACTGCCCTCCTTCATGCTCCTCACATCACACCACACACTGCTCCCCCACAAGTCTTGTGAGGACAGAACTCTCAGCTCCCTAAAAGCCACTGTCTGGCTAATGTGGTCTGTTAGCAGGGGTGTTTATGTGAGGGGATACTGAGGGGGAGTGACTACACCTCTCCATCAGGTGTTTATGTGAGGAGAAGCTGAGGGGGAGTTTCTACACCTGTCCATCAGGAATGAACTCAGTCTACAAATACTGATGGACACCTACAGTTTGCTTACTTGCCTTCCCCACAAGACTGTGCAGTTTTAGAGAATGAGAAGCTTGTCTAATTGATGTTTGTGTCCTGGGAGGCTGGCACAGTACCTGGTCAACTGAGGATAAAGATGGGTACACAAATGATAATCTATCACCTGTGGGGAACAAAGATATTAAAACCAAACTAAACAAAAAATCATGAGGTTCTGGAGCAATTCAGGACACAGGGATGGGACCAGTTGCCACAAATATATTTAAGAATAATATGAAGCAGAGCAAGGAGACCTCATAGGTGCTCAGAGGTAGAGGAAGGCAAGTAAAAATATGCTACCTGGGATGGAGGGGAGAATCCTGGATAGGATAGGCATGAATCCAGCACAGCCATTAAAAGACAGAGAAAAGAGAAGTAGCACCTAAGTGTGGGCATGAAAGCCAGGAAGACAAGATGTGGTCAAGAGAGTTAAGGGTCAAAGAATCTTGTTATAATTGGTTTTATATATCCACTTGGGTAGTCTAGAGTATTCACATAGTCACTCGTCTGGGTTGTTGTGAAGCAGCTGTAGATGTGACCAACATCCTCCACCTGCTTTATTTAAATAAGGAGCATTATCATGAACAGTGTATAGTGTCTCTTCCAGTCATCTGAAGAGTAAAGACAGGTTTCAAAAGAAGACGAGGTCCTACCATCAACACCTTCCTAAGAACTAACTTGATGACCTCTATAAACTTCAGACTCAATTCCAGCCCAAGTTTCTAGTCTGCCAGTTCTACAAGCAAGGTTTAAATTTGCCAGAACCCATGACTCTATTAGACAAATACTTAAACACTGCCATTTTGCACACACACACACACACACACACACACACACACACACATACACACACACAGGAGGAGGGAGGAAAAGAGGGAGGGAGGGAAGGGAGGGAGAAGGGGAGAAGGGGAGAAGGGGATGGAGGGAAGGAGGGAGGGAGAGAGGGAGAGAGAGAGAGAGTGAGAGAGAGTGAGAGAGAGAGAGAGAGAGAGAGAAGGAGGAAGGGAGGGAGACTCATTCTTTTCTGTTTCCCTGGAAAACCCTGGGTGATATTGGTCTTAATATCATGTTAAAAAGAACTAATCTCTAATCTTGCTTAGGTGGGATTGTTATGCTGCTAATGCCACCACCGTCAATGCTGCCACTCTGCCTGTCTATCTTTGTTTTGTGACAAGGAGATGATAAGAAAGAGCAGATCAGCTCCTGTCATTGGTGATCTGACAGTGCTCTTGAGTTTCCTAAATTCTAAGACATTTCAGTAAACAGTCCTGGGAATTGCTTCCAGACACTGAAAACAAAGCTTGACACTGGAAAGCTTACAAAATGGATTTTCCCTTCCCTGATCAAGCTGCAATGGTATGATCACCAGAATTCCCAAACAGAGTTCTGTTGCATCCAAAACCTTCAAGTGTAATTATATATCAAAACACAGGGAGTTGGTTTTGTGTTTTCAAAAAGAGATGTCATCCAAATAGATTTTTATCATTTCATTTTTATAGCTACTTTGAGGTTTTTATGGTGCCTTTTTATGAGAGTTCAAAATGTGTTGCTGACATTATAATATTAATTTGTCATTCAGCAACATTAACTACAATGAGCATCTATCAGCGTTGCACCAGGTGTTGTAAGAGAGCATCACAGTAACATCTCATCTATTCAAAATGAAGGGGGAAATTTCATTCTAGAAAGATGGGTCTCTCCATCTATTCAGCAAATATTTATTACATGTGTACTGTGTGTCATGGACTCTGGCAGCTTTGGGATAAAGGAATGAATCAAGCATGGTTCCTGCCATGAGGATGATAGGAAAGGAATAGAAAGATAAAGAAAAGTAACCCAGGGTGTTATATATTTCACCCTACTACATTTAGAGAAGGAAAGTAGTCTTTATTGTACAGGTGATACCAGAGGTGATCCTTCAACCTGGAGTCAGCATCTGTAGACCATACATGAAAGCACCAGAAATCATGGCACAAGAGTTTTATGCACAAAGTTATGGAATGATAGAGACTTGTTCTCTGCAAAAGCAGATATAGGTACATTGTGAATCTTAACACTGTGCCTGGAGAAGAGTGCCAATTTCCATGATTAGTTTGGTATGCATGGTGCCTACAGTGTGAAAGTAACAGTAATAAAAAATAAACACATTTGAGAGATTAAACAAATTCCACACTAGAAAGAGCCATAAATCTGACAAAAGGATTTTAACAGGCAGGCAGCAGGGAGTCCTTTAGCTCCTACTACCTGGGCCTGGGCTTCCTAAACTGCATCTTAAAAATCCAACCATTGAACTCAGATTGCTGGATTCAGAGTCTATCCTTCATACCATTACACCATGGAATCATCCAAACAATTTATAATGAATTAGAATACTGGCTTGCCTAGGTATATATATAGGCATAGGTGTAGGCAACGTATGGTTAGAGGTAGAGGTACAAATAACAGAATCGAAGTCCAGAAATCAGCTCATGTATCTCGGAACAACTGATAGTCTACAAAGGTTTCAAGACAATCTAATGGAGGAAATAATGCTCCTTTCAATAAATGATTCTGAGACTATTGGATACCTATGCATAAGAATAATATATTGACTCTTACCTCATAGTATATGAAAAATTATCTCTAAACACTTAACAGACAAAAACCTAAGACCTAAATATTAAACCTTTAGAAGAAAACATAAGAATAGAATTTCAAAACAATGTGTTATGCAATTGTTTCCTGTATATGACATCAAAAACACAAATAGCAAAAATAAAAATAAAAAATAAAAAAGAAATCAAAATACTATGTCATGAATAATATCAAACTAAAAAAAGCTAATCAATAACCCAGAGGATAGAAGAAAACATACGTGAGTTATAGAACTGAAAAGTATCCAAACTACATAGCAAGCTTTATAGTTAGAAGATAAGCAATCCAATGTAAAAGTGGGGATTAATAGCTATTTTTAAAGCATATAGTAATGGCTATTAAGCATAGGAAAGGAGTGGGATACACTTCCGGTATCTGGCTACACTACCGGCACCAGTGCACTGTCCCAGGCTTTGGCGATGGCAGCCCCAATTGCCAGTATCCACAGGACAGCTCCTGCACCCAGATCAATACCAGCACAGCCACAGGAATGGTGATATCAGAGCAGATTGACAGGTGAGTGGCTGGGTTGGAAGGCTACTGGGAACTCCACTGAGTCCAAGCCCTGGACGGGTTGTGGAGTTAATATCGGACCTCTTTGCTAATGCTAGCTCCTCCAGTGGGAAACCAGATCTTAAGCATCTACAGTTCCACCCCTGGAGCAGCGAGTTCTTGGTCTATTTGAACTCCCTGAGTGACTTAGACCACAAGGGCTTAGTGCTTAGGGCCAATAGGCACAGAGGTGCCCTGGGGACCATCTAGACAGATTGGACAACAGCAAAGATATATAAGTGCTGAAAGGCAGTTTGTGAGGCTCAAGTCTATCTGGGTTTGCCTAGCAAAGCCAACTTGATACTGGAAATATAGACACTGGAGGATCGGAACCACCAGACACAGACACTGAGCGGTTCCCTCTGGGAGACTGAACTCCCTTCCTCTCGGATCCTTTCAGGATTCCAGCTGGTGGATTCAACCCTGAAACTTAGGACCTCCAGAGTCTGCAGTGCCTGTTCAGGGGCTAGGCTTGGACACCCAGGAGCATACCAGCAGAGCCACTACACACTGAATACCCAGGCTACAATATAGAGAGCTCTGATTCAGGAACAGTGAAACTGTTGAATCTGCAAAGGGGCTCCAAGAAATCCTGATGCCCAGAGACCACCAGAGTCCCAGATTCGCTGTAATATATAAGAGGTTTATTTAGGCCGATGCACCGGGGTTCTACTACCTCCGTAGAGGAGTGAATGAACCCAAAACAGTTTTCAGGCAGTATTTAAACACACAAGGAGCAAAGGGGATGTTTAGGCGATGATGCAAGTGGGGATTGGGAGTGAAAGCAAACCAGTCAGCTATGTAAGTTCAGATAGTCCCAAGGACTGAGTTCTGTGGAATATCTCTAGGGGAAGTGAGGTCAGGGTCTCATGAAGGAGGAGAAGTCCTTGTATTTATTAATTTTTGCAGTGTTAGCGATCTTTTAAATTATTATTTAACACTTATTTATTTATTACTAAATTCACTTATAACAAACACCAGCAATTTCTTAACTATTAATCCTATAAATTCCTACAACCCCTTTAACCTATCCACTAAACCTATTGATAATTATAACAACTACTTTCATAACCGTTTAGAATGATACAGTCTCTGGGGCAGGTCCTCAGTCATCAGAAACACAGTCTTTGTCGTAGATTCTTTAACGCACTTAGCAGTCCTTTTTCTGGATCTCTCAGATGCAGGTTCGTCAGGGTAAGTTGGTTATTGCAGTCTCACCTTAAATAAGGCTTCATGCTTTCTTCTCTGTGGGAGACCCCAGCCGTCTGCAGGCCAACTTACTTCTTTTGAATCAGGAACTCAGCTGCTCTGCCTCAGTCCTTAAAGCCAGGCACAGTTTCCCTTAGGCCACTGATCGGACAGATCAAACCCCTCCAGGCAAAAGCTGAGCCACAGGGTCCAGTCCTTGGCCTTTTGGTGTCTTGCTCAGGCTTTCTTTGCTCACCGGCTTCTTTCTGCTTCAGGGAGAGAGCTGGCCATCAACGGCCAGCCCTTTTTTCAGCAGGACTCTTGGAGCTCTCTAGCATCACAGGCCTCTTCTTCTTTTTGGGCTCCATGCACTGTCCTTAAATAGGAGGAACTCTGTTTCAGCTTAATTTGGGCTCTGCCCACTTAGCAGCTGAAAACAATGTCAGGCCAGATACTTTGTTTCTTCAAGTCTATTGAGTCTTTCCTATTTTTCCTGACTTCAACTTTGTTTTTCAGTCTATTAAGTCTTTCCTGTTTTTGCTGACTTCATGCTGATAATGCTCTTCATGCCCTGAATTAAGAGACAGTATCAGAAACTCCTATATATTTTCTAAATCTAATTTATCTAACCCCTACATTACAGTCTTACAAAACAATCCCGAACAATTGCTCATTGCCAGGGAGATGTGGGCTGCACCAGATTACAGTGCTTCTGGCTATTAGATGAACATTGAACCTGAGAACCCCCTGAGAGCAGCTTGGGAGGACCACTATCATGATTCTGACACATAAGCTACAGGGGAGTTCCAGCTCCAGCCAAAAATCTGTGGCCTGCCAACCTGCACCATCATCGCTACAAAGACCAGTTGGATCTCAGGAACCTGCAGGCAGGAATAACACATCTCACCACAACCTCTGACCTGAGTCCTCATTTGGGACATAACAGGAAGGGGTGAGCTCTGGGAGACACACTGAGAACCAACCTCCACACAAGGCCCCATACAGCCTGTGGAGAACTACAGATCACCAAGCTATACAACTTCTACACCAAAGCGCCCTTCTTGGCACCAAGCCAGAAGGCACCAGGAACAAATAGCTAAGAACCACCAGATGGCTAAAGGTCAGAGAAAGAACAGATCTGACAAAAGTCAGGGAACTATGACTCCAACAAAATGCAGCTATGCTAGTATTGCAAGCTCTGACCACTCCACCACAGCTGAAACACATGAAAATTATGAGAAATCTATATTTTGGAAAGTGATAGAGTCCTTACAAGAATAAATTAAATCTCTGAAGGAATTCAAAGATTCCTCAATTTTACAAACAAAAGCAATGGAGAATACCATTAGAGATCTCCAAGTCAAAGTGGATCAACATGAATGGGAAAGATACAAGGCAATGAAAGATTCAAAATATTTGAAAGATTTGCAGACAAAGACAAGCAAATTGGAGCAGGAAATGTCAAAAACAAATAAAATTGTTCAATATTTGAAATTGGAAGTGGAAGCAACAAAGAAAACACAAGCAGAGGTAATCCTGGAGGTGGAAAATCAAGGGAAGGGAACAGGAACTACAGACATGAGTATCAAAAATAGGATACAAGAGATAGAAGACAGAATCTCAGGTGTGGAAGATTCAACTGAAGAAATCCATACAACAAACAAAGAAAATGAGAAGTCTAAAAAAGTTCTTACCCACAACATCCAAGAAATCAAGGACTCAATGAAAAGACTGAACCTAAGAATTATTGGCATAGAAGAAAGAGAGAAGACTCCCAACTTCAAGGTCCAGGAAACATCTTCAACAAAATCATAGAAGAAAACTTCCCAAACCTAAAGAAAGAGATACCAATAAAATTCCAAGAGGCAAACAGAACACCAAACAGATTAGATCAGAAAAGAAGCTCCTCTTGCCACATAATAATTGAAACTCCAAGTGTACAGAACAAAGAAAGAATATTAAAAGCTGTAAGAGAAATAGGTCAAGTAACATATAATGGCAGACTCATCAAAATTACATCTGACTTCTCCTCAGAAACTTTAAAAGCCAGAAGGGCCTGGTCAGATGTCCTACAAGCCGTAAGAGAACATACGTGCCTGGCCAGACTACTATATCCAGCAAAACTCTCTATCAACATAGATGGAGAAAACAAGATATTCCATGACAAAATCAAATTTAAACAGCATCTATCCACAAATCCAGCCCTACAGAAGATCCTAGAAAGAAAATTCCAACCCAGTGAAAATAACTACACCCAAGAAAACAGAGGAAAAGATACCTACATTTTGTAAGAACTGAAGGGAATAAAAATTATTAAAATACCCCCTAAGTCGGCAGTAGAGCCAGGCCAGCCGCCAGGTGATTCCGGGAACTTAGCAGACCAAAAACAGGTTGAAACCAAGAATGAAGGTCAATTGGGCCATGGGCCCCCAGGGCTTCAGGAACTGGCTGACCACAAAGTAGATAACAAAACAAGATTAGATTCATTCCTGAGACAAACAAATGTAGGATGTTTCCCGCTGATTAACTAATGGGCTGGTACATTCCACCTGTATTTCTCCTCCCCCTTGGGTTGTGGTAAACGATGGGCTGGGCTGGTATATTCCACCTGTATTTCGCCTCCCCCTTGGGTTGTGGTAAACAATGGGCTGGGCTGGTACTTCCCACCTGTAATTTCCCCCACCCCCTTAATCTGTGGTGCTCCCCTATTAAATATTCTACTCTACCCCTGCGTGGGGGTCGTGGCTCCTACCCCTGCGTGGGATACGAGTGGCGCCCCTCAGTGCACTGAGCCCCCCCTTTTCCCCCCAAAATAAACCTCTTGCGATTGCATCAAGATGGTCTCTTGCGAGTTTTGGGGCGGCCGTGATATCCTGAGTGTTGGGTGAGGAACTTCCCTCCCCTGGGTCTTTCAGAACAATATACTTGAAAAGCACAATAAGAGATCACTTATGCAAGTGGGCTGGCAAAAGTAATCAAAATAATAAATCAACAAAAGCAATTGATGGCGAAGATACGGCAATATCAAATATTCGTTAGTTTTCTGTGAGATTAACTGTGCAGCCACTTTGGAATTTTGTCAATTCCTCAAAAATTTAAGCAGGTTTACCATAGGACCCATTCATGATAATCAGAATGTAGAAACATCCCAGATATCTGCCAACTGATAAGTGGACAGACCAGATGCATTACATCCATATGATGGAATACTAGCAAACATTTAAAAGGATTGGGCCTTGGAGATAATTATGGAATAAGCCGATCCCAAAAGATCACATATTGTCTGATTTCATTTCTGTGACACATCAGAATAGGCAGGTTTAAGAGATTAAATGCAGATCAGTGTTGCCTGGGACTTCTAGGCTATACAGAGTGAGTACAGGCATGTTGTTTCCTTGTGGAACATAGCATTAAGTTCAGAATCTGGTATTGCTTGCACAATTCTGTGAATAAACTGAAAATAGTTAATCTGGATACTTCATAAGGATATATCTCATGGTATAGAACTTGCAACCAAGAATGTTAAGAACACACATTTGCTAAGCTGCCGAAAGTTAGGCATGGAAATTATTAAGGGAAATGGAATAGAAGAGAAAGAACTGCAGAAAAAAATCTGTGATCTTTTCCTGAAGAACAGATAGGATTTGGTTAACAAAGAACTATTTCACAGGAAATCCTACAGGAAGCTAGAAAATTATCACATTAATGACTGTGGTGAAATGTGATTCTCCGAAGAAGAGACAGTATGTTTATTTCTTTTTTTTTTTCTTTTCTTTTTTTTTTTATATAAGTACTTTATTTTTTTTCTTCAAGTTACATCTCAGTCACAAACCCTTCCCTATTCCCCCTTCCTGTCCCACCCTTCCCTCCTCTTCCCCCCCAACAGCTTCCCTTTTCAATCTAACAAATGGTTCTTTCTCTTATAACAGTAAATTCTATACAAAACAGCAGAATTAAATATGCCACATTTATGAGAGTAAAATGGCCCAGTATACCTTCCCAATGTCCAGTTCATACATATTTGGCCCCTGACTTTAACCTTCTACCTTCTAACCATCTCCATGAGTTTAAAGTTCTATAACTGACTTAGCTTTCATACTAACTTACATCACTATTATAACCATCTTCTTAGATCTAGAAAGCCCTCTTGATTCCTAAACAACTCAAAATTTAGCTATGAGACTCAAGCTGTCTATTCTTCAACCACCTCAGAGAGCTGAGAAGGATAAATATATCTGATTATATAGGAAGTGCAGGGCCTGCAGCTTCCAATACTAAGAAATGACAAACCAGTGACTACCTGGACAGTTTCCATTTTCTCTCCATACATTCCAGCATCAGTCTTCAGCCTTTTGGTCCTGTTTCTCTGACAGACATTTACTGTAGAGCAGGGATTATGAAGGACTAACCTACCCTGTCTTGGCAGAGCTAGACTGTCGACTTCCCTGTTACCAAGTTTTGTCCTTTTTGGACAGCAGTCTGTCTGCAGTTGAAGCAAGGAGTTTTTACATGCCAAGAGATAGGCTTGCCACTAATTCAACCATCTCACACTGGAGATTCTTCGATGCTTTTCTTCTACTTGGAGTAGAATAGGGGGTGCTGTCAGGAGCTGATATGTCACGATATCAAAAAAAAAAATCTTAATTTAAGACCACATCTTTGAATGCCATATTCTGCAGATCTCTTGGGGTTTTTGAAGATCCCTTATCTATCTCTTGTATTTAGATAAGCAAATGTTGCTTGTCTCTTAACAACTTGATTACTGAGTAGCTTAGAGAATATCTGTGATAGACTGTCATAGTAGCTAACAAGGTGACATGCATGCATGACTAGGAGTTTGTTTTTTTTAACTATCCTAAACAGTTTAAGACGGTTGGTATCAAGAGGCCAGAGCTTCACATTTCATTTTTAAGTATCTCTAGGTACGATACCATTAGGAAGCGTTACCTTAAATTTTGTATCAATATACAAAGATCTATTCAAATGTGGCTAAATATACTCTTAATTTTGTATAAATATACAAAGATCAATGCCTATGTGGCCCAATACAATCTTAATATTGTGTCCATATACAAGGGTCAATACCATTGTGGCCAATTATAATCTTAATTTTGTATCAATATACAAATATCAATACCGACGTAGTCCAATACAATCTTATTTTTGCACAATAAACAATGGTCAATACCACTTTAGCCAAATATACTACTAATTTTGTATCAATATACAAAGGTATAAGGGCATATTCAATAATCTGACCCTTCTTCTTGGTCCTTCCTGTGCTATGTTTATGTCTCAATTTTTTTCAAGTCCATGCATTCCTACATAGGAGATAAAGAAGGATACAGAAAAGGGAAAGAAGGAATACCCTGGGTCTAACCTCCAAAACCCATTAAACAGGACCATTTACCAACTTGTAGCAGGCAGATCTCAGAACTCAAGGTCAGCCTGATACAAAACAAACTCTAAATAGAGAAAATCTTCGATCCAGGAGTGGTGGAACACATCTTTAATCCCTTCAGATGGGAACCACAGGTCTCTGATCCCAATAATTAGAATGCAGAGACACACACATAGGATTTGGAAGGACCTAAGTTTAAAAGCTACTTACAAAAGGCCCACTCAATACAAACAAATTGTCCTTCAAGATCTCAAAATATGTACACTAAAGCTGGTTTAGCTCCAAAATAACAAAATTATTTCTTCTTTAAACCAGATTGAAAGATAACACTTTATATATTATCAAAAAACCAAATTTGCTTCAGGAGAAATATTACCTACCACCCCCCCCCCAAAAAAAAAGAGGGTGATTGTCCCTGAGTGAGGATTAGGGCAGGGCTCTGTTCTTATCTTTCCAGGAGAATCAAAGCATCCATTCAAGGAACCCAGGGACAACTGGACAACGGAAATCTCAACAGAAAACAGAATCAGACACCAAAAGAAGACGAGTGACCCAGATGATTCAGCCTGACAGACTCCCTCAATAGCTGTCTCCATCAAAAGCCTACAACCACAACAACTCAATATCTCTAAGACCGTTCAGCTCTACACAATGCCCCAGCCAGAACCTCAGTAAAGCCTGGAAGTTCAGCTTCTGCCTACAAACTCCTTAGGACATCTAAACAGCTGAGAACAGAAGGACTGAACATAAAAGGATTGTACTAACATTTTTAACCATTTTTCCATTTTGGTTTGGGCCCCAAACAGGTTTACTACGACCCAAACCAGCAGGAAGTCATTTTAAGAGAGTGACGTCCCATACCCAGAGGGTGGGGAGGGTGTTTCTCCCCCCTCCCCTTTTTGGTTATTTGAAGGACAACTGAAAACTCTGTTATTTAGGGGAAGAGATTACAAGTTGTTAAACAGTATGTTTATTTCTATTGTCTTGTGCAAGACGGCCAAGGATTTAGCTTGGGCCAGATGAACAGAGCCTCAGATGGTGACGTATTAAAGACACCCGTCCCATTTCAGGGCAGGCCTTTTCATTCTAACTTCTGTTACTGAGTGATTTAAGACAATTTCTAAGAGGAAACTTTAGGGAACAGAGTAAAGTCGATAAGATACACTCCCTCCACAAGGAAACAAGCCATTTCTGCTCTCTGTAATCTGCTCATTCCTTCAGAAAGTTGCATTGAATCTAAGATGACAAGATTTACTGGATTTAGAAAATAGCTTTTACCCTGCACCAGGCCTTTGAACCAGAAAAAGCAACACAATCTCTGTGGACAAATGTTCTTTGAAACTGTGTGGGCACGGGGAGTGTGTGTGTGTGGGGGGG
>CAJQZJ010005020.1:470282-494363 GCA_907164525.1 Lophiomys imhausi | reverse complement strand
CACACACACACACACACACACACACACACACACACACACACACACACACGTAAAAATAAAAGTAAATGGAAAAACAAAAAAGAACTCTATGTCTTTAAAAAATGATCCCTGAAAAAGCTTCTAGCCCAGTGTAGAGCACTTTCTAAGACAAACTCACTGATGAGTTCTAAGATGTGATTTGTTTTCCCTCAATCTGAACTGTTCCACATCACAATGGTGGACTCAGCTGAGCCTCACAAATGTTTGGCTATTTCAAGGTTTCTGCATGATCCATAGTGTAGTCATGTATAAAATCCTTAAAAGCATAAGCCCACAAATGAAAATGAGATGGATGATCACTCAGGCCCTGCAGTTACACACAGCTCCTGTGGCACCGAAGTTTTGCTTTGGGGTCACACATCATTTTCATGTGCAGTACACACAGGTGCAGTTTGTAGAACATGGTTAATTCTCCTGGGGCACCTGCTTACGTTTGTACCTAAGGAAGATGTATTTTAGAATACAAGCAAAATTCTCATGCGTAGTTTTGAGTTTTCAGGTTAGACACAGTCTTAGTATGTGAGGTGTAAGTACGCATATTCATATATTTAGCTCACAGCTGTGTGAGCTGACTGTGGGTGTTTACCACACAGCTTGAGAGGTGGTGCTCATAGGGTCTGGTGCAAGCGCTGATAGTGGGAATTTTGTGATGGTGTTAACTCTCCTGAACTGCTCATGTAGGCACAGGTCCAGACTAAATAAGTCCATACAAACCATGCTGCCCAAGCATAACCTTCCTCCATCACTAGTTCAGTATGATGGTCTTAATGGATTATTCTGATGCTATGGGAGGAAAACGAAGACAATAATGGCCAAAAGAAGATGCTCGAAGTCACTTCCAGGGAGCTGGGTATGGTGATACACACACTTGTAATCCCATAGTCAGAATGCTGAGGCAGAAGGATCAGGAATTCAATGCTATCTTGGGATAATTTAAGTATGAGGACAATAGAACTGTATAGAGAGACCCTACAAAAAGAAGGAGGAAAAGAACATGGTGGGGGTGGAAGTGAAGGAGGAGGAAGGGGAAGAAGGAAGAAGGAGGGATGAGGAAGGAAAGGAAGAAGGAGAAGGTAGAGAAGGCAGTTGTCACCTCTGAGAATGCATCAGTGATCTTCCAAATGATTTTCTAGCTTACTGACTTCTGTAAAGATAAATAAATATTGCTACCATATAGAAGCCACATAATTTTTCTGAGTACACATAAAATTTGTGTTTGGGAGTGGAATATATGTGCATCGTACATGTATATGAGTGTGCAAATATGCATGCAGAGGCCAAAATAAGACATTTAGCGTCCTCCTCTCTTGCTGTTGAAAATACTGCCCTAAGACAATGTCCACAACAAAACATGAAGCTAACAGTTTTGGCCAGCAAACTCTTATATCTACTTGACTCTGTCCCCCAATGCTGGAATTACCAGCATGCATAACTCTAACTAGTTTTGTATGTGGGTGCTTGAAATCTAAACTCAGGTCCTCACACTGATAAAGCAAGTGCTCTTACACTTTGAGCCATCTCCCAGGATCCTGAAAATTCTAATCCTTGTTCATCATCAGTGAGGGTATACTATTACACTAAGGAAATAGTCAGTAGGATACAATACCCAATGTCCGAAAAGTTCAACTATCCACTACAGAGGCAAAGTCCTTATTATTTTATCTCATTCCATATTTTTTTCAAGACAGGGTTTCTCTGT
Organism: Lophiomys imhausi; assembly: GCA_907164525.1. NCBI lineage: Eukaryota > Metazoa > Chordata > Mammalia > Rodentia > Muridae > Lophiomys > Lophiomys imhausi. The sequence goes on along the minus strand of CAJQZJ010005020.1, from coordinate 492,625 downwards.
GTAACAGCCCTGACTCTCCTAGATTCACTTTGTAGACCCTGCTAGCCTTGAACTCACAGAGATCCGCCTGCCTCTGTCTCCCAAGAGCTGGGATTAAAGGCGTGTGCCACCACCGCCTGGCTTCATTCTATATTTTTAAATTTATTTTTTATGTGCATTATTGGTTTGCCTGCATATCTGCCTATCTGCATGTGTGAGAGTGTCAGATCCTCTGGAACTGGAGTTGCACACAGTTATGAGCTATCATGTGGGTGCTAGGAATTAAACATGGGTCCTTTGGAATGGCAGGCAATGCTCTTAACCACTGAGTCATTTCTTCAGCCCCTCATTCAATAATTTTTAAGAACAAGTAATATTAAGACATAAAAGATTTTGTGGAAATCACTTACCATGATCTGAAAACCACAGGGTTAGTAAAATAGATGAAAATAACTTCTAAATGTTTGTGAGATACAATGTCTCAGAGCACACTGCATGTGTCATACAAAGATAGATAGCCAGGTGTCCCTGTCCCTACTAAAAATCCATTTTAAGTTTTGTGGTACAGAAGTGTTCACAATACTGGAGGATACAGTTGAATACCTGGGAGATCCTATCAATTTGATTTTAATTTTAGACTACATATCAAGACAGAGAGTTAGTAGCCTAGTATATTGTTACAGAATGCCTTTCTACACTTAGTTATACTACTGACAAGATTGTCCTGGAGTCTAATGGCACCAGACCAACTTAGCTTTCTATGAGTTAACAATGTACACCCTTTCTTCAGCTCTCCAGGACCTTTTGTTTCCTGCATCTTTCTTTTTATCTTATCACCATCCCAGGAACTTGAGGGCAAGTACCTTGTCACTCTTGTGTTTTCTCAGCACCTGACATGGGGTCTGGCACACAATAGGGAATCAAGAGTGTTTGACGAATGTCTGGAAAGAAATCAATTAATGGTCTCTTTATATATTTAGGTGCAGGCAGTGGAGTTTACGGATTGGTACTGTACCTATCAGAACATAAAGAGGCGACGTTTCACACATCCATCCACTCTGCAACCTGAAGAGGTTAAATGTTTCATAGGTGAACTGGCTTCTAAAAGTGAATGTGGAAGTTTCTGGAAGCTTGTCAAAACAAGAGTAACAATCCATATCTATTTTCTTATGGTAATCATGTCTTTCAGGATAGTACATTTTCAGCTATGTAGTCAATATACATACATTTGATTGATTTTGTACACTTAACTCAAGGCCCCTGGTATAAAGTCCCATGACCTAAACTTCTACAGGAGTCATGTTTCAATAACCAAATTACAGTCTAAATTTTTTGGGCAGCTGAAATACAGTACTGATTTTTCTCTTTTAAAATTCTCAAACCAGACAATTTGTGAGGTACTTTATAAAACTGACTTATTTATTACTGTCATGTTTGCATGATAGGAGGTTGTCTGTGATTGCCCTGACACATGTCTGGAGGTCAGAGGACAACTCTATGGAATGAGTGAGCTATCTTCTTCCCTTTTGAGTGGGTTCTATGGATGGAACTCAGGTCATGTGGCTTGTGCCACAAACTCCTTTACACACTCAATCACCTCTGCTTGTGGCTCCCTTTGGCATGTTTGTTTCCATTTGACCATAAACTTCTTGAGGGAAGCCACATCATGTATTTCTTTTTATTCTTGACACCCAGAAGACTCCTGAACATAGAAGGGACACAGAAAATACCTGTTGGATTTATCTGTGGATGGTTATTGTATGAACATTTAATTCTTCAAAGGAAAAGGAAAAAAAAACACCTTTGCAAAGTACAGACTTGGGAATATCTGAAGAGTTCTATTGTCTACCTCATAGTTTGTAGGGCTTATAGCTCTCAGACAGAACTTTCTCCTTCAACTTCTTTTACTTTTCTCATAAGTCACTGGTATCTTATGAGTGATTATTGATGTCACATGCAGTGGCAGAAACTTGAACAGGGTGATTTAAACCAGTATGTTTCTCTATCCATAACAAGGACTCTTTAGCAGGCATCCCATTGCTCCTACAGGTGCCTGTTCAGGTTCTTTCTCACTTCCCTCTATGATCCTTAGCACAAGCTTTCTGTCTTTCTAGTTGAGAGATGGCTATCTTTGAAAACTGATTAGAAAGAATAAATGGGAAAATGAAATAGAAGATGACAGTGTGGTAGGAGTTTATCAAAACTAATAATTGTGAGAATGTTTTTGTTTAATCCCAGGTGGGCTGCTTAAGACACAGTATTAAGTATTAATGTCTCATGAGCTAGCAGGGGCATGGATTAACTAGCTGAGCAAGTTTAACTCTGAGGACTTTGGAGAGAGGAATAAAAAGCCAGAGGCCTGAGGAGAAGGGGGCTCTACAAGGGAGGAAAAAAATCCAGAGCCCCAAGGAGAAGGGAGCTACAAAGAAAAAAGAGAGAAGAAGCTCCACAAAGAAGTAAAAGAGAATGGGCTTTACAAAGAAGTAATAGTGAAGAGGCTCTACAAAGAAGAGAAAAGGCTATACAGAGAAGTAGGAGAAAACTCTACAAAGAAGAGAAAGGGCTACAAGGTAGAAAGCAATTGCTACTTTCCCAATTTCTGGTGCTCCCCTAAACTGCTACTTGTTCTTCCTGCTGCTGTCTCCTGGTTTGCTGGTCTCCTGGTTCGATGGTTTGCTGGTTCGCTGGTTCACTGGACTTCTAATGAGACTGGTATTACCACCAAAGAATCCAACAACCTTAATCAGCAGGAAGTAGCTCAAAAGACCTACGTCCCTTCTCCCTCTAACCTTATTTCTTTCCCACATAGGGTTGGAGTGTTGAAGGGAATGAGGGGTGGGAGGGAGGTAAAGTTATTAAACACAATAAACTAAGTACAGTAAAATAAAGCAGAATGTGTATGTTGGATAATTAAAAAGCTTTGTCTACATGACAGCCATATCTTTCCTCCATTAAAAAAACTTTCCAGAATACCTCCCGAAAACCTGTTCATGGTTCAATTGCCCAGACTGAATTCTGTAGCCATCTGAGGGTACAAGGCTGCTCTGAGAAGGTAAGTGATTTTTTTCCATGTATGCTTCACCTCTGAAACTAGAATTAGTGCCCTGGTCACAAAAAGGAATGTCTAGATTTGTCTGCCACATACCACCTAGCATTACCACTCTACCTAGAAGAATTCCTGTAGTAGGCATAGTATCAAAGACCTTCTGATAGCATTGTGCTTCCCCATTCTCAGGAGTCCTGTTGGCTGTGTCCTTCTGCCTTTCTTATCTTCTGTCATTCTCAAATGTTGCACTGGATACCCTTTATGGTAACTGGCCCTGGTCAGTTACTACTTTCTTTTTCTCTTCTTGTTGGTATCAAACCTATTTGTTAAGACTCCATTCAAATATTATCTATCCATTGAAGCTTCAAAGTTCTCTTGAGTCAACCTTTTGCTGTGTGAAGAATTCATAATGTAGATAGTTGTACATGGGCCTGTTTCCCTCATTAGGAGGCATATCTTGAAGGCCAGAACTGTGTTTTGCCTTCTTTATTCCTTCCTTCCTGTCTTTTCCTCCATTTTTTTCTTCTTTTTTTTTTTTTTGTAGTTGGATGTCTAGGGAAAGGGACTAATGTGATACTCTTCTGATTCTTCTAGCACTTTTCTAGCTTCCTGTTCTAAGTTTTCTGGCTTCTATGTAGAAGTTTTCACATTGTATTCCTAGCCCATTATAAACATTTCTTCCTTTTGCTTATGATTATTCTTGATGTTGGCAGAAGTGTTTTGTGTAGAGATTTGGCTGGTGGCTGAAGTGAGTGTTGGAGCTAACTATGAACTGCTGCTTACTTCTAATGCCTTTCTGAACTGAAGGCTATAAATACAGCAACAGCTACTAGATATGATATGTCAACCAAAGAAACAATTAGCTTTGTCATCTTTCATGACTCATATGTCCTTTGCCTCCACCCATCTGTCCTCATTTCCTAATATTTATCCTTTATGTTCTCATAGAACATGTTCTACTGTATTCACGCATATATGTGTTTACATTTATTGATGTAGTTTTAACTGTCTGGGATTTTTTTTTTTTTTTTTGGTTTTTTCAAGACAGGGTTTCTCTGAATATCTCTGGCTGTCCTGGACTCGCTTTGTAGACCAGGCGGGCCTCGAACTCACAAAGATCCGCCTGCCTCTGCCTCCCAAGTGCTGGGATTAAAGGCATGCGCCACCACCGCCCGGCCTGTCTGGGATTTTTTTATTTCTTATTTTTATTTTTGTTGTGGATATTACATTAAAATGCAATTTCTAGTGAAAGTATTAGACCCAAATCAAAGCTCTAGGGCTTTTCAATGGCTGTTCTAATAGCATAGATGTTCTTTGATATGTATAAACTTTGGGTCTGGCTAATTTCATTACATTATTATTTTTATTTGCAAGTACTCTACAATAAAGTATTAACATTTTTATATAAAATAGCAAAACTGTATCACTGAATCAAAACACAACTGTGGTTCTTTAAATAAAAAATTTTGTCCTCAATGACAATGTTAGATATAAAACTAAGCCATGCTTCAGTTTTCATATTAACTTAGATTTTTCAAACACACACACACACACACACACACACACACACACACACACACATATACACGCCAATCCAGAAGTTGTTTCCTGTGATAGCCGAGTTATTTTTAAAGCAGGTGTTCTTGCAAATGAACTTCACTGTGCTTGCTTTCTAATCTTGCACTGTCAACAAAAAAATCCACTGTCAATGTGTTGGAACACTGCAACAAAAAATTCAAGTTTCTCCTATGGCTTCTTTATTAGGAAATATTTGCATACTGAATTCTTGCCAAAGGACTGTAGCTTTTCTAATTTTGGAGTGCTTTGAGCAAGCAAAGTAATGTGTTAACAAGCTGGAGACTTGTTATTGATGGTTTCCTTGCTACCTTTTATCATGTTTCTTGAGATTATATCAAACTACCCCTACCCATTAGCTGTTTTCATGACCTCCTCACATGCCAGTGTATTGTATTTCTGTCTTAATTGGAGTAATGTCTGACACAGAACAGAAGCCTGACACATAGTACGATCTAAGATTGGCCAGAAGAGGTTATTCTAAAGGCAAATGCCTTTCAAGACCTGATTCTCACAGTCCTAGAAAAGGTAAATTACTCTGCTTACCTTTCTTCAGTATGGGAAGATAGACCCTACTCTTCACTCTTAATAGGTTTAGGCTTATGGAAGTCACAACCCTGACCAATTGTGGGCATGTTCTAAGAGGACCCATTTCTCTCTCTTCCACTCTAACTCCATCCCCTTCATATCCTATATTCTTCTAAGTTGAAGATTTAATAAATCCAGTTACACCCAAAGTATCATTTCTCCAATAGACAAAGCATTTTTATTTTTTTATTTTTATTTTTTTTAATAAGTACTTTATTTTTTTTCAAGTTACATCTCAGTCGCAAACCCTTCCCTATTCCCCCTTCTTGTCCCACCATTCCACCCTCTTTCCCCCCCCCCCAACAGCTTCTCTTTTCATTCCAACAAATGGTTCTTTCTCTTATAACAGTAAATTCTATACAAAACAGCAGAATTAAATATGCCACATTTATGAGAGTTAAATGGCCCAGTATACCTTCCCAATGTCCAGTTCATACATATTTGGCCCCTGACTTTAACCTTCTACCTTCTAACCATCTCCATGAGTTTAAAGTTCTATAACTGACTTAGTTTTCATACTAACTTGCATCACTATTATAACCATCTTCTTAGATCTAGAACACCCTCTTGATTCCTAAACAACTCAAAATTTAGCTATGAGACTCAAGCTGTCTATTCTTCAACCACCTCAGAGAGCTGAGAAGGATAAATCTATCTGATTGTATAGGAAGTGCAGGGCCTGCAGCTTCCAATACTAAGAAATGACAAACCAGTGACTACCTGGACAGTTCCCATTTTCTCTCCATACATTCCAGCATCAGTCTTCAGCCTTTTGGATACCATCACACTAAAATGAAGTCATCTCCAAAAAGCCCTGCTCATCTTTTTGACTCACTTAATGTTTTATTTTTCTGCATTCACAAAATTTTTGTGTGTACTTCTGGCTGTTATTGCAGCAATAACCACAATACACAGTTTTAATTTTTCCCTCAAAAGGTATTTTAAGAGCTCTATGGATCCTGGAACTTGTGTTTTAATAATCTTTTCTCAGTGTTCAGGTCCTTGCTGATAATACAGTAGAAGCCCAACAGATGTTTAATAAATGAACAAAAAGTAAAATCCCTATATATACATATATAAATACACATGCATATACATATGTGCATGTACATTTAGCATTGCTTGGATTGGTAACTTTGACAATCAAAATCTAGTAAAATTCTGTATCTGCCAAAGAACAGCATATGTGAAACTACTGTATCCAGACACAGACTAAAATCTTAATATGATGTTTTTAAATATATCTCACAAGCTTCAAAACACAATTCTAAAATGCAAGTGGGTGGCAGAAGCACCAGAACTGATTTCCACGAAGCTAATTTTCCAGAGGGTAAAAATGTATGTGAAATCATAGACAAACAATTAGAGGGATCTTTCCTGCACTCATTCTTCCCAGGGAAGATGTAGCTTCTACAGGATACTGGACTGTAACTAACAGCACAGAGATTATACTTTCACATGATTGTTAAGTTAAATATTTTTCTTTGATTCAAATATAATCACAGTCTCTAAAAACTCTTGATAACTAACAAAACTAAAGTTGTTTAAAATAAACATACGGATTTCTATGAGCAGTCAGAAAATACAACTGATTTCTCTATTTTAGGTTATCAAACAATAGCTTTTAAAAATATTTTTGTACAGTAAAAATTAAGACATTGAACATATTTTGTGAGATTTTCTTCCATGATTAAAGACATCTTCAGTTCTTTTGACATTTAAATGATATTTTCTGCAGCTTATGTAATGATGTGTCATTCTTTGCATTTAATTTGTGGTTGTAAAAGTTGCACTGTGTCTTTTGTTTCTTGGTTCTCTATTTTTAACTCTGGGAGGCTTTGCTGACCTTTCCTTGTCTCCCGCCCTCTCTGAGGCAATTTCTTTAAATGGTTGGTCTGGAGGATTTGGAAGGTTGGTATTGTATCAAGGGGTGGTTTGTGAGTGGAGTAAACTATAAAGTAACAAATCATCTTTATCTAGTAAGAATAGATTAATATAAGAACCAAGAAATGCTATCAAGAGGGAAAGAAAGTACCTTGCTTCCAGAGGATTTTCTGTGTTTATGTCTACTCATCATGGTAGTTTGAATGAGAAATGTCCCTCCCAGGCTCATGTGTATGAACACTTGGTCCCCAATAGGTGGTGCTGTTTAGGAAAGTCATGAGATCTATAGGAGGAGCAACCTTTCTGGAGAAGGATGTAACTAGGGCCAGGCTTAAGCTATTATATCCTACCCCCACATTCTCTTCTCTCTCTGACCTCCTCAGGGGAATGAAATGTGATCTTTCTGCTTCTCTACTGCTAGCCTTATCTTATGCTCTTTTTGTCATGTCTTCCCTGCCATAGAGAATTGCTATCCATTCTGGAACTGAAGGCTAAAATAAATGATTTTCTCTTTGTAAGTTGTTCTTGAGCAGGGCGGTCTATCACAGCAACAGAACAATAAATAATATACTTGTTAATCATTTTATCTGTATACTTAACATTTATATTCAGCAGAGAGCCCAGATTTGACTGGCTTGAATTTGCCTCAATAATGGGCATATTCTCTTATGTCAAATCTAACACTACCACCACTTTCATTACCACCATGACTATTATTTTTCTCTTAGTGCCTTGAATGGGTTAAGAATACATAGTATGAGAAAGTGGGAGCCATAGAAAAAACTATTTTCTTTCAAATCATGTCCACTTCTTCTGGGACTAGAGCTGTAGACAGCAGACATCTAGCCCTAGAGCTGATGTGGGTTTTTTGTTTTGTTTTGAGTTTTTTTTTTTTTTTTTAGAAACATTGGCTTCAGTGATTGTTCTGAGTAACACTCCACATTCCCTAAAGAAAAGCTGTTGACAGAAGGATCTCCAAAAATGCCCAGGTGTTAGTGACTCTGAATTCATGAAAATATAATACTAAATAACAAAAGGACTTTGCAGATATTATTGAAATTTCAAACCTTAGGATAGAAATTTGGTCTTAGATTTTCCTGATAGATACAACATAAAACCAAGACCTGTTGCAAGATAAAAACATTTACTTAAGGAAAGGAAAAATAGGCAGAAGATAAAGACAGACAAACTCAAGGCTTTAGAAGGATTATTTTCATTGGTTTGAAGACAGAGGGAACAACATGATAGGGAAAGTTGTCAATATCAAGGAGACAGTAATCCTCCTTATTGGTTTTGGTGAGAGAGACTGGCCACAAGGAACTGAACACAAAGACAGCTGCATCTTAAAGTCCCCAGAAAGGAAGACTCAATAGTTGATCTTAGATTGAGAAAGTGTTAGCTGTGGACCCAGTTGATCTGTGATCGACTTGGACTTTTGATGTACAGAAAATGCAATAATAAATAAAAGGTTATTCTAAGTCATTTGCTTTATGACAATATGATAGAATACAACACAGAGGCTACAACTAGATGATTTGGGTCTCATTACAAACTCCTCCTCACAACATACTGTTGATAGGTATAGAAATAAGAAACAAAACCAGTAACTTTTTATGGATGTCTAAGAGCCTTTGTGGAAGGCAAAGGATCAAGATACTCACTCATTTGTTTGTTTGTTTATCAGTTAAGTGTCCCTAGAGTCTATTGTTTGACAGAAGTGTTCTAACTTAGGTTTACTGAAAACAAAAGTCCTAGAGAGGTACTTACTGACCTGAGAGGAACAAAAGTCTAGCTTGGTGATTTGGGATTAGTCTCAGAGCCTAGAGAGTTTATACAAATACACATAAGCAAATCTACCTGGACTATTTTAACTTGATCAATTAAACTAAACAAACATTCTCTGTCCTTGATCATTAGTGAAATGTGTGCAGTGTGATGCAGAGAGAAGATGTGATCTCGAACCCAAGAATCTTGAGGGTTCTGACGTATAGCGCATCAGAGCAGAAACTCAATAGATCTAATTCAGATGGATGATGCAGGAAGTTGTGATTGTGAGTTTTCATTTTTGCTTGTAATTCAACTCTTACTTTGCTCATTTCCTCTGAAAATGAAGGATGGGTATAATATTAATGAACTCTAAGACAATTTCTGACCATTTTCAAACTTCTTACCACTGTCATATTAGGGATAATCAAACCATTTGAATGCTACCTGCCAGGAAATCTAGTCCACAATGGCCTCTCCTTCACATACTTCTGATTTGGGGGAACTTTCCAGTTGCAATTCATCTCACCTACTTCTATTACTAACTGTGAACTGTTTCATTATCCTGTTATACTCTGCTTCATTTCAGAAAACCAACCCTTTCTTCTCATTGTTTTCCTTGAAGAAAATGAGCTCCTTGAGAACAGAAGAAAGATCATCACAGTGTCAAAACCATAAACACTGGGTCTGAGCAAGGCTAGCTCATTACCTAGTGTTTGCTTGAGTCAGTTAGCTTCACTAGATGGTGGTTTCTCTCCCTGTACTATGAATATATTGGAGTTGCCATCTTTGTTGGGTTGTTTTGAAGATTACAATCATTAATATATGCAAACACTTAAAGAAGCTCCTGGCAAGGGGCCAGTGCTCACTAAATATTGTTATATATTTGACATCACAGTGAAGAGCCTCTTACAGTGACTAGACTTGAGATGTTTGGTAAGTATTTGCTAAAGCTTAGTCATTACATGGCGAGGGTAAGGTGATGAAAGATATGTCTACTTTGAACTATTTCTGTTATTTTCTATTTTTATACCTTGCGTTTTGATGGACTGATAAAGATGATACATAAACATGCCTTAAGACTAATGAAGGCCAATTTCCGAAAAATCTGGAGATGCTTGATGTAGTACAGACTGTAGCATTAGCCACCTGGGTGACCTCAAGCAAGTCTCTTGATGATTCTGAATCACTGTTTCTACACCTCTGTGTTAGGCATAGTAATACCACACTATGCAGCTCAGCCTTTCTAGTTTCTAAATGAGTGAATTAGAATAAGTGACTCAACCCATGATTCACCACACTCAGGAACTCCATCCCCAACTTCAGTGAGAAAACTCAAGCAATGCACGGTGATCTCTTTCAGCTTTCTGTCACCTTCAACTTCTGTGCCATGAACAAAGGCATTGAAATGCATGTTTCTGTGTCCTTTTTCATAAGATGAGACAGTCCTTCTTCTAATAAGTCTCTACCTTGTCACTATGCTCTTGATCCCCTTCCTTCCCACACACTATGAGGCTATGAAAATGCTGGAAGGACAGAGACTTAGCTTTCACTATTTGCCATCTGTCATCCCGTTATCTTTCTGAATCTTTGGATCAGCTTCACTAACACCTGTTTTTCCTTCCTTGGCTGTGACTTCACTTCAATCTCATATCTCCATAGTCTAATATCTAGTATCTGTTGTCTTCCTCAAAACCTCCCCTAACCTCTTATCATTTATTTCCCACATTTAAACAGAGCAAATGATAATCATTGCTAACTACAAATCTCTTTTTCCTACCTGTACCTCTTCATAGCATCTTATAAGCTGATTATGTCCTCTTATAATGCCATCTTTCCCAATTCTGTTATGTTTACTGTCATGGTTCTCCTGTATCTCTACAGGGATCACTTTTCTGCCTTTTCTCACTTTCCAAATGAAAGCTCCCTCCAGTAATATGTCACCATTTGACTTATCTTCCATTATTAAGCATTCTTGCTGGCTGAGAGAAACATAGGGCAGGGGATGACTTCATTTTTTCAATTACTAACTCCAATAGAATAACTCATGTGTCTTTAATTTATAATAGGACATTAAAATAGAGCTCATTCTACATTAATTTCATTTGAGGCCCCACGCCAATAGATATCAGCTACATTTCAGTCTAAAGTGTTAGTCTTGAGTAGAACTCAAAGAAGATATGACAGTTTAGATTCATGTTGTAAAAATGTATGAGGTGGAAAAACAGAGGGATGGCAGAAATCATAAAAACCCTACAGAAGGTACCTTAACTGAAGACAGTTTAACTCACAGACAGTTCTCCAATGAGCCCATAAAGGATCTACAAAGGCAAGAGTCACTCTGAAACATTTGCAACCACAATCAATTAAACCCAATATCAGATTACACTGATACCAAACAAGAGCTCCAGAGATACTTCCTTTCCCTCCTTAACTTGTTCTCCCTTGTCCCATCTTCTGCATGCATTAAATTGCACAGGGCAGGGCATTTGACTTAAATTCCCACTTGAAATTTCAAATACTATATATTATCATAATTTTTAGTTATCAAAATGAGGTTATTGGGAGAACTGAAGGAAACCAAGAATGTTATTTGGTGGCAGTCTCTCAAGTTGTTCTTGGTGAGCCACAGATGTTTCTGCATCACTGGTCATGCTCCTTCTCTAGGCTACAAGCTCCTCACCCCAATGCCTGTTCATGCATCTGCACATGGGGGATTTCACACACCCCTCCAGTTACACATTCTCTATATTCAATTCTTTCTCACAGAAACTTGCTTCTACATCTGGTTTCATCAATTACTAACATCAACCATCCATAATTTCTGTCATTGTGCTGGTTGCAGTCCTTGTCCTTGCTCCCTTGAACTACTAGACTAGCTTGTTTATCTGCCTTTGGTCTAAAATCTCAAATTGACTACTGACACAGGGGCCCATTCATTTAGGCTATCAACTATAAGAAGCCTGAGGTTACTAAATCCTTCAGTGAGTTTTCATCACCATGAAAATTACACCTGAGTTCTTTATATGCTAGTTTTATTTCTAGGTATTTATTATTTCAAGTTGCACAACCTATTTGTATGCCTAATAGATCATAATTTCCACAAATACACCTGATGTTGAGAAATTTGGTGGTTTTCTGCTTTCTCATCTGTCAACAACACACAACAAAGCACCTGTCACTGTAAAATTCAGGTCATGAATACTCTGATAAAGCCAATTCATGTCCTCCTTCACACACACAACATGGTTTTCTCTCTTATGCAGGACATGATTTTCTGTCTTCTCTGCATATACTATACCACATCACAGCTTGCTGTGTGTCCATTTTTCATTAAATAATATTGATGAAAGGAAGTCAGTGTACTTTATTTATCTATATAGCTACAAAGCCTAGACCAAAGCACAATATTTGACATATGACATGATGTACAGACAATATGAATTTTAGAAAGAAATATAAAAGAAGAAAGGAAATACAGAGAATCAAATGTTGCATAAACCATCTTTTCATTCATTTGACCATAAGAACAAAATTATGGAGTAGAATTTTTATTTGTGTTTTATAAATGTGGAATTAGCCTTACATATCATAAGACTACCAAATAACTTAAGTGAGTCAGGAATATATACTATATTTTCTTACAACAAGGTTCATATTTAGTCCACCAAACCACATTGACATTCTTTGGATGCTGAATCTAAATATATATGTGAAGTAAGAATGGAGCCCCTGATAATATTAGTAGGAGTTTCTTAGGCTCTAAAACATGAAAGAGAGAAAAATCAAATGCAGGAGAAATAAAGGAGGTCCATGATATTTCAGAGAAGAGGAAGAGTGAGCCATGATACCTTTGAGAGGTCAGATGTTTTAAGCACCATGTCTAGTTTAGTGCAACTGCTATGAAGTAGAGAGGTTGATAAGCCACCCATAACTGCATTGGCTTATCCAAAGAAATTCTGCAATGCCAACTCTGTAATTCCCTCTCCAACACACCACTGTTTCTCAGGCTAAATCAGTCTGTCTTCCCCAGGAAGTCTGCATGGTTCCAACATGACAAGCAAAATGTTCTTTAGGTTTTTCATATACTCATCATCTGTAGCCCCATCTCTATCTAGAGAGATTCCACCTTTTAACAGAAGCCTTAGAGACCTTTTCTCTACTTTTGTCTGTATGATACTTGAGAAAGCAATCTATACTTTTCTCTGTGTGTGTGTCATTTCCCTTTACTTTTTCTCTCCCATTGAAGAAAGAGGCAGGCTCTGAGTTCTTTGTCCAGGTAAAAGCTGAGGAGGAAGAAAGATTTTAGGACAGGGACAAAAGAGGCATAGAGTGAGAAGTGAAACCAGCTTCCAGCATCTTCTTATCCTCTTGGCTTGGATCTTGGCAACATAAATGTCCTGGGAGTTGTTTCTCATTAAACTTTAGAATGGAGAGAGATTTGTCAGGCTTCTAAATAGATTAGGTCAGAGGAAGTTGGCTTAAGCTCCCTGGGTACCTGTCATAGCAAGAAAACATTAGCAACCTTTTAGAGACGCCATTGAGGCAGGAGACTCTGAAGCAGAGATTTCCTCTCATGGTCAGGTCATGCTGTAGGGCCAACAGCCAGACATATGTGTCTGGTCTATGTTCATCTTTGGTAGCAAAATCCAAGAATTGTGAGTCACTTTAAGTGCAAAAATACCAAGAAAACCTAGGTTTGTGTTTTCCACCTAGTAAAGGGACACAGAGACAGGACTTAAGGAAGATAGGTTAGTGAAGTTGAAGATTATAGTATTTATTGCAGTCTAAAGCAATAATAATATAAATTGGGTTTTCATCCAATACTTGATTGATAATAATATTCAAAATGCCCACAGCCTTTGAGGAGTACATAGTGTAAGGCAAATATGAACAGTGCTGAATGGAGGCTTGCTCACTGATAGTAAACAGAAGCAACCTGCCCACTTCTGTATCTGGATCTTTTCTCTCTGGGTGTCCTCCTATGTAGCTCATTTTAAACAAAATCACAAAAAAATGTACTATGGAAGAAGATTGCTGTGTCTCTGGCCTGTTTCGTGCCCTCCTAGCAAGTTGCTCTGTTTGTAAGACTCTTGCATTTAGCCATTTCAGAATTGATTTTCCACAGCTTCCTGGGACAGCTGAATCGCCTTGTGCTAAAAACTCCATTAAAGAATTTAGATGATGCTGACCTTCCATGTGCCTTGTATGGAGCTGCCATTCCATGCCAACATACCTACTACATATGTAGCCCAGTCTGCCCAAGCAGTTACTTCAGGTATTCAGCCCTGTGTGCACTGAAGACACCCAACAATATGCCTAAAGTCTCAAGGTGCACAATTTCAAATCCATGAGTAACAGATGAAAATAAGAATTATAAACATTTCAATGCTATGTCTTTACCACTTGAAACCCCATTTGAATCCAAGGGGCACTTAAAACAATTCTTTCTCTCTTAAGAGAAGTCAATCGATTTCTAGGCCTTTCTAAGACCACCACCACCACCAAATAAGAACAAAGAGGTGCAGTACAGGTATATAACAATGCTCTATTCCGCTCATATCTATCACATGATGCACCAGCCTCTGTCATGTAGATGCCAAGATGCATCATCTAATTTTAAAAGATGCCTTGTGATCTAACTTCTACAGTTCTTGTTTTATCAATATGGGAACTTCACCTGAGAGGATAACATCCCATTAGAAAGAGCTGGGCTTGAGCTGAGATCTCTTAGACACTAAAGTTTCTTTGTTTTACCCTCTCCTATACTATTACCTATCAGTCTCCTATCCAGCACAGGACAATAGCTCATATTGAAGGTCTACTGAATGCCCTCATGATTTCTAGGGCCTCTTGAGGTCTACACCATCTTATTAAACCATAAGTAAGACCAAATCCCTCTACAGCTTAAGAAAAACCCATCACCTATCCTATAGGATTCTCACCACATACAAACACAACACAGCCAAACCTTTGGGGAAATGTATAGCATTAAGTACCTACAGTTAAAAAATATGAATTGGCTGGACAGTTCCCATTTTCTCTCCATACATTACAGCATCAATCTTCAGCCATTTGGCCCCATTTCTCTGACAGACTTTGGTTGTAGAGCAGGAATTATGAAGGACTTATCTACCCTGTCTTGGCAGAGCTAGGCTATCGACTTATCTGCTTCCAAGTTTTGTCCTTTTTCATTTTTTAGTTTTGGAAGCTGCAGGCCCTACACTTCCTATATAATCAGATATATTTATCCCTCTCAGGTCTCTGAGGTGGTTGAAGAAGAGATAGCTAGAGTCTCATAGTTAAATTTTGAGTTGTTTAGGAATCAAGAGGGTGTTCTGGATCTAAGAAGATGTTTTTAAAATTATGAGGCAAGTTAGTATGAAAGCTGAGTTAGATATAGAACTTTAAACTCATGGAGATGGTTAGATAGTAGAATGTTAAAGTCAGGTGCCAAATACATATGGACTGGACATTGGGAATGTATGCTAAGCCATATAACTCTTATAATTGTGGCCTATTTATTTCTGCTGTTTTGTATTGTATTTATAGTTATAAGAAAAAGAACCATTTTTTGAACTGAAAGGGGGAGCTGTTGGGGGGAAAAAGAAATACCTTAAACTAAAAAAAAAAGGAAGGGAAGAGGATGGGGGGGTTGAGGGGGAGGAGGGTGGAAGGGTGGGACTGGAGGGGGGAGTAGGGAGGGGATTGTGATTGAGATGTAACTTGAAGAAATAAAAAATAAATTATTAAAAAAATATGAATTGGGCAACACTGACTAACAACTCAGGAGGCTTCTCAGGCTTGGTGTTGAGGTTTTTGGTAGGTAGTCTTTGGCTTTTGGGGAGAACATTGTCAACCTAGATGAGGAAGTTTCATGTAAACTATATATGTATATTTATATACCACTTGACATGCATTATAGGTATTTTTAGGTGGATAGCTAATAGTATGATTCCTCGTGACTTTTTCAAGCATCCTTACTGTCATTTCATTCTCCTTCTTCTGTATTTATCTCCCTCTCAAAACATTACAGGCTGTTGCTATTGCTCTTGGTTGCCCCACAAAGAAGGAATGTAAATTTCTATTGCTGAAGATGCCATGAACATCAGATGAAAGGCCCGATGGCCCCTGTGCTGTAGATGATTTGAAGGCGTCCTCCTTGAGGACTAGCTATAATGGTACCAGAAAGCATTATGCAAGCTTCCAAATAAGGGAAGTAGCCAAAAGTCCGACCCCACTATGATGGCTATAAACCACAGCAAGCATGGCATAATAACCCTCAGGGCTCAATAGTGGCACTTGGCAGTAACTAGGAGCTCTCTAATTGCACTTATGACCTGCATCACAAGAGGAAAACAGTGCTTGTACTGGAAACCCAGCCAACTACCAATGGCTGGTGAAGTCACGGGTCTTAGAGGAGAACCTACAACTATCACGTTAATAAACCAGGATAATTCCTAATGATGTTCTAAATCTTTGTCCTCAGATAAGTGTATTTCTTATTCCTTGTCTTTGTGTAAGATTAATATCATTACATAAAATTACAACTCTTTAAAAATACAGATTTATGGGCTCAGTGAACACTGCAGAAGAGGGTTGGAAAGATTGTAAGAGCCAGGGGATAAGGAAATTTTCTAAAAGAATGTGTCTCCTAGAAATGTCCGAAGATACACCTATAAAGTCTCACCAACATGATTGACAAAGTATGAGCTGACAAGGAAAATAACAATAGATGTGCTAAAGTAGATAGGGGAAAGCCCATGAATCCTTACCCTACACAAAAACTACAGGCAACTGTATACTAAGAATGGGAGAAATAACCTTCCCCAGGAATAGCACACCAACTGGTTATCTGATACCAAATGATCAGCCCTGACATACATACAAGTAACACTATACATAACAAGCAGTTTGTATGTATGTATGTGTGTGTGAATATATATATATATTTTTTTTTAAATGAAAAAGAGCCATGCGAGCAAGTAGGGGTACATGAGAGTGTTTTAAGGGAGGAAAGGAAAGGGGAAATGATGTAATTATATTATAATCTCAAAAATAAAATAATAATAATAAGAAAATTAAAAGAAAAATTAAATCTACAGAATGTGAAACACTAAGAGTGTAATATAAGGTATAGATTTGATATAATAATGATGCATTATTATACTCACTGAATATAGCACAAGTACCACTGGGAAGATGATAATGGGAGGCTGTGCTACTTTGAGAGCAAGAAATATGTTGGAACTCTATACTTCATACTCAACAACTCAATTTGATCTTAAAACTAAAAAATAATCTCTTGAAAAAAATTAAATTTATTTATTTGTTCATTTTACATTCCAATCAAAGCCCTCCTCCCCTCCTCCCAGTCCCTTCCTCTCTTGCTGGGTACCAACACACTCTGGCACATCAAATTACATCAAGACTAAGTGCCTCCTCTTCCACTGAGGCAAGACAAGGCAGTCCTGCTAGGAACATGAGATACAGAGGGAGCCAACAGACAGCAAGTCTAAGATAGTCCCTGTTCCAATTGTTAGGAGATCCACTTGAGGACCAGCTTCATATGCGTAGTGTTCCTAGGACCAGTCTAAGCAAGTTCTGTGGTTGGTGGTTCAGTATCTTTGAGCCCCCCACCATGTCTGAGTTAATTGGCTATGTAGGTTTTCCTGTGGTGTCCTTGACCCCTCTAGCTCCCTTGAACCTTCCCCTAACTCTTCCACGAGGCTCCCTGAGTTTCTCCTAATGTGGGTCTCTGCATCTGTTTCCATTATCTGCTGGATAAAGCCTCTCAGATGGCAATTATGTTAGGTTCCTGTCCAGTTTCTTCTCTCCATCTACTTCCAATATCTATTTTATTTCACCTACTTAGAGGGATTTAAGCATCATCCCTTGAGGCCTTCTTGTTAAGCTCCCCAAAACAAGGCAACTCAAAAAAGTATAAAAACAAGAACAAACCAAATCCAAGCTGAGTAAATGACCTGAAACAATAAAAATCAGAACAGAAATCGATGAATTATCTGGGTATACATCCAAATGATTCCTCAGCAATCCACAAGAAGATCTCCTCAACTATGTTCATAGCAGTTTTATTTGTAATAGCTAGAAATTGGAAACAACCCAGATGTCCCTCAACTGACGAATGGATAAAAAAACTGTGGTACATTTACACAATGGAATACTAAGCTATCAGAAACAAGGAAATCATGCAATTTGCAGCCAAATGGATGGAACTAGAAAAGCTCATCCTGAGTGAGTTAACCCAGGCTCAGAAAGATACACATGGCATCTTTTCACTTATAATTGGATTTTAGCCATATAGTACAGGATAACTATCCTACAACCAACACACCAAAAGGAATAGGAACATAGAATTTGTTACCTGTTAGTGGGACACTTTGCCCTAATGGTGCTGCCATGTAGTCCCCCAGTGCAAGAGGAAGATCTTAGCCCTTATATAACTGATGAACTGAAGGGGGCTGATATGTAGGGACATCCCACTCTGGAGAAGTAGGATAGGTGGGAGAGGGGAGAAAGGGTAGGAGGGTGGGACCAGGAGGGGTGGAAAGAGGGCACTGTGATAGAGATGTAACTAAAAGCAATACATAAACATAAAAAAACAAATAAAAAAGTACAAAGAATCAGTTAATTGAAGAGTTGATTCTTCAAGAAGATTAAAAAAGATTGAGAGACTCTTGACTCCACTAACCAGAAGAAAGAAAGAGCAGATCCAAATTAATAGAATCAAAAATGAACAGGAAAACATCAGAGATCCTTGGGTGAATATTTAAAAATCTGTACTCCATTAAGTTGAAAAACTTAAAAGAAAAAAATGAATGAATGAATTTCTAAGTTCAGCCAGGCCATCAAAATTAAACCAAGTAAAAGTCAACAACATAAACAGACCCATAAGAAATGAGGAGACTGAAATAATAAAAGGTCTTCCAACTGAGAAAAGTCCAGTGCCAGCCAGATTCACAGCAGAATTCTTTCAGATTTTCAAAGATGATATACAGCCAATCTTAAACTATTAAAGTAGAAACAGAAGAAGCATTTTGAAACTCCTTCTATAAAGCCAGTATAATTCTAATATAAAAACTAGATAAAGACACAATAACAACAGCAAAATTAAAGCCACAGACCAATATCCCTAATGTAACATAAATTCAAAAGTTCTCAACAAAAAAACTTGCAAACAGAATATAGACATACATCAAAAAGATTATATCTACCATGACCAAGATGGCTTTATCCCTGAAATGCATGGATGGTTCAACATATACAAGTCAACAAATATAATAAACCATACAAAGGGACTTAAGACAAAAATCATATGATTATCTCAATAGACTCAGAAAAAGCCTTGACAAAATCCAACATGCATTCATGATAAAGATATTAGAGAATGTAGGGCTAGAGGAAACATGGCTCAACATAATGAAATCTATAAGTGAGAGCCACAGTTAATATCATCCTAAGCAGAGAAAAGCTTGAAGTAATCACACTGAAGTTGGAAATGATACAAGGATGCCCACTATCTACACTCCTTTTCAATATTTTACTTGAAGTACCAACTGGAGCAAGAAGGCAAGAGAAGAAAATTAAAGGGACACAAACAGGTAGAGAAGAAGTGAAACTATTCCCATTTGCACAGAATGAAACCCAAAGCCAGGAGTGCAGGCTTGTACAACCACTATGGAGGTCAGTCTGGAGATATCTTAGAAAACTTGGAATAGCTCTGCCTCGAGACCCAGCCATACCACTTCTGGGTACACATCCAAATGATTCCTCACCAAATCACAAGGAAGTTTCCTCATCTATGTTCATAGTAGCCTTATTTGTAATAGCTAGAAACTGGAAATAACCCAAATGTCCCTCAACTGAAGAATGGATTAAAAAACTGTGGTACATCTACATGATGGAATATTACTCAGCTATCAGAAACAATGAAATCATGCAATTTGCAGCCAAATGGATGGAACTAGAGAAGCTCATTCTGAGTGAGCTAACCCAGACCCAGAAGGATGCACATGGCATCTATTCACTTATAGTCAGATTTTAGCTATATAGTACAGGATATCTATACTACAACCAATGCACCAAAGGGAACATGAACATAGACTTTTTTCCTGTCAATGAGACACTTTGCCCTAGTGGTGCTGCCTTGTAGGCCCCCAGTGTATGAGGAGGCTCTTGGGCCTCATATGATTGCTGAATTGGGGTAGGGACTGTTATGTAGGGACGCTCCACTCCAGAGGAGTGTGATGATAGGGATAGGGGGTAGAGGGTGGGAGGGTGGGACTGGGAGGGGTAGAAAGAGGACACTGTGATGGAGATGTAACCTGAACTAATAAGAAAAAAAAAGAATTCCAAAGCCTACTTCAAAGCCCTCACGTGACTAGTTCATATGTGTCATTCCAGTTTGCTCTTCCCTTCTTTCTGCCCTTCAAAGCTCACCTCATCCCCTCATAGGGCTCTAAATTGGCCTTCTGTTTGAAGGCTCTCTCACTAGTCAGCTGACACAGAGGTATTGCCCACCTGTGTTTACTTATCAACTCTTTTGATACTCCTGGGACAACATAAGGTACCAGTAAGCAAGGGATATGTCTCTTATTCGCCATCCTATGTCCACTGATCACAATAATGCACACTGCAGAGTAGGCCCTCACCACATATTGTCTGAAGTGAATTGTTACAACAGGTTCTATAACCCTAATCAGAGAATCTGGCCAAGCTGCTTCATAATCCAAGGCTTTTTAAGTAGCAAGTTGATGACATGAACGGAAAAGTCTACACCGTGAAATTTTTTTCAGACACATCATTAAAAATGTATAAAATTATAAATAAGGTATCTCTGACAAATAAGTTTTGTGTTCATAATTATAATCTATTCCATAATAAGATAAGGAATATTTTATATGCATATCATATGCAAGTAAGATTCTGAAATCCAAGCTACTTCTTTTCCAAAGCATTTCAGATATATGGTATAGAACTACTAGAAGCAATTTAAAATATCTGTTCATCATTTCTTCACTAGCTAGTAATATATTTAACACTCACAAAATACTGAAGGTTAACATTGGCATTGTCTAAGTTTTCCATTTACATTATTTGACTTTTTTTTTAAATCACA
Organism: Lophiomys imhausi; assembly: GCA_907164525.1. Lineage (NCBI taxonomy): Eukaryota > Metazoa > Chordata > Mammalia > Rodentia > Muridae > Lophiomys > Lophiomys imhausi. The sequence continues at coordinate 471,650 of CAJQZJ010005020.1, read as the reverse complement.
AATGCTAACTTTCTCTTGTCTATATGGCTTCTCTTTTCATATGTACATGTGTGTGTTTGTGTGTTGTGGTGTGGTGTAGCTATGCCAGTGTTCTTGTGGAATCCAGAAGAAGACTTTGGGTGATCTATTCACCATTCCGCATTATTCCCTCAAGACCACATGTCTTACTGAACCCGGGCTCCTCATTTCAGTGAGCCTCATTGGGCAGGAGTCCTCCTGTCTTGGCCTTCTACAGCACTATTCTAGTTACAGCCTTGTGGATCAATGCCCTAAACTTTCACTTAGCTACTGGGGATTTAACTCAGGTCTTTATGCTTCCACACTAAGTACCCTTATCCCCACCTCCCTCACTGACTACTCTCCTCAGCCCTACCTGATTCTTGATTCAATGTCTGCTTTTAATATTACTGGTGTTTTTTTAAATACATACTTTCCCGTAAGTAATTTCTGGTTGTTTTTTGTTTGATAATGCCTTATTTTGCTCATCCAATTTTTGTTACATATGGAGAATGATATGGTTAAATAAATATCTGCTTAGTGGAACTGACTCATGAACAAGGCTCCCTGAAGACAAATAGTGTAAATGTCGACTTCTAGATGGTGATAGCGCCAATCTCTGTCTCCTCACTAGTTTTTTTTTCTTCTTGTGTTAATGATACCAATTAAGCCCATTACTCTATCAATAGATTTAGTTCTGTATAACCATTTCAACAAATGCTGAGAGCCTCCAGTTGTCAGTCTGGGACTGAGTTGATAAAATGCCCTGGTAGGGCCCATTCCATGCTTGCCGAACTGTTATAATATGCAAGGCATTTAGAGACAATGCCCTGAATGCCATCAGGAATTGCCTTTATTGAACTTGGATGAAATAAAATCCCTTTAGCTTTAGAGTCTTCATTATTAAAATAGATTTCTAGGGCCTGGAGAGACGTCTCAATCAGTTACAGTGCTTGTCTTGCAAGCAGGAGGACATGGCTTCAGTTATTAGAACCTTTGCAAAAAGGCTGGGCATAATGGCCTGTCCTTGTAATCCCAGTGCTGGGGAGATAGAGTGAGGGTCCTTGGAGCTCTCTGATTCCCCACATAGCCTTAGTATCATCAATCCAGTGAGAGACTCTGCCTCATATAGAGACTGACACTACCTAAGGTTGTCCTCTGGCCCTCATGTTCACACTCACATTTGCATAGATGTCCACACAGAGGCATATACACAAAATAAAACAAAGGAGAGTTTCCAGAAAATATAATATGTCATTAAAATTTGTAAATAAGGGATTAATGTCTGATGTTTAGGAGGGAAATTGAGCCTAAGAGGTATAGAGAGACAGAATTAGAGAGAAAGGTGAACTCTGATTTTGTAGCACGAAA
>CAJQZJ010005020.1:459021-470272 GCA_907164525.1 Lophiomys imhausi | reverse complement strand
TGAATAACTGATTGAAAGTTTTCCGATATCTGAGGTCATATCTTGTCAGTACTTGCTATTTCCTATGTTCTTACTGTTTGTTATGTTTTTAAAGAGGATCTTCCAGATTTCCTGTACAAGGTCTGTTTCTATTTCACACATCAATCCATTCTCTTTCTTTTGTTCACTGTCAGCCTATACTTCCAAGTGACAAAACAGTCCTACAAAGTTGTGATGCCTCTGAGCCATAATAAAGGCCAGAATGACAAGATATCCCTAAAGGTGCCACACTCACATCTTGGTGGTAACTAATCGCTGACTAACTTAAGGCCCTCTTAGCAGAAGGGAAATCATGTGTGGTACTGTAAACCTAGTGCACTACCTGGGGCAAGCAAGGTCTTAGATCATAAAGGAGAGCATATGACTGCTACTTAACTAAACTAGTACAATTCCTACCTACATCTTGAATACTTATACTCACAGCTAAGTGTAGCTCTTCATCTTTTATCAAAGAAGCATTGTAGAAATAATTAATTAAATTATGCTGGGTGCCATATGTAGAAAAAAAATTAATTAAATTACATTGGGTGCCATTTGTAGAAAAAAAATAAATTGTTTACTTGTATTTAAATTATATGTAATTAGATAGCAGTGTTAATCCTTAACCCACCATTATAAATGAGCACACAGAAACGTGATGGATTTTATCAAGCCTTAGCCTGGATTGTGCAATCTTAGCCCATCTAAATTAGCCCTTAATTCTATTCCCCAAGTATGACTCCATACATACATACATCCCTTTGGACTGCTATTCTCCACGCCATACCAATGTTCAAGCCCACATGGAATGATGTTCTTTTCTCTAACCTATGGCATGTGTCTGCTTCTTCCTGCTCCTGGATTCTTCTCTCTTCTGTCTGGAGGCTTCTTCTACCCAATATGCTTTCTGCTTCAAAAGCCCCACCTCGTCCTACCTCTGTCTTTGCCCAATCTCAGGCCTCAGAATTTATTTAACCAATCAGAGACAATGATTAACAAGAAAGGTAGCATAGCTTCACTTGGTATATAGCAAACAGGCTTCTAGAAGCAGATTAATTAACATTTAGAATCCATTACATCACTCCATGGAAGCATCTTTTTGCAGCAGACAGAGACCATTACAAAGCCACAACTGGTCACAGTATAAAGAACAACTGATTGTGTGGTGCTCAGCCTCAATTGAAACATCTGCAATACAACCCTCACACCTAAGGCAGGGACATGGAAGAAGAGGGGGAAGAAAGATTTTAAGAGCCAGAGGACTGAAAATTCTGTGGCAAGATTATAACTTAGAAATGACAGTCTCCCTAAGTCAGCACTATAGCAGCCTCAACAAGACCTGAACAACTACAACACCAACAGACATGCTTACATGGAAGGGGAAGCCTCACAGGGCCCTACTCCTAGGGAAAAAAGAAACTACAGGAAACTAGTGAATGCTGAAACAGGGAGAAATTGTTTTCCCTGGGGATGAACCCCATAAGTGATTACCTAATACCAAGTGTGTAGCCCTGGAGTCACATACATATAAGCAACACTAAATGGGCTGATCAAGTTGCATTTATTTATTTATGTGGATATATATGTGTGTATGTGTGTGTGTACACATATGTGTGTATATGTGCATATAAGCATATACATATATATGTAACATCTATACATTTATATGTATATATGTACATATATATATATAAATTTATATGTAACAATTAATAAAAAAGAGGCCATGAATTTGAGAGGGAGCAGGTGGAAAGACATGAGGAGGAAAATGGTTTGACAGAGGGGTTAAATGTTATAATTGTATTTTTATTTTAAAAATTACAAAAAAAAATATTTGGGCCAACTAGGTTGAATTAGGCAGTTACATAGCTACATGTTTCACCTCTGAAGACAAAAAGTCAAGGACTTTTAGAAGTAGAGTTGGGACGAGAAAAGTGCATTCATAACAGAAGTCACTTTTGGTTTTCAAGCAATAAGGCGACTCTAACAAATAGTTCTTAAGTCATTTCATATTAGCTGGCCCCATACACGCAATGTGCAGAGAAAACAAAGAAAATGTAATATATATCTTGAATTGAGAGAAAATCAAATTTCATGGTTACTGTTTTTTCATGGAAAGAACTAAGAGTCTTACTGGAATGATCCTATATTTTAAAGAAATCCCACCAGCGCTAGACAGTCTTTATAGCTGGGAGGTTTAGACAGGAAGTTTTGAGGCCAGGCTGTGTTCCACGGAGTGCTAAGGAGGGTTATATGGCAAGAAGCTGCTTCAAATAGTCACAAAAAATAAAAATCTTCCAATAAGCATACTTTCAGTTTTTATGTGTTATTTCTTGTGTGTGTGTACATGTGTGTGCGTGCATGCATGCATGCATGGGGTGTGTGTGTGCATGTGTGTGTGTGTGTGTGTGTGTGTGTGTGTGTGCGTGTGCGTGTGTGTGTGTGTGTGTACTCCTACATGTGTGCTATTGCAGGTGTGTGAAGATCAGAGGAAAATTGTGAAGTCAGTTCCTTCCTTCTACCTTGTGGACTCTGTGGTTAAACTGCCCATCACGCTCACTGACAAGTACTCTTACCCACTAAGCAACATCACTGAACCCCAGTAAGTACATGTTTAATACACATTATGTTTATTAACCACCTAGTGAGGTAGATGCGCCGCATTTTATACAGAGATTTTAGTGTTTTGCTGTCAGGGAGTCAGTAAGGGCAGAGCTGTGACTTTTAATTTTGACTCATACCATTTCCTGCACCCCAACATTTCATAGTTTCTTTTCTTTCCACTTAAAAAAAAGTCCCTTTTCAACATATAATTACTTAACTCATCACAGTATCAAACATTTGTGTGCCACTTATAATCTAGGTCGAGGCTGCAAGATGAATAACGTGGTGTCTCAGAATTCAAGCATCCCCACGGGCAAGGTCAAGAACATAATAAGACAGATCAGAACAAAGCCTCAGATTTTTGTGACCAGAATCCATTTCATGCAATTTCCTTAGTTTTAATGTAACCACAAGAGTATGCAAAACCAGGGTACTTGAGCATCTTTAAAATTGTCTTTTTAACAGGAAGCAATCACCTCCAACTTGAAATAAGTACCAAGAAAGGGTGAGGTTCTTTTTTGTCATTCAGGGTGACAAATATCCTTAAGTAGGCTGTCTTCTCTCAAGTGAACATCCTGAATGAATCCTAGTTAGATCCCAATATAAAAATAAACTAATGGTCAGAGGAAAACCACATTGTCTCACATTGACCATCTTGTGACTCTAATCAGGTGATAGCCATGGCTCTGATGTTAATTTTTTCCAATCTAAAGTCATGATGACTATACAAATATAGGATGCTTTTGGAATAACAAAAATAAAATATCCTTCTGAATAAAAATCTCCAATGAGAGCTATCTTATAACATAGTGTCTCCCTGGAGACTGGTTATGGAATTTTCTTGCAGAAAATATTTTATATGATAAAAATCCTGTGCATTTGTTTCCTTGGAAACAGACCTTTCGCCTTGATTGCACCAAATTTTAAGCGAAGGATATTTACCCAATTAGGCCTAGAATCTACCTATTTTAAACTAGTGTGAATTTAAAACACATGATATCATTTGAAATAAGCTTGCAACAAAGTCCGCTAAGTTCAGATAATGTCAAACAGATAAATACAGGGCTTTAAAGCATTGCGTCGGGCTAGAACAACAGAGCACAGACGCGGTGTCACCTGAAAATTCTTATACGTGAATAGCTTAGAAAATCCCTCAGTAAATCCCTCAGTTAAAATCTGTTGCTGACTATGATAATTATCTGTTACAAAGGAAAAGCAAAAGAGGTATCAGGTGAGCAATGAAAATACTAGTTATTTGTAGGTTTCAGAATGAAATCTCAGTTCTGTGATGCCAGTTGTCTCAAGCCAATAAAGTTCCCTGAAGATAAAGAATAGTCCCTAAATAAATTGCATTCTATTTTCTTTATGGGAAAGGTTTTATGGTCCCACTCTTCTTTCTTTTATACCCAAATCAACCTCCTAGAAATATTTGAAATATTCTTCTTCTGTGTAATATTTTTACTTAAATATCTAAATTTAAATGATGCGGTAGGCCATCTAAGACTAATTCTGAAGTCAGTTAAGGCAGGCTCAAAATGACTAAGTTAAATGATAAAATTAATCACATGCATAAATTCAATACTTTATTTAAGTTCTAAACTTTATTGAAATTCTATAAAAAAGAAGTATGCACATTTTTCTCTTTTTCAGATTTTCTTTATTGCAATGATCTAGATTAGTATAAATGCTATCTATACCTTGTCTTCAAAGTTAAAGCCATGAAGAAATACCCCTAACACAGAAATAATTTTTCATAAATTATTACATTTTGAAATAATTTTTAAACTTAGGAAATCTATAAAGTAATAGAGATTTAGCATGCACTCAGACTTTCACTGAGTTCCTATTTTGTTAATATCTTGTATATTCAAATAATCAAATAATAATCAAAGCAATAATCGAAACAAAGAAATCAACAAGGTTTAGTAGCCCAAACTATCTGCAATTTATAACTTGTTTTTCCCTGTTCATATCCCTTTTCAACTCCATTGTCCATTCATTGACTCAGATTAAACTTAGGCCTTAAAAGTTCCTTCTTCATCTTTAGACCATGATGGCTCCCTTCCCTTTCTTTGTCTTTTGTGCCTTTGACACTTTAGACAACCACACAGCTGTTCAAAAAATGTATCATGAATAACAAACCCATTAAGGATATATTTTAGGGGATAGATGTTTTCAGAGCATCCTATTGGAGTTGATGTTGAGCGTGGCCACTTACAACAGAACCTGTTGGGTTTCTCCACTATCGAGTTGATGTTTTAGCTTTTGTAATTTGGAAATATTTGGGGTTAGGCCCTCTGATGCTATGGACATACCTGACACTTCTCAAAACATCACTCAGCATTTGAGTCACCCCTCAGTGGATCTTGTTTGTAGCTTTTATTGGTATTGTTTTCTAGTGACAGAGTTTCTCTCATGTTATTTATCAACTGGAACTCTATTGCTTTATCTTAGCTTTTCTGAAATATGTACAAGTTTTAAAAGAGCAAACCCTATATCTTAATAAAGCAAGGTGGAATAAATTAATAGCATCATTGGCCAATAAAATTACAGCTAAGTGAGTGTGGGAGCAAATAAAGTAAATATTACATTAGAGGCTTATGATCCTGAAATTTTTTCAGCATTTGATATTAATAATATTATTAGAACGTTCTTAGATCTTAGGCCTTTTACTAGGGAATGAGCTGACTGTCTTTGTCTTTCAACTAAAATGTTCTCAAAACACTTCCTGCCATTGTGGAGTCTGTCCTCTCTTCTGCTGTGTCTCAATGGACAGACACTGTGGTGCTTGCTACTCTTGTTACACTGCATTTTCATTGCTGGTGCAATAAGCTCCTTGATGTCAGGCACCTTATATTGTTCATCCTTGTATCTTCATTGTTTATCAACACAGCGCAATGCACACAGGTGCTGCAAGGCTCAAGCATGTCCTCTTCAAGTTCACATGTTGGATGGTCAATCCTTAAATTCATATGTTTTGTAATAAGACTTTTTATGAGATGATAAAAACTGTATGAGGTCATGAGAGTGAGATCCTATGATGTCATTGATGATTTATTTATTGATTTAAAGACAGGGTTTTGCTCTGTAGACTGGCCAAGAACTCACTATGTGTCCCAACTAACCTCAAACTCAAGACAATCCTCCTGCCTCAGGTCCCTTAGTAATAATATTATGGCATAAGCTAACATGTTTGGCTTCCATCAGTTGTTGCCATCAATAAAATCCACCACATAAACAAACTGAAGGAAAAAAAAAACACATGATCATCTCATTAGATACTGCAAAAGCCTTTGACAAAGTCCAACACCCTTTCATGATAAAAGTCTTGGAGAGATCAGGGATGAAGGCCCATACCTAAACATAATAAAGGCAATATACAGCAAGCTGATGACCAGCATCAAATTAAATGGAAAGAAACTTAAAGCAATTTCACTAAAATCAGGGACAAAACAAGGCTATGCACTTTCTTCACCCCTTCAATATAGTACTTTAAGTTCTATGTAGAGCAATAAGACAACTAAAGGAGAGCAAGGGGAAACAAACTGGAAAGGAAGAAGTCAAACTATCCCTATTTGCAGGTAATATGATAGTATACATAAGTGACCCCCAAAATTCTACCAGCAAACTTCTCCAGTTGATAAATACCTTCAGCAAAGTGGCTGGATACAAAATTAACTTTAAAAAATCAGTAGTAGCCCTCTTAATATATATAATAGACATACTGAGAAAGAAATTAGGGAAATAACACCCTTCACAATAGCCACAAATAATATAAAATATCTCAGAGTAACCTAACCAAGCAAGTGAAAGACCTATATGACAAGAACTTCAAGTCTCTGAAGAAAGAAATTGAAGAGGATATCAGAAGATGGAAATATCTCCTATGCTCATAGATCAGTAGGATTAACATAGTAAAAATGGCCATTTTACCAAAAGCAATACACAGATTCAATGCAATTCCCATCCAAATCCTGACACAGTTCTTTACAGACCTTGAAAGAAAAATTCACAACTCCATATGGAAAAACAAACAACCCAGGATAGTAAAAAACAGTCTGGAGGTCTAAAAGAACCTCTGGAGGTGTAATGAATCCTGATTTCAAGTTGTACTACAGAGTAATAGTAAATAAAAACTGTATGGTATTGGCATAAAATCAGACAGGTTGATCAATAGAATAGAACTGAAGACCCAAAAAATAAACCCAAGTGTCATGGACACTTGATTTTTCACAAAGATGCCAAAACCATACAGTGAAAAAAAGAAACCATTTTCAACAAATGGTGCTGGTCTGACTGAACGTCTGCATGTAGAAGAATGCAAATAGATTCATATTTATCACCTTGCACAAAACTCAATTCCAGATGGAACAAAGACCTCAAATTAAAATTAGATACATTAAATCTAACAGAAGAGAAAGTGGGGGGAAAGCCTTGAACTCATTGGCACAGTAGACAACTTCCTGAACAGAACAGCAGCTCACAGATTGGGAACAGATCTTCACTAATCCCACATCCAACAGAGAGCTAATACCTAAAATATATAAAGAACTCAAGAAATTAAACATCAACAAACCAAATAATCCAATAAAAAATGGGGTATAGAGCTAAACCAAGAATTCACAAAAGAGGAATCTCTAATGACTGAGAGACACGTAAAGAAATGTTCAATGTCCTTAGTCATCAGGGAAATACAAATCAAAGCGACTATGAGATTCCATCTTACACCCATCAGAAGGCTATGATCTAAAACTCAAATTACAGCACATGCTGGTGAGGGATGCAGAGAAAGGGGAACACTCCTCCATTGCTGGTGGGAGTGAAATTTTGTACAACCACTTTGGAAATCAATCTGGTGCTTTATCAGAATAATAGGAATAGCTCTACCCAAGACCCAGCTATAGCACTCCTGGGCATATATGCAAAATATGCTTCACCAAATCACAAGGACATTTGCTCAACTATGTTAATAGCAGCTTTATTCATAATAGCCAAAAACTAGAAACAACCTTGTTGTCTCTCAACCAAAGAATGACTAAAGAAACTGTGGTATATTGGCTCAATGGAATACTATTCAGCTTAAAAACAAGGACATTATGAAATTTGCAGGCAAATGGATAGAACTAGAAAAGATTATCCTGAGTGAGGTAACCCAGATCCAGAAAGCTACACATGGTATATACTCACTCATAAGCAGATAATAGTCATAAAGTACAGGATAGCCATACTACAATCCACAGACCCAAAGAAGCTAAGTAAACAGGAGGGCTCAAGAGAGAATGCTTGAATCCCACTAAGTAGGGGGAAATAAAATAGACACCAGAATTGGATGGAGAGAGGAACCTGGGTGAAAGAGGGATTGGAGAGGGGAATGGGGAGGGGCAGAAATCAGGTATGGGGAGACCAGGGATGTAAGGGAGAGAGGGTTGTGAGAGAGAAGGGAAATTGCTGTTGGGGCATCGCTGGGACAAGCTGGAGACCTGTGATGGGGAAGACTCCTAGAAGGATATGGGGGTGACCCTAGCTGAGACTCTTAGCAGTGCAGGATACTGAGACTGAAGTGACTACATCTGGTAGCCAGGAAAGACTTCCAGTGGAGAGTGGAGGGAGGGGGACACCAACCTACCCACAAAACTCAGGATCCAAAATTTGTCCTATATACAAGATATACAGGGATAAAAAAATTGAAGGAATGGCCAACCAAAACCACTTTAAGACCGACCTCATGGAAGAGACCCAATCCGACACTTTCAATGACACTCTGCTGTCCTTGCAGACAGTAACGTAACATAACTGTCATCTGAGAGTCATCATCCAGCAGAAAATGGAAACAGATGCAGTGACCCACAGCCAAGCTTAGGAGGAACTTATAGTCTTGTGAAAAAGTTAGGGGAAGGATTGAAGGAGCTGGAGGGGTCAAGGACACTACAAGAAGACCCACATAGCCAATTAACTTGGGCACAGGGGGGCTCATAGAGACTGAACCACCAACCAAAGAACATGCATAGACTGGTCCTAGGCCCACTATACATATGAAGCTGATGGGTCGCTGGGTCTTCAAATGGATCCCTTCACAATTGGAGTGTGGGCTGTCTCTGACTTGGATTCTTTTGCCTCCCTCATGGTCCTATTTTCCCAGCAGAGCTGATTTGTCTTGCCTCAGTGAAAGAGGAGGCATTTAGTCCTGATGCAATTTGATGTGCCAGAGTGTGTTGGTACCTAGTTTGGGGGTGGGGGTGGGGCTTATGAGGGAAGTGGGTGGGAGGGTGGGATTGGGAGGAAAGGAGGGAGTGGGGTTGCAATTGGGATACAAAGTAAACAAATAAACTAATGAATTAAAAAAAGGTAATGAGACACAACCTAAACATCTGCCATCTTTCGTCATGTAATATTCTCTGCCATGATATTATATAACAATGCCTTCCCCCAATACCAAGAAAAGGCTCCAAGCAGTAAATAAAATAAACATATTTCATACCAATTATTCATCATCAGGTGTTTTCTTATAGCAAGAGAACGTGGACTTAAACATGGGGCTTAGCAAAACTAATATTTACCAAAACTTAACTGCATGGGTGGCTAAAGACATCGATGCGTGAAAGTACCTACCCTCAGTGAGTTCAGTATCATGAGAATTTAAAGTGTTCCAGATGAAATATGAGGAGAATATATTAAAATATAATCAGCTATTCAGAAAGTTGTCTGATTATACCAAAATCATTTAGCCTTTCTGAGTTTTGGGTTCTTCATATAATTAACTGATGTATGATCTGTAATGCTACGCCAACACACCTATTGGGATGTTACAGAATGATGAGGTTCGTACACTCCCCTGAGGGTGCCCAATGGAATGAAATTCATAAACAAGTACACATATTCTTTCAAGCACTAGAACATTTAAATTTTCTCTGAGTTGCATCTTGTTTTATGTTACTGCCAATCCGTTCGTTCTTTGGAATGATCATTTTCCATTTCAAGTTGTGACACAAGTAAGCATGTTTTTTTGTTATGGTTTTTTATTGCTGTTTTTTGGTGTCTTGAACAACATGTATGAATTATGCTTGTCCTACTTTATGCCTGTTGAAGTTGTGAAGCATATCATCTCTCATGGAACAAACACATACCTGGAGAGGTAAAATTCAAAGCTTACTGGTATCACACAGACTTCCTTTGGTACAGTACAGTTTTCTTTAAATCCGCAACTGAAAATTATTTCTTGTATTTGTTTTGCATTCCCTATTTCAGAGTAGCTTTCACAATCATGACTGTGATCACATAGAGACATCTGATGCCCTTTCATGAGCTTCCCAGATGTTCTGTATTCCTGCTCTAAGCAGCCCAGGGAGGGAACCAGGGAGAACTAGAGTCTTCCTCCTACTGTGCAAGTCAATATCCAGAGGCAGGGGAGTCTGGGGTCATTTCTCATGGCTATTTGTATTGTACATCCTTCTATATATCATGAAGGGAATTTTGTTCTTGGTCCAAAGACATTCACAGTTTAATAAGTGCCACATAAACACAACAGAATCGTTACTTGACAAACTGATGGGTTTGGGTTGTAAAGGGAAAGGGTATCTGTGATGAGGAATTGATGCCATTTTTAAAACCAATTTAGCAGAAGTGACATTAAATCACATTTTAATAATAATATCCTTTAACAATTCTAAAAAAAATAAAGAATAAGACAAAGGGAGAGTCAAGAAGGAAGCAGGAGGGAATGAGATTTACAGGGAGAGAAGGGGCCATTCCTCCTACGTCACATTACTTACTTTGAAAAATCAAGTAAAAAACTAGTTCAAATATTTATGATATGAAAATACCTGCATAGTAAGCAAACTGCACAGACAGAATCTGGGGAGAGATGGATGCCCTTCATCATCATGGTGTCTGAAATTTGACATTTTCACATTCCCCCTTCAAACCTCTGAGGATTTCAGTTGTCAAACCTGTTGATTCGCCACTTATGTGAGTAGGCCTAAGTTGAGCCGTCATGTGCAGGCTGAAGTTGTTCCTTTCTTCTGCTCAGTTCACGGAGAAGAGTCAGAATTTTAGTTTGGCTGATTTCAAGTAAAGCCTACACACTAGCGTTAGGAAACCACTGACCTTTTCAAATGCCAAGGTGTGATATGCTGGATATTCCCAATAAAAGAGAGGAACGAGAAACAGATGAATAGCACAAAAAAAATCTGAAAACACCCCCAAAACTCAAGAGTTCCCTGCCCCATCTGCATAAATTATTTCATTATATGTGAGTTCCTTCATATCAGTGAGCAAGGGCAGGGCATCTGCAGGATGGTGTCCAGCTATATGGGTGATCTCAGTATACAGCTAGCACTTCCATCAGCATTTGATGATATATTCTGTTAATTATATGTATTGAGGCTGTAGATTTGATGTTATTCCAAAAAAAAGTTTACAACATGAAAACATATCATTTATATCTAAAATTTATCAGAACTGGTATAAGTTTCTACTCTACATATTTTTTTTAACTACTTTATTTTTTTTTTCTTCAAGTTACATCTCAGTAACAAACCCCTCCCTATTCCCCCTTCCTAACCCGCCCTTCCACCCTCTTCCCTCCAGAGGTTTCCCCTTTCAGTCCAACAGCTGGTTCCTTCTCTTATAA
>CAJQZJ010005020.1:423321-459011 GCA_907164525.1 Lophiomys imhausi | reverse complement strand
ACACTTTTAAGAGTATCTTCTTAGATCTATAACACCCTCTTGATTCCCAAACAGTTCAAAATTTAATTATAAGATTCTATCTGTCTATTCTTCAACCACCTCAGAGACCTGAGAGGGATAAATATATTTGCTTATATAGGAAGTGCAGAGCCTGCCGCTTCCAAAACTAAGAAAGAACATACCAATAACTGCCTGGACAGTTCCCATTTTTTAAAAGACTCTGCCTCCCATGAGCTTGAATATGAGGTAACAAAAGTAGCAGTTATCACAACAGAAATAGCTAAGACATGCTAAGAATGCAACATGTGCCAAGCCCAGTTCTAAGTGTTTTGTGTGCATTAAAACATACATAGTCTCCTATCCCATGAGCAGTTATTTATTATTATTATTATTATTATTATTATTATTATTATTTCATCATCACCATTATTATCATTACTCCAATCTGAAGGGGAGGAAAATGAAGTTAAGATCTCAAGTTTTTTTCAGAAAGCTGGGATTATACCTGAGGCCAAAGGACTCTAAAGGCCTTCATTGCTTTCAACTGTCAGGTTGCTTTTACAGGTAGGAAGGAAGCAGGGAAAGAGAAAGGAGGAAGAAGTGATAGAGGAAGGAAGAAAGATGGGGGTAAAGACAGTCACAGAGGGAGGGAGACAGCAAGTAGCACAGGAGGTTGGAGGGCAAATCTGAGGGTGAAAGGGAGGCAGGACAGTCACCTGACTCAAGCCTCAGAACATCAGTTCTCTCATAAGCAATCAGAGCACTCAACTAATAAGTTCCCAAGACACTTCTAACAATTTAAGAATGCTAATACCAGCCAGGGAAAGTTGTAACAGGTTAAAAGTGCCGTATGGATATGGAGGAGTTAGACCTGCCTTTCAGCGCTACGTTAGACTAAATTCCCCTAAGCTACAGATAGGAGAATGGTGAAAATTAAAGAGAGAGATTTTCAACCTTGAAACTCTTAAGTTAAATACAAATGGAAGATCCATTTTTTTTTCTTTTCTAGAAAGGAAGTTCAGCATGGTCTTCTTGTCTAATTCTTAACCACCCTCATCCTCCACACCAGCCCTCAGTTCAGCCAAACAGAATTATTTGCTATCTCTCAAAGTTATCCTCACCTCTCCAGCAAGTTACTCACCTTCTGCATGTTTGCTTAAGTCTTATCATGTCATTTTTCAAAGCCTGAGGTAAGTTGCCCCCTCACTACTGCAAAGGCTCTCCAATGTACCCAGCCAGAAGTCTGTTCCCTACCTAAGAATTCTCTTCTTATTTTATCTATACATGCCTTCATATTGATTACTTTCACCTTTAACCCACCACCTGCATGACTCATTACCTTATTTCCTCTGGGTGGAGGTACCCACTCCAAGTCACTCCTTGGTCTATCTTTATAGACCTCATGGTACTTAAGTTTGGTTGCTATATAGTAGACTGGGAGACCATACATAGATATCTAATTGGCATAATGTACAGTATGGAGACATTTATGTAATCATTATATATGATATTATATATTTATATATTATTATATATTACATTATATGTATGTAAGGACATAATGTAGATTTGTATAACACAGGACACAAACAAGATATAAGACTTAAGCTAAATTTTGTCCTTCCAGAGAACATAGTAGAGAAATAATTATGACCATAATATCTACCCAAGCCCCAAATTCTATTGTGTGAGAACCACAGAGGTAATGTTCATGAGCAAAGCCAGAATCATGTCTTATATTAAGGAAGTAAAAGTTAGGAGTAAAGGTTAGGAAATAAAATGCTGCTACTCCTAAAAACTATAAGATGACAGTTGCAAAGTTATGTTAGAATCATAGAAAAACAAGAGTCCAAGTCACTTTGGCAACATTAGACTGTTCAGAGAATCTTGAATCAGCAGAACATCAGACTTTGTTCAGGTGAATATCATGATCAGTTGTGGAGGCAAGGTTATTTTATCAGGGTTAAGAAAAATATACTAACACTGAATATTTTGCAACAACTCTTCCTATTCGGATTTCAAAACATTTGTCTGTCTGGCTAGTCATAAGGGCAGAGTGGATTTCAGATAGTGGCTATGCCCAATAGGAAGTCCCCATAGACTTGTCATTCTAGTATAACTGATATCATACTTGATCATCAATTTGAACATGTTACTGATATCCTGTAGCAGGACTAAAAAAAAAAATTCAAATTCTGGACTTCAGTATTGGAGGAATTCACAAGAATAATGTCACCTTAGCTGTGGTGAGGTAGATCCTTGCACAGCCTAACTCTCTCTATTTAATGTTATTTCTTGACAATAGTGGTTTTCAATATTGAATGCACACTTGCATTTCCTAGAGAGCTGTTAGAATTTTTATGCTTAGAATAACTTCAGACATTTAGATCAATTTGATTTGTTGTAGAAACTGAGTACTGGTATGTTTTAAGCACTTTCTAGTTGAGCCAAAATTAAGCAACACTCAAGAACACTTCTCTATGGTGAAATCTTTGTAGGTTGAACATTAATGCCATGCTATTAATATTTACTGAATTCATTCTCTATGATCAGACAAACTTAATGGAGGGAAATTATATAGAGAAAGGTAGTTATGTAACAGATTGAACAATTTTTTTTTTGAGACAGAAACTTCTCAAACTAACAGTCTAATTTGGGAAGATGCAGAGACCAGATAAAATTCAACACATTGTTGTCTGTGGGGTGCTTTCTACAGGAGATCCAAAATTGGGTAAGAATGGTCTTTGTTCTCAGGGAGTTTTCAATCTAAGAGTTTTTTCAAGTTTACATAACTTACACATCAATTATTTTATTTTTAGACTAATAATATACAATTATTAATATACTCAGATATCAGAACCAGATATCAATACTCTCTGCCTTTTCTTGGCTTTCATTCTATCTGAGCAATCTACCCAATTATTTGAAGCTTTGTCTACCTCCTGCTATAAAACCTTAGGCAACTTAGCTAGCTAAAGGCCAGTGTCTTTATCTTTGAGGAAGAAGAGCTGAGTCTGTTCAGGTAGCTATGAAAAGATGTCATACACAGAATAGGTCACAAACAACAGAAATTTATTTATCCCAATCATAAATATTTGGAAGAGTGAAGTGGTGCTGGCTTCTATGTTTTCACATGGTAGAAGGACAGGGCATCTCTCTGGAGTCTCCTTTAGAAAGGTACCAATCAAATTTATGTGGTTCTGGCCTCTTGATTTAAACACCCCAAAAAGGTCCCACCTCCTAATGCAATGGTGTTAGTGATTAGGTTATATGGTTTTGGAGGCCCATGAATATTCAGACCACAACAGTTCACAAAAATGGAAGTGCTTATTTTTCAATGGTCATTGCAAATATTACATGGAATTATATACATAATCTACTCAACACAGAATCTAGCTCCAAACAGGTGCTTAATCAATGTTAACTATTACCTATGAGTACTCAATATCAATCCATAATTTATGACCTGTCATGTCTTTCTCTTCTTATGTTTTAAAGAAACTAAGATCTTTTTAGAATCTAAACTAGAGCTCTATTAACAGTGAATGGAAGTTAACTCATTTTTATGTGTTTTAAAGGAGACATGAAAAGTAAGAGCTGTCTTATGGAATGGGGATCCCCTCTAATTCAGTTACAAGTGCCACTAAAATGGACATTTCATAATCAGCTGTTTCTGTTTTTAAATGATGTTTGTGCTCTTCATTTTTTTCTGAGCAGCTGGATAATCCAACACCTAAAATTAGCTTATTAGGAACTAACACAGTGAGTACTAAAGTGTAAAATTCACAGGCTCTTGGATTAGGAAATGATTAAAACATAGGGCAGTCACAGCAATTTTGTACTCACATGTCCTGATGAAACCCATTTTTGTTTTATAAATCATTAGATATTTTCCAACTCTGCAGGATAATGTAAATTGATGTTTTCCTTCACAAAGCACTAGTTGAAGTAAAATCTTGCTGGCAATTATAATTGTAAATTGATAACCAGCTTTGAAATACCAAATGCAAATAAAGCCGTTCAAAACACAGGACATCTGGAGCAGGCTAGCAAGGCAACTCTTAGTTTGTTCTACAGTGCAAACTGTTCTGGTTGGGTAAACAGATTAACCTTTTTGGATGCTATTCGCACATTAGATTCAACCCCGTGGGGAAAAGCACCTTTCAGGGCTGGAGAATTCTAAATACAAATTTTGTGTCTCAAAAACTCCACATTGAGTGTGAAAAGAACAGTAAAGTGCCTTGGCTATTTCAGAAGCTGCCAGTCCAAACAAGTAAACTACAGTCCTGCTAGACTCTAAAGTTGGAGACTTGGCTTGAAGTTCTGTTCTGCTGTTTATTCCTGGTGGTGTCTTAGGGCAACTCATTACATTTCTCTGAGTTTGCTTTCTTTGGTAAAGTGGGGAGGATGCTACTTCCTCCACAGAGTATAATGGTTTCTTTTTTTTTAGGGGCTTCTTCTTTAAAGAACTCATAACTTTAAAACACTTCAAAATGATTAAATGTAATAAGGCTGTATGTTGGTGCTAGAGACACAGGACAGAAACAAAAGAGGTTGAATAGACAAAGGGAAAGTGTCTTATACACATCATACAGTTCCCTGGGAGCAAATCCTGCAGACTCATTTGTGTCCTCACTGTCCTCGACTGTCATCTTGACTATGCATTTCATTTGCATCAGTAGACAGAGAGTAAATTTGATTATTCACTTTCAACTGCTACCCTATAGCATGTTTTTACAACCATGCTTACATGGTTATTTACCTAATGCAGTAGAGGTTTTCCAGTGCTCCCTGTCAGATTGGTGGAAAATAATGAGCCATTTCTGTCCTTACTACAGACTGAGGAAGCAGATGGTCACTAAATAATGTCTACAAATTCATAATTCTGAATAAACACTTGAAATGTAAAGAATACGACAAGGCAAACCGAGAAGAGTTGATTGAGAGGTTGGGACAGCTTCTAAAATATTACCAGGCCATCTTTGGTAATCTTGGATAAGATTATCCCAGGTATCCTTTTCTCTACAGACCAAGGTCAACTCACAAGTTTAATTTGGATGGTCACAGACTTTTGCAATACTTCAAACATCTTATTTTTAAAATAAGATGTTTGAAGTATTCCTATTACTGTCACTCAGTGTATGTAAGTCAATCAACTTGTATACACTGCTCATTTGGTCTTTTTTTTCTTTAATTAATTTGTAGGTTAAATGTAGTGAATCTTAAATAGCAGTGGTCTAAGATTTTGGTTTTGTTTTATTTTGTTTTTGGACTCACAAATAGAGAACTTCTAATATAAAAAACTTAGTATTATAAAAGCTTCTGGGAAGGAAAACAGTCCCCCATTGCTGGTGGGAGTGCAAACTTGTACAACCACTATGGAAATCAGTCTGGAGACATCTTTGAAAACTTGAAATAGCTCAACCTCAAGACCCAGCCATACCACTTCTGGGTATACATCCAAAAGATTTCTCACCAAACCACAAGGAAGTTTCCTCATCTATGTGCATAGCAGCCTTATTTGTAAGAGCTAGAAACTGGAAACAACCCAGATGTCCCTCAACTGAGGAATGGATAAAAAACAAACAAACAAACAAACAAAGAAACTAAAACCAAACAAACAAACAAAAAACTGTGGTACGTCTACACAATGGAATGCCACTCAGCCACCAGAAACAAGGAAATCATGCAATTTGCAGCCAAATGGATGGAACTAGAGAAGCTCATCCTGAGTGAGCTTAACCCAGACTCAGAAGGATGCACATGGCATCTATTCACTTATAATAGGATTTTAGCCATATCCTATAGCCAAATGCACCAAAGGGAACAGGAACATAGACTTTGCTTCCTGTCAATGAGACACTTTGCCCTAGTGGTGCTGCCTTGTAGGCCTCTAGTGCATGAGGAGGCTCTTGGCCCTCATGTGATTGCTGAACTGGGGTGGGGGACTGTTATGTAGGGACCCTCCACTCCAGAGGAGTGGGATAAAAGGGTTAGGGGGTAGAGGGTGGGAGGGCAGGACTGGGAGGGGTGGAAAGAGGCTACTATGATGGAGATGTAATATGAAGTAAAAAATAAACATAAAAAAGTAAAAGCTTCTGGGAAATAGTGACTTGGCAAACTCTGACGTCGGTCATTGATTGTAAGAAGCCACAACCAAGCCACACACAAAAAAAAATACCTGACCCAAAAATGTGTGTCTGTACCTTTTTAATCTCCTGACAATCAGGGACACATGTAGGGTTTTTAAGATTCTTGGCCAACAAGAAAGCTGGACCCTAGCAGAATAAGGGCTCTTCTTCTCAAAGCTCCCATCTCTGTGGAATCATACCTGCCAATGTTTTGTGATGTAAAGCAAAGCCTACGCTACAGTGAATATGACTAGTCAACATCTTTGTTAGACATCACTATTTGTACTCACTCATGGCTAGAAAGGCACAACACCACAATTTGAGATGGGAGTCTGAGACAGACTTATGACCAAATAAGAAACTTAACTATGCCAAAAAGTAATCAATATAATCTTTTATCAAAAAGCTCTGAATCTTTTATCAAAAAGATCCAGAAGGTGGGGAGTTCATTTGCTGTCCCCAGTGTGCCAGACAGCCTCTGTTTGACCCTTCTACACAAACTGTCCACCCTTGAGCTAGAAAAGGCTCACTTGCCTGAGTAACCTTACTGAGCTTTCTTGCTTCAACTTCAGCCCATGACAAATACAGGCAGAACCAGAAAGCCATTTCTTGACTTCCTTTCCAGGGTCACCATGGACAAATGGAAAGGCTCATGTGTTGTTGACACTGGTCTCACTTATGCATGGGAAGCATCCTTTCCCTGGATTCATGACACTTGTGGAATAATAAAGGCCTCACCATTTACAGTCCCACAGCTAAACTATCTTCCCTTGTTTCCTTTATATATTATTAATCTCCTCAAATGTTCATTTGAGGGCGATAAGGTTATTACTAGAATCATAAAATCTATACATATATATGCAGAGAATTTTTTAAATTTATTTTTTCAAGTTACATTTCTATCAGAGTCCCCTCCCTCCTTCCCTCCAGGTACCACCCTTCCTCCCTTCCCCTCCCTCTTCTGCATCTCTGTCCTCTGTTTCTCCTATGATGAGGGGAGTTTCCATATATCAAACCCCCTCAAGTCTTATACTGGGGCTTGATATGGGTGCCCAGCTAGGGTAAGGTGTTCCACTGAAAAGCAATAGGGACCATGACTTGCTGCAGGGTGGAGTTTTTCATGTTAGGTTCCTATCTGTTTGGGTGGGTTGTAGGATGGTTGTCCTCTGCTATATGGTTAATATCCACTGATAAGAGAGTACCAACCATGTGTATCTTTCTGTGTCTGAATTAGCTCACCTAGGATGAGCTTTTATAGATCCATACATTTGGTTGCAAACTACATGATTTCCTTGTTTTTGATAGCTGAGTAGTATAACATTATGTAAATATACCACAGATTTTATCCATTCTTCAGCTGAAGGACATCTGGGTTGTTTCCAGTTTCTGGCTATTATGAACTAAGCTGCTATGAACATTGCTGAGGCAATGTCTTTGTGGTCTGATGGAGAATCTTTTGTATATAAGCCCAGGAGTGGTATGACTGGTTCTTGAGGTAAAGCTATTCACAATTTTCTAAGATATCACCAGATTGATTTTCAAAGTGGATATACAAGTTTGCACATTCATCAGCAATGGAAGAGTGTTCCTCTATCTCGACATCCTTGTCAGCATGTGCTATTCTCTTGAGTTAGCCATTCTGATGAGTGTGAGATGAAATTTCAGAGTCATTTTGAGTTGTATTTCCCTGATGACTTTAAGGGACTTTAAGCATTTCTTCAAGTGTGTTTTGGTCTTTAGAGATTCCTCTTTTGTGAATTATGGGTTTAGTTCTGTACCCCATTTTTGATTGGATTATTTGGTTTGTTGGTGTTTAATTTCTTGAGTTCTTTATATATTTTGGATATTAGCCCTCTGTCGGATGTGGAGTTGGTGATGATCTTTTCCCAATCTGTAGCCTGCCATCTTGTTCTAATGACAATGTCCTTTGTCTTATAGAAGCTTTTCAGTTTCATAAGGTCCCATTTATTTATTGTTGGTCTCAGAGCCTGAGCTACTGGTGTTCTATTTAGGAAGTTGTCACTTGTTCCAATGAATTTGAGGCTTTTCCCCACATTCTCTTGTATTAGATTTAGTGTGTCTGGTTTTATGTTGAGGTCTTTTATCCACTTGGACTTAAATTTTGTGCAGGGTGATAAATATAGGTCTATTTGCATCCTTCTACAAGTTTTCAACCAGTTAGACCAGCACCATTTCTTTAAGATGCTTTTCTTTTTCTATTGTATGGTTTTGGCTTCTTTCTCAAAAATTAAGTGACTGTAGGTGTGTGGTTTTATTTCTGGGTCTTCAATTAGATTTCATTGATCAACCAGTCTGTTTCTATGCCAGTACCATGTTGTTTTTATTAGTATTGCTCTGTAATACAGCTTGAAATCAGAGATGGTGACACCTCTAAATGTTCTTTTATTGTAGAGGCTTGATTTTAGCTATTCTGTTTTTGTTGTTGTTGTTTTTAGATATGAAATCAAGACTGGTTCTTTCAAGGTCTGGAAAGAATTGTGTTGGTATTTTGATAGATATTGCATTAAATCTGTATATTGCTTTTGTTAGGATGGCCATTTTTATTATGTTATTCCTGGCTATCCATGGGCATTGGAGATCTTTCCATCTTTTGATATCTTCTTCAATTTCTTTCTTTAGTGACTCCCTAAATTCTTTCTCAGTCCATTTATCTTTTGTATAAAGAAGAGCTACTGATTTTTTAGAATGAATTTTATATCCAGCCACCTTGCTGAAGGATTTTATCAGCTGCAGGAATTCTCTGGTAGACTTTTGGGCATCACTTATGTATACTATCATATTGTCTGTGAATAGGGATACTTTGACTTTTTCCTTTCCAATTTATATCCCCTTGAT
The DNA here is from genome assembly GCA_907164525.1 of Lophiomys imhausi. Taxonomy (NCBI): domain Eukaryota; kingdom Metazoa; phylum Chordata; class Mammalia; order Rodentia; family Muridae; genus Lophiomys; species Lophiomys imhausi. The sequence goes on along the minus strand of CAJQZJ010005020.1, from coordinate 450,024 downwards.
CTCCTTTAGTTGTCTTATTGTCCTAGCTAGAACTTCAAGCTAAAAAATTTTGGTGGGAATGATAAAATATTCTGGTAATGGATATTGATGACAGTTGCACAACAATTCAAAAGTATTTGTATCACTCAATCATATTCATAGAAATGTTTACAATGGTTTTTAAAAATGAATGTGATATTTACATGCTTTACCACAACAAAAGAGAAATGTACATTGATTGTTTTAAACTATACAGCACAATTATTTTTCAAACTATTTCAAAATTTATATCAATTATTAATTTGTGTGTATGTTGTGCCAGTGTGCCACAGAGCAGGGGTACAACTCAGAGGAAAAGTTGTAGGAATCAGCTCTTTTTCCAGCACATAAGTTATGGGATTTGAACTCAGGTTGTTCGGTTTAACCCCTTAACCTGCTAAACCATCTCACTAGTCCTATAAAAATGCTTTTATTAACCTTAGGCATCATGTCTTTACATGTTGGCAAAATTTTTGTCTGCTTGAATTTGTGACAAAAACAGCACATGTGCCTCTAAGTAAATAATCTGAAGATGTTTCATCAGATGGTTTAGTCCTCATAACAACTTTCATTTGCTCAAAGTAACTTTCATTCTTGTTCAAATTGGCTGTCATAATCAGCTCATGACCTATCTAATTCATGTATCAGAAACCTCTAAATCAGCAGTTCTTAACCTTCCTAAGGCTGTCACCCTTTAATACAGTTCCTTATGGTGTGGTGACCCCAACAATAAAATTATTTTTGTTGCTACTATTATGAATCATAATGTAAATATCTGATATGTAGAATATCTGATATGTGACCCCTATGAAAGGGCTATTCAATCCCCAAGGGGATCACAACCCAAAGGTTAAGAAGCACTCTTCTTGGAGAATACCATCAGAGACCTTCAAGCCAATGCAGTCCAACAGGAACAGGAAAGAGACAAGGCAATGAAAGATTCGAAAGATTTGAAAGATTTGCAGACAAAGACAAGCAAATTGGAACAGGAAACATATAAAATGAATAAAATGGTTCAAGATTTGAAATTGGAACTAGAAGCAATAAAGGAAACACAATCAGAGTTAATCCTGGAGGTGGAGAATCAAGGGAAGAGGACAGGAACTACAGGCATGAGTATCAAAGATAGGATACAAGAGATGGAAGACAGGATCTCAGGTGTTGGAGATTCGATGGAAGAAATCAGTACAACAACCAAAGAAAATGAGAAATCTAAAAAAGTTCTCACCCATAACATCCAAGAAATCAAGGACTCAATGAAAAGACTGAACTTAAGAATTATAGGGATAGATGAAAGAGAAGACTCCCAACTCCAAGGTCCAGGAAACATCTTCAACAAAATCATAGAAGAAAACTTCCCAAACCTAAAGAAAGAGATGCCAATAAAATTCCAAGAGGCATACAGAACACCAAACTGATTAGATCAGAAAAGAAACTCCTCTTGCCACATAATAATTGAAACTCCAAATGTACAGAACAAAGAAAGAATATTAAAACCTGTGAGAGAAATAGGTCAAGTAACATATAATGGCAGACCCATCAAAATTACACCTGACTTTTTCTCAGAAACTTTAAAAGTCAGAAGGGCCTGAGCAAATACCCTACAAGCCCTGAGAGAACATAGGTGCCTAACCAGACTACTATACTCAGTAAAAATCTCTATCCACATAGATGGAGAAATCAAGATATTCCATGACAAAATCAAATTTAAAAAGTATCTACCCACAAATCCAGCCCTATAGAAGATTTTAGAAGGAAAATTCCAACCCAGAGAAGGTAACTACACCCAAGAAAACAGAGGAAACAAAAAACTCCACTACAGCGAAACCAAAAGAAATACACAACCGTCACCTACACCAAAATAGTAGGAAATAACAACCTTTGGCCATTAATATCCATCAGCATCAATGGACTCAACTCCCCAATAAAAAGACACAGGCCTACAGAATGGATTCATAAACAAGGCCCATCATTTTCCTGCATACAAGAAACACATCTCACTACAAAGATAAAGACTACCTCAGAGTAAAGGGCTGGGAAAAGGTTTTCCAAGCAAATGGATCCAGGAAGCAAGATGGAGTAGCCATCTTAATATCAAACAAAATAGACTTTGAACTGAAGTTAATCAAAAAAGATAGAGAAGGACACTACATACTCGTTAATGGAAATATTCACCAAGATGACATCTCAATATTGAATATCTATGCCCCAAATACAAGGGCACTACATTTGTAAAAGAAACTCTTCTAAAGCTTAAACCACATATCAATCCTCACACACTAGTAGTGGGAGACTTCAACACCCCACTCACAACAATGGACAGGTCATCAAGACAGAAACCAACAGAGAATTAATGAGTCTAACAAAGGTCATGAACCAAATGGACCTAACAGATATCTACAGAATGTTTCACCCATACACAAAAGTTTACATATTCTTCTCAGCACTGCACAGAACCTTCTCCAAAATCAATCATATAGTTGGACACAAAGCAAGCCTCAACAGATACAAGAAAATTGAAATAACACCTTGTGTCTTATCAGACCACCATGGAATAAAGCTGGACTTTGACAACAACAGAAATAACATAAAGCTTATACACTCATGGAAACTTAATGACTCTTTACTGGATGACTACTGGGTCAGGGAAGAAATAAAGAAGGAAATCAAAGACTTCTCAAATTTCAATGAAAATGAAGGCACAACATACCCAAACCTATGGGACACAATGAAAGCAGTGCTACGAGGAAAGTTCATAGCACTAAGTGCCCTCAAAAAGAAAATTGTGACAGGTCATATTAGTGAATTAACAGCTGAACTGGAAGAACTGGGAAAAAAAGAAGCAAACACTCCCAAGAGGAGCAGAGGGCAGGAAAGCATCAAACTTAGGGCTGAAATCAACAACTTAGAAACAAAAAGAACAATACAACAAATCAATGAAACCAAGAGTTGGTTCTTTGAGAAGATCAACAAAATAGACAAACCCTTAGCCAAATTAACTAAAAGGCAGAGGGGAAAAAACCCAAATCAACAAAATCAGAAATGAAAAGGGAGAAATAACAACAGACATTGAGGAAATCCAGAGAATCTTTAGGTCTTACTTTAAAAATATATACTCCACCAAATTTGAAAACCTAAGCAAAATGGACAATCCTGAATAAAAAAAAAAAAAAAAAAAAAAAAACACCTGGAGGTATCGCCATCCCAGATTTGAGGCTGTACTACAGAGCAATAGTTGTAAAAACAGCATGGTACTGGTATAGAAACAGACCATGGATCAATGGAATCAAATTGAAGACCCAGAAATCAACCCACTCACCTATGGTGACTTAATTTTTGACAAAGAAGCCAAAACTGTACAATGGAAAAAGAACAGCATCTTCAACAAATGGTGCTGATCCAACTGGATGTCCACATGCAAAAGAATGAAATCAGACCCATACTTATCACCTTGTACAAAACTTAAATCCAAGTGGATCAAAGACCTTAACATAAGGCCCGACACACTAAATCTACTAGGAGAGAAAGTGGGGAAAAGCCTTGAACTCATTGTCACAGGTGACAACTTCCTGAACAGAACACCAACAGCTCAGGACCTAAGACCAACAATCAATAAATGGGACCTCATGAAACTGAAAAGCTTCTGTAAGGCAAAAGACACTGTCATTCAACCAAAACAGCAACCAACAGATTGGGAAAAAAATCTTCACCAACCCCACATCTGACAGAGGGCTAATATCCAAAATTTACAAAGAACTCAAGAAATTAAATGCCAAGAAACCAAATAATCCAATCAAAAAATGGGAAACAGAGCTAAACAGAGAATTCACAAAGGAGGAATTCCTAATGGCTGAGAGACACTTAAAGAAATCCTCAGCATCCTTAATCATCAGAGAAAAGCAACTCAAGAGGACTCTGAGATTCTATCTTACACCTGTCAGAATAGCTGAGATCAAAAGCTCAAATGACAGCACATGCTGGTGAGGTTGTAGAGAAAGGGGAACACTCCTCCATTGCTGGTGGGAGTGGAAGTTTGTACAAACACTATGGAAATCAGTCTGGCGATATCTTAGAAAACTTGGAATAGCTCTCCCTCAAGACCCAGCCATACCACTTTTGGGTATACATCCAAATGATTCCTCATCAAATCACAAGGAAGTTTCCTCATCTATGTGCATAGCAGCGTTATTTGTAATAGCTAGAAATTGGAAACAACCCAGATGTCCCTCAAATGAGGAATGGATAAAAAAATCTGTAGTACATCTACACAATGGAATACCACTCAACCATCAGAAACAATGAAGTCATGCAATTTGCAGCCAAATGGATAGAACTAGAGAAGCTCATCCTGAGTGAGCTTAACCCAGACTCAGAAGGATGCACATAGCATCTATTCACTTATAATTGGATTTTAGCCATATAGCACAGATAATTGTACTACAACCAATGCACCAAAGGAAACATGCACACAGACTTTGTTTCCTGTAAATGAGACACTTTGCCCTAGTGGTGTTGCCTTGTAGGCCTCCAGTGTATGAGGAGTCTCTTGGTCCTCATATGACTGCTGAACTGGGACGGAGAACTGTTATGTAGGGACACTGTACTCCAGAGGAGTGGCATGGAAATGATTGGGGGTAGAAAGTGGGAGTGTGGGATTGGGAGGGGTGGAAAGAGGACTCTTTGATGGAGATGTAACCTGAGGTAATAAATAAATATTTTAAAAAGAACAAAAGAAGAAGAAGAAGAAGAAGAAGAAGAAGAAGAAGAAGAAGAAGAAGAAGAAGAAGAAGCACTGTTCTACAGTCTCAGTCAGTTCTCATCAGAGAGACAGAAGTGCAGCTGAAGCAGTGTGAGGACAGCAGTGAGTGCCTCCTCTCCTCTTAATTGTCGTTTATTAGAAATGTGATAACTGAATTGAGTGTTTCCCACATATTCAATCCTTTCACTCTGTGCACATCTCACTTGTTGCTCCTGACAAGCTTATGAGGTAGACACATTCTTTTTTTTTTTTTTTATCTTGACAGCCTCAGAGAAGTCAAAGTTCTCAGGTTTATCCAAACGCTATTGTGTAAGCAAAATGAGAATACAGTGGTTTGACTTCAGCATTTATGCGTTGGCCACCAAGCCTTCTCATCCATTTACTACAGAAAGCATACACATGTGTTCTGGATGTGATCACACAGTCACACTGATGGCTTGCTTAATAGTGAACAATCATATCTGTGGAGTCTGTCCCTCTTCTGCCCACTTCTTCTTCCTCCCAAGAGTGGACATTTGTAACGAGATAATATATAATAGTATTCTCCCACTATAGTTAATGCTTCCTTGGTTATAGATAATGGGACAGTAAAAATCTTCCGGTTCTTAGAAATACCCCATTCTCATTCTTCCTTATGCAGAACAAATATTTATTTCTTCAAGATATTATCAGTTTGTACCCTTTAAGAAAACCATGGCTTAGGTAATCATTTAAAAGTCAGGATCCTTTCTCCATGCTATGAATTTATGAAAGTTTACAATGCTTTTGCTAGAATAGTCAGATTTTATGATACCTGGTCCTGCTGTACTGCTGGGAATTTACATCAAGCCTAATACCTCAACTGGGAAATGTTGACAGGAAATTACTTGATCCTTTTGCAACTAGACCCATCCTAGAAAGTCATAATTTAGCTTTGCCCCTGAGAGCCTAACCAAAAGGAAAACCAAAACAAAACAAAACACCCAAAAAATCCTTACTGTATTAGAGAAAACTTTAACTTCACCTATGGAACTATTATTTCAATAATGTTTTATGTTCCAATGTCTTGCTTGATAAATTTCAGACATGAAAATCATTCTAAAATGCTCACAGGAAATCTGTGCTCTGTTTCCGATGTATCTCCACCAGGACATTTTAAAACAATTTTTCAGACACTGTGTTCTAACAGTGATGCATTAATTACTTCACCTTTTAGTGATCAGGAACAATGATTAGCAAGAGCTATTGAAATATCTTGTTTATTTAAAGTAATTCAAATTTTATTCAATAGCCACCACTGTTGTGACTGCAGTCAAGATGCTGATAGAAAAACATAATGGAATGATGTTAATAGTACAGGAGGAGGGACTTTGAATGTGATCAAAGGTGTCACTTAAGGCAGGAGAGAGAGAGAGAGAGAGAGAGAGAGAGAGAGAGAGAGAGAGAAACAGAGAGACAGAGAGAGAGAGATTGAGCCAGATAATTTTTATATATTGATTGGCTTGTTTCCCAGTGGGTAACATAATAAAAACTGGATATAAGATACACATTGCCACAGTTTTCTCTGAACAACCAAAGCTCCTGTCTAACTTTACCAAGTCGAATCAATGTCTACTGTATCACTGTCAGTAATCAGGAAAACATTCTATTTCCCTCTGGGGGGATCTCTCCAGGCCAGTGTTTGTCTCTCTGTTACAGTTTTGGAAGCAGAGTTTTGCTATATTGCTTAGGCTGACTTTGAACTCATAATCTTTCTACTTCATTTCATGCAAGGAAGAGAACAAAAGCATTGGAAACATCCATTTCATAGCTCTGTCCCAAGTCCTTGAGTTCTCAAAAGGTAAGTGCACAGAGATGAAGTCAGGTGATGCTTCTATACATCAGGATGCCTCTTGTGGATTTCTTATTCTAAACTATGTTGATGATAGTAATCTAGGTGAGGAGCCTTGGTGGCTCTTTCATGGAAGATGACAGTTTTTAACAAAATCACGTTTGCAAACATGAATACTCTTCAGTCCCACAATGAAGCTAAATACTCCTAGGGGAGGGGGGAGGTTAGTGGTTTTACACTATCACCAACAACAGGCTTGCCAGTTGTAGAATATATTGGTTTCATGAAGAGCCATAGGATACTTCTTTTTATACAATCAATTTCCCAAAGAGGCAAAGTTTACTATTGGAATTATACTTTAGGCATGATCCCTAGTAAATCAGATAGATTTCTGACTTCTAGACTTAGCAGTAATTAACTCAATGATCATGAAAAAGACAAGCCTGGACTCCAGGAAGTGTGTGGGTTTTCTTACTTTTAAACATAAGTAACATCTCTGAGCAATCCTGCAGGTTCCTTCTTTATCAGTTTTACTCTAGTAACAAAGACACGCTTTATGAAACTGCTTTATGAAATAAATATGGATGTCAATTCCAAATACATGAAAAGAGACATGCTTGGGAGCCATGTTAACAGAAGATGCCCATCGGAATTTTACAATATCTTCAAAGATTTTCACCTAAGCCCAAAATATGTGATTAAAAGATTTTAATGGTAATTCCCTGAAACAACAAAGACACCTAGTGCAACAATACCATGATTCACTAACCCAGCCCATCTTATGCAAAATCAGTCTTCATGTTCCCCATGTGCAGGATAAACAGCAGCCTCTTATTTACAAAATCAAGCCTGTTTGGGTGTAGATATGCTTTTGTCACACTTTAAAATGAATATTTCTCTGAAAATATTAGAACAGAAAACCCATGTTTAAGTCAGAGTGCTACCTCACGGCAGATACATTTTCTTTAAAACAACGCTTCAATGATATTAGTAAATCAACTGATATCTATTAAATTAATTATTAAAATCCTGGGAGGCAACCTCAATATTTGCATAAACCAGTGGGTCTAAGTATCTTGACTCAGGAATAATGCTTTGGGGAAGACCTGTAATTAAATTCTACACAGGGATTATTCTAATCACAAATAATAGTAGAGTTAGAATTTGACAAATCCTAACACAGCTGGATTGCAGAAGGAAATTTAGCGAAACATTAGTAATTTAAGGCAAACTTTAACATTCAGATTGGTTACATACTATCACCTATCTATCTATCTATCTATCTATCTATCTATCTATCTATCTATCTATCCATTGTTTATTTATTCATCAACAAGCATTTGTTAAGTTCAAGTCATTGCCAGTTCTAAACTCTGTACAGGGACTGTGCTTGCTGATGAATTCACAGCTTTAAGTCCAAGTCAAACAGAATAGAGTTCATTCTGAGGTAAAGGGAGGAGATGAAATGAAAGTATGAACACAGAAAAAAAGACAACTATGAAGGAAACCAAAGCAGATTAAAAGAATAAAGTAGAGAGGCTCAGAGGATAAGAGCACTGGCTGCTCTTCTAGAGGATTCAGGTTCGATTTTCAGCACATGCATTGTAGCTCAACTCCAGTTCGGTGGGACTGAGTGACATGTACACATGTACATGTAGACAAAACACCAATACACATAAAATAAAGCAAACAAATCTTCTTTTAAAACTAAAAGAGCAAAGTAGAAAGAGGATGTTTTAATGAAGAAAGGTAGCTAATAAAGACTTCTATGATGCAGTGATACTTAAGGTCTCAAATAGAGGAAGGAGTGAAAGGAGAGATTACTTGAATGAGGTACACCAGTAGGTGAGAGAGCCGCAAAGATGCAAAGATGAGAAAGATGTTTGTATGAATAAAGAATAGATTATGGCTTTAATCTGACTTCTGCTCATTTACATATTAAAGAAAATGAAAAAAACAATCAATCATGAACTCATTATTTATCAATTTGCTGAATACTCACATTTTATCTAATACTGTCAAATCAGAAAAGCAAATGTCATTCATATATTGGCTTAAAATACTTTTGCTATTAAAACTGTATGGTAATGTATTCCAGTGGTCTAATTGGAATTTACATCCTTTGCTCCCCAGGTCCCTTTTTCTTGAGCCCCTCCCACCCTCACACCTCCAGCCTCTGGAAACCATCCTTCTGTTTTCTATTGTCTATGCTATTGACTTTCTAAAGCTGTGATAACATAAGAAAGAGATGATTAAAGCAACAAGGTTAAAAAAAATTGTCTAAACTACTAAACATGTGTTGAATGGTATATGACTTTTTACTTTTAAGACTTTCAGCATGCCAGGGGACAAAAATGATCTAAGATATAGACTTAGTTTTGGGAACTTAGAGGAACTGGACAACAGTGATCAAATTCCTCGTGTTCAGGTGTGTGTGTGTGTGTCTATGTCTGATTGTTTCAGCAAGAGTATGATATGTTTTTATATGGTTTAATAAAAGCTTAGAGCACACAGTGGAAATATAGCTCTGAGTGCTGGCTAGGATTTGTTTTAGTTTGTTTTTTTCAATTTGAAACAAGCTCAAGTCATCTGGGAAGAGAGAACCTCAGTTGAGAAAATGCCCACACTAGATTATTGGCCTGTGGGCAAGCCTGTGGGGCATTTTATTGATTAATGATTGATATGGCTGTGCCCATCCCACCATGGGGGACGGGCAGCACAACCCTTGGAAAGACGATCCTGGGTTGTAAAGAAAGCAGGCTGAGAAAACCATGGTGAGAGAACCAGTAAGCAACACTCCTCCATGGCTTCTGCTTCATGCCTTGCCTCCAGGTTCATATCTTACATTCTGGCTCCCAACTTCCTTAAGTAAGAGTGTGACTTAAGAGTTGTAAGGTGAAATAAATGTTTTCCTCAAGTTGCTTTTGGTCGTGATATTTTTTTTTTTCTCACAGCAACTGAACCCCTAACTAAGAGAGTTGGGAAAGGTTAAAAAAAATGCTTCAGTCAAAATGTTTTTTTTTTAATGTTGTAAATTTTAAACATAATCAAAGCATTAGATAAACATGTAGAAATGGGCAGACTCACTAGAGTATATAAGGAAGTTCTTCCCTGAACGCTGAAGTTAATGCTCTTGTTCTTGGAACTTAGACAGCAAAATTTCAAAATTAACCTCTTGAAAAGCTACCAGGAGTGCTAGTATTTTGAGCTGCTGATGAAAAGGAAAAATCAGACTGCCTGGGTAAGATGTGGGACTTAAAGATAATTCTTTTCATAGTGAAGGCTTCCAGCCATGAACAAATAATGAACTAGATTAGCCCTCCCACCTCAAATAATAAAAAGTTTGACCAAATCAATAAAACAATTGACTGCTTCCTTAGCGAAGGTAAGAAACACTGAGTTCTGTAAATATCAGGGAAAATACAGCCTAAAGGCAGTTGCTAAGCTGCAGTTTAGAAAGGAGGATACAAGACGTGTCCCAGAGGTACTGATGAGTTTAGGGAGGACCACAGAAGTAGAGATTGCAAGACCTGATGCTAGAGATGAGGAAGCTTTAGAAAGATAGGGCCTTGGGCTCCCCTTGAATTTGGCTGACAATTGACATATGATACAATGAGAGGAAATCACCATGGCTGAAATTTAGTCCAACTAACTCTGGGAGCTCATGCTCAGTTAATCATAAGTTGTTTCCACCAGCTGCTATCATTATGGGGAACATAATTAAGAATCATCACATAGTTACCACTGTAATAGTAAAGGTTAATGAGTCCCTGACTAAAGACGGCTATAGACCTGCTCTAACGTCTAAAAAAACAAGCTTCAGAAGACATCAAATGGATTCTAAGTAGACCAGCTGTGCCAGAGCAGAGTCTATCGCTTTTCAAAAAGTACAGCTAAATGAAGAAACAAATGATTTGAAATAGAAAATGTCTGAAAGTTAATAAAAAAACATATATATGAAAACAAAGCCAACTAGTAAGAGAAAACCCAAAAATCTAAACAGAAAAGATCCAATAGAGTGTGCAGATAAATACCTTTAAAGAAAGCTAATAGAAATGCATTCTATTTGATCTGCAACAAAGTGACAAAGAGGAATAGAGAAAAGAAAAAGACATGGAACACAACAGACAACCTACAGTCAAAGCAATAAAAAGATCCCAGGTACATTCTACTGCTAGTAGGAAAAACACTGCAGGGAAGTAGAAAGCAGTACATAGGACCCACATACACAGGAGTGCAAAAAGCTCTGTCCTTTCAATTTGGTGAACAAATTTCAAAAAAAAAAAAGAAAAGAAAAGAAATGTGCAAGGCTCTGGAGCAACAATTAATCAAAGACAAAACATGAAAGGTAGCTAAACACATGAGAAGGGCCTGAGTGTCATTAGCAATAGGAAAATCACACAGCAAAACTACCACAATGGAACTCCATAGATTATACATGTGTGCCTGATACCAAGTGAGACTGACCAATCTCAAACTGATAACAACATGAAGCGAATGGAATTCTCATCCTTGAGCGAGGTAGGAGATGCTTCAAACACTTAAAAAAAAAAAAATCTGGCAGTTTCATCTACAGTTGAATGCCCATTTACTATGCCAGCCAGTAATTCCATTCTCAAGTTTTTATCTGTCAGAAACTGATGGCTGCTCCCACCCTGGCAGAGTTGAGAACAAAACCTTGAAATAACCCAAGTGACCACCTCCTGCGAGGTAGATGAAAAAACTGTGGAATGCTTACCCTGACACACTACACAGCAATAAAGGAACAAACTACTGATACATAAAACATGAATAACAATGCACTTGACACCAAGCCTGATGAGCCGAGTTCCATTCCCAGAACCTATATGATGGAGAGAAAGGGCCGAGTACTACAAATTGCCCTCTGAGCTCCACATGGAAGACATGACACTGGTGTAATGTAGTGGAGGAGAGGGGAAGATAAATATATATATGAAGACAATAAATGAATGAATCTGTTAAGTCAAAAGGAGTGTTCTATTGAGCAGCATTACCTCTCACTGCGGAGTTCAAACTAGATGTTCCAGAACATTAAGGATGCCCTAGAGCACAGAGTAGTAATGATGATCCTGGAGGGATAGTGCCGAACTTCAACCACCTCTGCTGTGTACAGCTGGATCAGTTCCCCTATTTCATCTAAATACAATAGCCATGGAGTCCTACCACATCAATTCATTACCCAATAGTCTACGACCTTTGGGGACTTGGAAAATCCTGACTCCTGCGCCACCCCTCCTGTTCCAACTTAATGTTGTTGGAAAATGTTCCTCAGTTTCCAACTTACAACTTGGACACAGGGTATAAGAACAAGCTGTGCTTCTGTGATTTAAACATGCCCGGTGAGAGACAGGTCTGTAAACATTCATCATTATCAGTCTGTAAATCATGTGACTTCCCAACCAAATGCTTTTGTTGGTGTTACTTCCCATTAAGCTGACCAATTAAACAAGGTCAGATTCAGATTCCTGTGGATTCAACTTCAGGGACTTGTCTGAACATCTCCTCTTTTAGCAATGACATGGAGCTCACTTATTAATGTGAAAAATCATTAACCCCTGCTTTTGTTAAATCTTAGATGTATCATTCCTCCAACCCCCCAAACCTACAATGAGTATCATCAGTCTTTCAGTTTTCTGTGCTTTCTGTCTTGAGCTGCCTTTCCTACGCAAACATGTCTTAGCCATTCCTTACTCTTTGATCTTATCTTACTCCCTAGAAAGCCTTTCCTGACTCACTTTTATTCTCTTTCATTTGCTTAACTTCCCTCACTCTCAGAGCGTGGAAGCATTAGAAGGCATCATAGGCTGCCTGCTGTCTGTTTCCTACAATGTCAAAGGTGTTGTTCGGTGGGATTTCTGTGCTATTGATTGTCCCTGGCAGAGATGAGAAATTTCTATAGAAAACTTATTGAATAAATGAATGAGCCCCAGAGGTCTAAGTGACTTCTGGACTCCTAGTTCTCGTCGTTTAACATTACATTATGAGTGTGAACTGCTTTACTTCTGCTTATCTAGATGTAAAAATAAATATGCAAAAATAAATATGGAAAAACTCAAGTCCATCAGTTTCAAAGTTAGGCATAGGACTTCAAAGATGAGGCAATAGTTAGATGAATAAATGCATAATTAGGTGTTTATATTACAAATTGTGTGTGGGGGGGGCATTTACTCCAGCCAATCTAAATTTAGTGTTGCCCATTTCCTGAAACCTACAGAGGAGGATAAACCTTTGGCTTCCTAGTTGCCAAGGGACAGCCATCTTCATAGCTGTGGCCACCTTGATAGAAAGTCCCTGACTCAAACTGACTCACAGAATAGTAAAAATATGATGTTTCACAGAAAAAGAATAGCCAGTTTTAGAACTGAAGTAAGTTCCTAGATCTCAATCTGCCTCACTGGTATAATGTTATCCAGAGTGTTTTATTTATAGTATCTTTAAATATATAGTATCTTTTCCTCAGCTGCTTAGTATTATAAAAAGGGAGAAGATAATACCTACCTTCCTGCGAGGTTGGCTGTCTATAAGGTATCTGCTGTCAAATCATCTTCAGTAAATGCTGCTTTCTTCTCCTTCCTCTATTCCCAAGCTCTGTGCCTGGCTCTCGGCCACAGGCTTCCCATCTCCTTGCCTAGATTACTGATGCTACTGTCTGGCCTCCAGTGTTCCCTGTGTTGGACTGTTGCCCACTCTGATGGTTAGTTTTTGTCAACTTGGCATGGACTAAAGTCATCAGCGAAGAAAGGCTCTCAATTGAGTAGGCGCCTCCATCAAGTTGGTGTGTGGGAATGTCTGTGGGGCATTGTCTGGATTAATGATTGGTGTAGGACGGTCCAACCCCCTGTGGGAGGTACTACCCCTGTTCACATGGGTATAGATTATATAAGAAAGCAAACAGCAATCCAGAGAGAGCAAGCCAGTAAGCAGTGTTCCTGTTTAGTTCCTGCCTCCAGGCTCCCCCTTGAGTTCCTGCTCTGACTTCCCTGGATGATTTCTTGTAATCTTCAAGCTGAAATAAACCAAGTCTTTCCCAGTTGTTTTTAAGTCAGTGCATTAATATAGGAACTAAGATGCCAACTAGACCACACTGTCTAAATACTGTGAGCTGTGTTCTCTATCAACTCTCAGTCATCTCAACAATTGCCACCTCAAACCAAGACCATAGATGATGTTAAGTGCATTTAATATAGATTGAAGATATTTAATTAAAAAAAATGGAACTCCAGAATGCTCCAATATCTCAAACAGTTTGAACTCTTGACATGGAGAACAAATAGAAAATTCCACATCTGATCTCATGTAATAGGCTGCTGAAAGTGCCAATGCACTAAAAATAGTGTATCACATTGCCACAGATCATGCATACACTGTAGAAAAGAAACTTCAGTGGGTTTGGCCTTCACCACGTATGTGCAAATATTCTCAAATCCAGATAATCCCAAGTTCAAAATCCTTTCTGGTGCTCAGCATTTCAGATAAGGGTTGCCTCTGCACTATAAATCCTAAGACACAACTATACTGAGGTTTCGAATGTTTCCACCCTAGGTTCTGCTAAGAGTTCACTTTGGCCTCTAAGGCCCCTGTGAGGATCATTCCCAACTGTCTGAAATATGTTCTCCTTCTTTGCTCACTCCCACTGTTTGAACTCCAGCTTTGCAGCTTTCCCCTTTTAGATCAAATTTGTCACCAAATGTTTCCATAGCTACTATAAAGAGTAATGGGCTCAAGCAGCAGTCTCCTCAGTGCCATCAAAGTCTCTAAAATACACTTGATTAGCAAAGACACCACAGTGTTATGAAGCCCTATTCTTGAGCAACTAGACCTCTCCTGTCTTCACAAATAATCTGGCTTGCAATTTTCAAGAGTCTATGTTCTATCTGCTGGCTATGACTAAAGATAGAAGTTCACTAGAAGATAGGGGGAAATGATACCATTTCGGGAAGAAAAGAAAAGATATATATGACAAAGACCTTTAAAGTGTATAAATTGAACACATGGTTTTAAAATACCCATATGATCATTTATTGTTATTATTGATTCCCACAAGAACACATTTTATCCTTTATAGACACTCAGCAAGAAGCAACCTGAAATTTTTGGAATCTCATTCTTCAGGAGGTCTTTCTTCTGTGCTTTTGAAGTTGCCCACAAGAGTTATGTCATTGCTCATAACCAAGGAAACCACAGGAAACTTGGTTGCTAGGAAACTGCTGAATTGTCTCCATGAAGATCACCACAGTAGTCTTGGCTTGAATAGAACAGATGTTAGGAAAATAAAATCATGAAGTTGCAGTTACCTTTTTTAAAAAATCCGAGGATGTCTCTTTAGTTGTCAGCTAAATCTCTTTGCCTAAGAAGTACACTTTGTTATTTTTAAAGGCCATCACACAGGTTGTATAGGGGGCCACAATAGGGTGCTAGTGAGGGCTGCTGGGAAACAGCCCCACAGTAGCAGGTGAGCCACAGCCCCAGTGCAGGTATTCTTCCTTTTTCCAATTAATCTGGCTACCTAGGGGGAAAGACATAGAGACATGCCACCTCAACTGAGGGTCAGGACTCTGAACATCATTAGACCTATGCATTCTAACATTTTTAAGTTTCTTTCATGGAAGAAGGAAAGTGTGGACTAATTCTCTTAAAATCTCAGCATTCTTTTGAACTAATGTTTCATGATGTTAGCATACATACATACATACATACACATGAAATCTGTGACTCTAGCAAACCCATGGCTCTTTGTTCTATGAAAAGCTGCACCATGAAAACAAGAACAAAGGAATACCTAAACATGGCTGGGCTCTTGAACCATTTGATATGTGTTCCCTTCTCAGAATGCAGGGTCACCTAAAGCTCCCTTCAAAGGCATAGTTATATTCCTATGACCTGCCCTGTGCTCCATAGTCTATTGAGGGTATATTTATAAATCTATTTAAATCTGTTCAGAACCTGAATGTATTTCCAACATGTACCATACTGGAAAAAAAAAAAAAGACTTTCTAGTCCAATGACACAGTTTTAAGAAGTAAACTTCCCTTTCCCCTTTTTACTGTCCTAATTATGAAGGCAGTCCTTTCTATTGCATATAAATGTTTGCTTCATTAGTAATCCCCCTCTCTCTTCTATCTGTATCCATATATTAGAGAAAGGGTCTCACTATATAATCTTGAATGGCTTGGAACTCTCTCTGTAACCAGGTTGGTTTCAAACTTGCACCAATCCTCCTGTCTCTGCTTCCTAAACTCCTGAGTTTATAAGAGTGTGCTACCATACCCAATCTAGTTCCCTTTTCTAATTAGCCAGTGCCATTATTCTCAAATAATCATCACTTTCAAATACCAACCAATTTTGTTTTTGAAAATGAACTTATTGAATCCAACTCCTATCATCTCTTCTTCTAATTCCTAAGAGTTATATTTTCCATCTTTATCTGTCAAGGGTTTATTAAAAGTCTTTTTCTTATGTAAATTTAGATTTTCAGGTTCTATTAGGATGGATGAGGTTTTCCATATATTTTATTCCATGGGCAATGGTCTTGTGGAACCAATGGAAAGTTTTATTTTCTCATTTTTTATTTTTAATTGTTATTTTAAGTGTAAAGGTATTTTTACCTGCATGTACCTCTATGCCTAGTGTCCAATGAGGTCAGAAGAGGGAATCAGATTCTCTGGAACTGGTATTACAACAGGTTGCAGGAAATTGAACCCAGTTGTTCTGAAAGACCAACCAGTACTATTACCTGATGAACCAGACTCCACTGGAGTTTTAAATGAGATGATTTAAGCAGATAATCAGAAAATGAGATAGAGGGGGAAATGGCAGAGTGATAAATACCATAAGATATAATCCTACAGTGTAGGATTATACTGGAAGCAAAGAGAACGGTTGAGGAACTGTGTACTTCAGAATAATCATTGATAAAGAGAAAGCAACAACACTAATTCAATGTGTTACAAATATTTAGGAAGTCATGTGAGTCTCTCAAATGTAGTCTTATCAAGGTGACAGGCTAAGTAATCCTTTTATACAAAACCACATATAAAAACCTTATATTGTCAGTGCCAAGATGAGAGTAAGGTTTATAACAAGGATTATCTGATCTGTGCAACTGACTAATAATGGTGTCCTGAGAAAGGGGGTACCTGTGAAGTCTCTACTGACATATTGCCCAGTCCTGTCCTTGGTACTTGTTTGCTTTTCTCTTGGGTGGGGGAGATCAGATAAATATTTAGACAACATGTCCAAGAAGGTTAAGTACAATACAAATATGAGAGGAATCAGAATCACAAAATCAATACATTAAAACCGAGCCACTGTCTGAAAGGATTGGAAGCTGCAATACAAAGACCGGCTGTTATTCATAAAGTATTTTCATTACTTGCCCTGAGAATGGCCACTAAGTTCTGACAAATATATCTTTGCTCAGTACTATCACATTGAAAATTCAATGGAGTAAAGTGGACAAAACTTGAGGCCATACCAGTCACTATGAGGACACATTATGTCCATCCTCAAATGGAAGATGCTGGGCCTCAAAGATGCTGCATATGTTGCTTGCAGGTACTTAACTAGTGAGAGTCAGGTGGTGGGACTTGTGTTTGGTTAGCTCTTTAGCCATTAGATCGACTAGTTCATTCTTTGAGAACAAAAATCACAACATCACTAGCTGCCTTGGTTTTCTGTGACTAAACAACATGACCATGACCAGCTTGAGGAGGAAAGGACTTGTTTCAACTTACAGTTGTAGTTCACCATGAAGGGAAGTCAGGGCAGGAGCCTGTAGGCAGGAACTGAAGCAGAGGCCATTGAAGAATGCTAGGTATTGGCTTGCTCTGCAGGCTCAGATTCAGCTACCTTTTTTATTACTAGGACCACCTGGCCAGAGCTAGCACATCCCACAATTGGGTAGGCCCTTTCATGTCAGAAATAAATTGAGAAAATTCCCCAAGGCTTGCCTATAGGCCAATCTGTTGGAGGCACTTTCTCAATTGAGATTTTCTTAATAATTGTAGCTTTTGTCAAGGTGACAAACTGACCAGGACAGTAGCTCAATACAGCAAATTTCATTTCTCACTCACTTCTAGTCTCAAATGGGTCACATGGGAACTCTACTCATTACTGTCATGCAAAAAACCTGGTCCAGCTGGGCTGATATTTCTGAGGCTGATATAACTTTTAAACCTTCTGCCTCAAAATGGTATAGCTTCTCTCTTCTTATTTCAAGAACTAAAATCTAATCATGTGATTAAATTTAACTGATGAGGAGGTCAGGGAAGTAATTAGACTGTTCCTGAGAGGAGAAAAGAGAGCCTCAGTGAGTGGTATGGCCTCAAGTTTTATCCACTTCACCTACTGAATGTTCAATGTGATGATGTTGGGCAAAGATAATGTAGTACTACTTTACATAGGCTGAAAAAGTATAGCAATGCAAATATGCTACAGAGCAGAAATGCCACACAAGCAGATGTAGAAATACCAAAGGACTATTAGAGAACAATGTTTAAATAAGCCAACTCTGTACCGAAGTGCCTACTAGCATAGTGTATGTCAATAGCAACATATATCATGGTTCAGACTAGCCAATAATAAGTCCCCATACTTCCAAATTCTCATATTCTGTCTAAACTTTCCTCCTAATCTAAAGGCCTCCCTACTAGCTATATAGATAATGTCTAATTGGATATATACTTAGTCATCCAGAGGTATGTACCATTTCATAATTCACTTCTTGTCCTTAAAACATGACCCTAGTGGACTGGAGAGGTGGCTCAGTGGCTAAGAGCACTGGCTGCTCTTCCAAAGGACATGGGTTCAATTCCTAGCACCCACATGACAGCTCAAAACTGTCTCAAAGTCCTGACACCAAAGTAAATAAATAATTTTTTAAAAATCATGACCCTATCTCACATGTACTTTGTCATTGTTGACATGCACTAGCTGACCTCTAGGTTAGGAAGCTCAGATTCACGGCATCCTTCCCTGACCCTCCACCTCAAAGAGCCAATCGCGATAGCAGTGTCTGCTCAAGTCAATGGTTCAGTTCACATTGTAGTTCCTCTCACACATGCTGGAGGCTTCTGCCACAGACTCTTTACTGATCTCCTGATCACCAGTGGCAAACACAGCAGTCTTTCCAAGACGCCTTGTAAATTCTTCATCCCTGCCAATCAATGCCAGTAGGCAAGACCCAAGCCCACCTATGCAAATGGGAGGCCCTTTGCAATTAAAGCACCACACTTTCAGCCGCATGTTTTGTTAGCCTACTTTGTGGTCACTGAATCACCTACTGCATGACTCCAAAACATTGCTGAAAGCTCTACTCATCCCAAACTTCATAATCCTGTGCTTAGAGCTCTCTTTCCTTGGTATGAAAGCCTTTCCCCCAAGATTTGATGAATCAACATCAAAAGCTACTGTCCTCAATTACATCTCTTTTGAGCCACCTATGTCAGTAACCATGTGACATGCCATCAGCATTGGTTTTTTTCACAAGTCTGTCTTCTCCACCAGCTAACATGCTGGGGTAGAATAAATTGCCGGAGAGCTTAACATAAGCCTCAAAGTTTGGGAAGAATTAAGATGGAAATGAGTTGGGGACTAAAATGCTAATGAGATGGAACTGATAGCAGAGGTCAGACACACAAAAAAAAGTGGGTTAAAGTTTTCAAGAACAGAAGTAAAATGTGAAAACACTAGGAGCAACTAGTTAATTTATAAAAAGCTAAGTGTGATTATTAACAGGAAACAGACTACTTGCCCATTCATGGTACACACATTAGTTGGAATTCTCTGTGGCCTAAAGGCTTAAGAAAATACTGAAAGTGTGAAATCACAGGAAGGTAAAAAAAAAGGGTTAGAAAGGAAACCAGAACTCCCAGATTTGGGCTGACAGCCCCAAACCATAGCTGATCCTTTATTGCATCAGCCACCGCCTTTACAAAATGCTCAGGTGGCAAAGATACAAAATATTAACATCACACCTGACTGCATGCTGTTTGAGGAATTTTAAATTAGCACACAAGGAAATGTTTCCCTTGAGAGCTATTCTGGCATTTTATATTCACACATTGCAACTGGTATATAAGACCAAAACAACATGCTTTTAATAAAATACCCCACAAAGCATGGGAGGGGTGGTTTTCATTACCTTGGTGATAATTCCACTTTTTACCCTTCAGAGTAGACAGGCATTAAACCCCACTGAGCTGATAAAATGGGCTGGATGAATCCCTATAGTGAGAAGAGCATTAGCAGCGGGATTGCATAGATTTCCTAATGCAAAAGCCTGGGTAGCATTTCATTATTGAGGTTGCCTGATTGCTTTGGTTCAAGCCTTATCTCCAATTCTTTTCTTCCTCTACTTAAAATCACCACAATAAGCAGATGAAGCAATCACACAACAAACGGCAGCGTGGGCTGAACTCCTTCCCTTCATAGAGGCAGCTGCACAAAGTTGCAGTCAAAACACGTGCTTTTCACTCTAACCAAACAAAGCATGTCTTGGTACCATAGTCCCCATCAAGACCAGGGAAAATGCTGATGCTGGTAAGCTGTATCCGGAATCAACAGAACATTCTAGAGTCTGAGTAGCCAACAACTTTTCCTATTATGGCAACCTAATCCTCTTGTCTTCTTCCCCTGCCAAGGTATTATCTCCCTTGCCACCAGCAGTGACATTAGATTTCTATTCTCCCAAAATAAAGCCTCCCAGATGCCCTTCACAGGAATGTAAAAGGCAGGACATGCTGCTCACTCCTATTAAAACTGCCCCTTCATTAAATTTGTACCTGCTTCCATTATTAAGAGGACTTCTAAATTTCCCTGTCTATGTTCTCTCATAAAAAAAATCCTGTTTTAAAATTCAATGACTTGTTCCAAGACACTTCATCATCCCATTTCATAAAAAATTTAATGGTGCCTAACTCTCTAAGACTCACTAAAGTTGCTCTGGGTCTAATGCCAGCTCCAGGTCAGTCTAAGAGCATATTCTTCAATCTGAAACTTGTATTTGGCTCCACTTAGCCCATGATTCAGGGGTTTATAAATTTCAGCCTAAAGAAAAATGACCCTTGTAGCTTATTAAGCATGCACGGGTCCAGGACCCTTGGAGCAGGTACCCATTCGGTAGGTTCTGGGGTGGACGAGAACTGTGCATGCTCATGGGTACTCTCAGGAGACTCTCCTGTACATACAGAAGACAACTGCTATGCTCGTGAGAACAAAGCTCAGTGCAAATATATCCCCACGCTATCCTCACTAACCCTGAGATGAAACGTATTCCATGACACCTCCAACTCCTGGAGCAGTGATTCAGAACAGAACCTTCTCTAGAGTGTTAGTCCCTCAACCCTCTGACTTCGGGTTTCCTACAGTCAAATTCATCATGATTGCCCTGGTCTCCACATGAAGAATTGTTCTTCCTGAACTTCACTTTGTTGCAATGATGTCACTGGCTAGACTGTACATCATTGTAAGCAGGACTCTTCTGAAATTCTTCTTTGTAATGACACTGATAAGGATATTGTTCACTCCGCTAGCCAATGTCCTCTTAATGAAAATCTACAAGGAGAAGGTATCTGTCTGTACTTAACACTAAAAATAAGTTTATTGCTCATGAGCAATGGATTTATTTTTAATCTCTCACACACTACATTTTATGCTTCCATTTCTCCTTCTGACTATTAGGAAACAGAGCTTCTCTAGCATTATGCTGTGTATCTCCTAAGTCACATTCTAGGCAAACTTATGCCCACATTTATGTTTTTCTTCATGCCTATATACACTGCATTATTTCTCATACCTCTTATAAACAACATTATTTTTTAGTTAAGTCTTCTTGACTCATTCCTGGATGTGTTCATCAACACCTCAAATGTTAAAGATACCAAATAATCCTCTTAATAAGCATCTACTACCCGAGTCTCACTAATGATGAAGTTCATCTGAGGGAATATGAAGTTATATAATGAGGTACCTAGGAAGTGAATATGGAAAGACTGGGGTACACAGTACATAATACAAGTGCAAAGGTGCTATTGGAGATTGAAATCCCAGCTCAAATGTAAAGGAAATCAACTAAGACAGAGAAGGTTAGTTCCATGAGAAATGGACTTGAACATTCAGATCATGAGGAGAATCAAATGTGTGGCTCTGATAAACTGAGAAAGATATTGGAGATCAAATGACTAGCAAGGTCTGAAGGCTCACCAAAAGGGAAACAGGAAGTGGAGGACAACAGACTAAGTTCAGATGTTTGAGCCCTCAATCACTCACGATCTTCATTCTCATTTTTTTGATTTTTAAAATCTTTAAGATGTATTATAATTTATGTTTATTTATTACTTCAAGTTACAATTCCATCATAGTGCCCTCTTTCCACCCCTCCCAAATCCACCCTCTTACCTTGTCCTCCCTCTCCGACCCAACCCACTCTTCTGATGTGGAGTGTTCCTAAATATCAGCCCCTCTCAGTTCAACAGTCATATGAAGGCTAAGAGCTTCCTCTTGCACTGGGGGGCCTACACGGTAGAACAACTAGGGCAAATTGTCCCATTGATAAGTAACAAAGTCTATGTTTCTGATCTTTCTGGTGTGTTGGTTGTAGGATAGTTATCCTGTACTATATGGCTAAAAGCTATTTCTAAGAAGAGCCTTGATTTAATCAAGACGGGATATGTAAAATATTGGTGTAATGACTAGCACAACTTATACATTCATTAGTTAGCCATTTCTATGAAAACAGGGATAAAATCCATAGAGCTCCTCCTCCCAGCTGCTGTGATTGCAGAAGATTCCTTAGGCTGGGGACAAATGGTGGATAGTCTTGTGAGCGAGCAGGTGACTTTGGACTTGACACACGAAGATTGTGTGAGTTATTTAGAGTTTCTGAGCAGGACAGTGATGAGATGAAAGCAGTGTTTAAAGAAGATTAATGTGGCTGTGTAGGAAGATTGTAAAGGGGAAAATACTACAAACATGGACACTAACTAGAAAGCTGTGTGCTTCATGGGCACAAAGTGACTAAGAGCTGGATGAAGGCTGTAGCAGAAGAGTGCCAAGGAGAGACTCTGAAATACTTTGAAGGCAGTGATGTCTTTCTCAGGGAAGAATTTGGGACTGCTATTCATGGTGGCAAATGAGTCAAAAGTAAAATATAATCATAGTAATTAATCAATAATTGTTCTTTTTAACACCCACTAGATTCTGAGATGTATAGAAAGACAGAATTTCTATCTTATTTGCCAGTGTCTAGCACAGTATTTCAAGCAAAGAAAATGCCCCTAATATTTCCTACAAACTTCATTACTCAATAATAGTAATTTTATTCTTAGAAAAAACATTGAAAGGATGCATAATATTGGGTGCTATAAATGAATAACAGTCCAATTTATTGAAAATGATTAGAGTACTTTTCATGAATCCTAGTTTTGTGCAATAAACTATCTTTCATTTTAATCTGGTAAAACATGTATAGCAAGTTTCCACTATTCCTTCAAAGTCATTTTACCAGAAAATGACAAATGCAGACCTTCAAATATGAAGCAAATAGAAACGAGCTGGGGTGGTTGCCTGGTTGGTGTGGGGAACCCTTTCAAAGAAAAACAAATAGTGGAAACCATTTAATTTTCACACAACTTGCAGTCCACAAACACTAAATCTTCATGTGAGTTCCACAGGTAGGCACTGACTTGGGTAATTTATACCTGTCGCGTCGACCTTGACCAGCAAGAATGACGCAACTCGCAAAAGCTCTTCTCAAGCAGTTTATTCAGGTCCCTTGAAAACAGTCTTCTGAATGATCAGGCAGACCCAACCCACAGGCTAAATACTATATGAACAGCCAACCAAGTAAAGCCACGTGGTGCTATCTTACAGGCCCACGTATGCGGAAGCAAGCCAGATCAGCGGCCTTAACCAAATATGGACTTGTTTACCACAGAGAGCGCTCACCATCGGTCTGGTGGAAGGCGGAAACCGGCGTCATCTTTAGGGCACGTCGCAGCTCTCTACATATACCTTTAAATCTTACTTCTGTCAGGCTTACGGTAGTTGAGTAGGAGAAAGTAGATGTGAAAAAATAAGCATAAAAGTCAACAGCAAAAGCCAGATGCAGAACAAGTGTGGGAGTGTCACTATGAAGACACAAGAAGATATCAAATGGCAGGATGTGAGGTGGGGATGAACGTTTTCAAATTTCTTTGATTTAATTCTCTCAGCTTTATTTTCCTGCATGCTGCTTCATTTTCACTTGAAATTTACCCCTGTGTTAAATGCTTTATACAATGTATCCGCCTATATTAAAAGTAATTTTAGCAAAAGTCCCCTGTACAAACATGAGGTGACACTTTGGATGACCTGTGAAATAAGTGCCTGTCATTTTAACAAGCAAAATGGTGTTTTAAGAAAGCACGGAGTATTTGTAGCTACACACAGAGGGTTTCCACTCCCAGATAGAATGTATCTATGGCAAAGAGAAGACTGGGCTCTTATTTTTATTTTTTTCAGGTCTCATTATGATATTTTCATACTTATATGTCATTGAACTTTGCTCATTTCACACACACACACCCACTTCCTCATCCCTCCTCTCCACCTCTTACTGGTGGGATTTAACTTCTCATCTGTCATGCAGCACAGATTCAAACACCACCAACTGACAAGTAGCCATACACCCAGTTCCCACATCCTCTGTCCGTCCTTTGTCTGCATTCACTCTGGTTAGTCATTCCCATCACCTTTCTTGGGGAAAGTCTGGACTGGTGCTGGAATAACCACACGCTAAGTTCCACAAGTGGGCTCCAGGTCATGTCAGAAGATATTCCCTACACACTTGCTTTGTGTTAGGCACTGGTGTAAGGGCTTTAGATGCTATTACTTTATTTGATGACTAGAGAAACCCAAGACATAAATATTTTAAAAGTTCAGGGTCCAGTTACAAATACCAATTCCATGCTAAATATTTCAAACCAAGGGGTTTTACTTCTAAGGAATTTATTATACAGATTAATTGGTTGGAAAAATAAACAGCAATGATGTAATCAAGATGTTGGAAAGGAAAGAAAAAAAAAGCTGACAGTCCTTTAGCTTGAGGAAGAAAGAAGATGAGAGATTCCTAAATCTGAGGAGAACAATCCCAGAGGTGCTCAGAAGCCTCAAGGGCCATGCCCAGCTACAGGACTCTGAAAGAACAGAAAGGAGGCTTACCAGCCTCCTTTGGAGATGCAGACAGGACCTGAAACCTGGAAAATGATCCTTCCTCCCACCTCCCAGCTTTCAGTTCCCCACTGGTGCCTCTTATTAGACTAAGCTTGGGGGTCAATTGACAAGGAAGAGTGATCTACAAAGCTCCATCCCAAGCAATAGAGGTGGCACCTGGAGAGAAATACTTGAAAATGAAAGGTAATCGGTGACCAGGTAGCTTGGGCAGTATAATTTCCCCTGTTTTTAAATGGATGGAGGGGGAGTTAATTTTTCTAAGGCTATACATACTCAGCAAACAGAAAAGGTTCAGACTCAAATCTAACCAGTACTGCATTCCAGGTGGTGCAGCCTTGAGGTTTTCAAACATTATTAAGAAAATCCTAGGGGCCAAGATGGCGGCGACCTACACTGACGCATTTTGAACACGGGGAAAAAAGAGCCATAAAAAACAAAGAGTTATTGGGCACTGTGCAAAAACCGGAGGGGCTAGACCCCCCCGGGAACACTCACAGCTCCCAGGGGACTGTAAAAAGTCCCAGGGCAAGGTTCTCCTCCATCTCTCGGAGACACATAAGCCACTAAACCCGGGATTCGGGAACTCCCATTTGGAGAGGCACCTGGTAAGATCGATCCCAACTTACAGCAGGCAGAATCAGGGTCCACTTGGCCATAGATCGCTGACCTATTGGGCTCCCCACACCTCAGGTAGAACTTATACCTACTTAAAAAACTTTTTGAGATAGTGGAAGGCTTAGCAAGGAACAAACAGGGGGCTCAGCGAGTGGTCCGCAGCCGCTCGCAAAGCGGAGGGCGGGAGGTTCCAAGAGAGCGCGGGAAGCTGGGAACACAAAGGCAGGTGGGAGGGGCCGAATCCCGCGCACTTACGGCAGCACAGCTGGAGAGGGAACCCGGCTAGCAGGGCCAAATCCCCGTGAACCCAGGCAGGTCAACTAGGGAGAGAGACAGGCGTGAGCGGGGACAGGGATCCATGCACCCACGGTTGAGCTGCTGGGGCGAGAGGTCCACTCAGGCTGCCGGAGGATCCAGGGCTTGGGGTACCCACGGCCTAGCAGCCAGGGAGGGGGACCCACAGTGGCGCAGACAGGAAGGTAATCAGGCACAGAGGCCAGCCCTGTGGCGAGAAGCCTAGTGAGAAACCAGAAATCGGGACCATAGCTGTATTCTGGAAAATCCAGACATATTAGGTGTGGAGCCAGACCCTGTCAGCCTCCGTGACGACAAACAAAGCACACAGAATCTGTGCCTGGGAAAACAGGCCCATACCATCAGAACCATTACAGGCTGATAACACAGAGTGCAACATAGAGAAGTCTGAATTGGGAGCAGTGAAACAATCCTGGTCCATTACTCACAACCTCGGAATAGGCTGCACCAGCTCACAGTGCCTCAGGCAATTAAAACCACAGTGACCTTGAAATCCCCCTGTAAGCAACGACAGACAGCCAAGTAACTCGTCCCCTGCACCAAATCATCCACTGTGGTTCCAAGCACAGAAAACAGACAGCTAAATGCATCCAATGGCCAAAGGTCAAAAAAAAAATAGAAATCAAGGAAATATGACTCCAACAAAGCAGAATTATCCTAGCTCATCCAATTCGGATGACCACACACCAACAGAAACACATGAAAACGTTGACAATTCTGCATTATGGAAAGTGATAGAGTTCCTGCAAGAAGAACTTAAACCTATGAAGGAATTCAAAGAAGCCACAATTCTACAAGTCAAAACAAGGAACAACACCATTAAAGAGCTCCAAGCCAAGGTGACAGAGCTTGAACAGGAAAAGGAAAAAGCAATGAAAGATTTTCATACAAAAACAAGCAAGCTGGAAAAGGAAATGTACAAAACGAACAAAACCATACAAGACATGAAAATAGA
>CAJQZJ010005020.1:381217-422921 GCA_907164525.1 Lophiomys imhausi | reverse complement strand
GACGGGGGGGGGGGTGGAGCACCGTAGAGTTGGTGGTCTTATGTATTCTGGAGTCATACAGAGTGGGGTGGTGAGGGTGCATACTCTTGGTCCCACCATTCAAGAAGAGTACACCCTTGGTCCCAGCTCCCAGCACACTGGAGACAGCTCCGGGCAGATCCCGGAGCTCAGGGTCAGCCTGATGCAGGGCAAACTCTAAATGGAGAAAGACTTCGATCCAGGAGTGGTGGAACACATCTTTGATCCCTTCAGATGGGAAACACAGGTCCCTGATCCCAATAATTAGAGTTCAGAGACACACACATGGGATCTGGAGGGACCTAGGTTTGGAGGCTACTTACAAAAGGCCTTCTCGATGCAGGAAGATTGTCCTTTGGGATCTCAAAATATATACACTAGAGCTGGTTTAGCTCCAAGGTGACAGAATGATTTCTTCTTTAACCCGGATTGAAAGATAACGCTTTGTATGTTGTCAGAAGGCCAAATTTGCTTCAGGAGAAGTACTACCTAGCCCCCCCAACCCCACCCCACAAAAAAAGAGGGCAATTGTCCTAGGGTTGGGATTGGGGCAGGGCTCTGTTCTTATCGTTCCAGGAGAATCGAAGCGTTCATTAGGGGAGCCCAGGGATGGCTGGACAGTGGAAACCTCAGCAGAGAGCATAATCAGGCACCAAGGAGGACGAGTGACCCAGTTGATTCTGCCTGGCAGACTTCCTCAATAGCTGTCTTCATGGGGGCCTGCAACCACCAGAGCAATCCAATGTCACTGGGACCATTCAGCTCTACACAATGCCCCGACAGGAACCTCAGTGAAGCCTGTAAGATCAGCTTCTGCCTACAAACCCCTTAGGTCATCTAAGCAGCTGAGAACAGAAGTACTGAACATAAAAGGAGTGTACTAACATTTTTAACCATTTTTTCCATTTGGGTTCGGGCCCCAAACAGGTCTACTACGACCCAAATCAGCAGGAAGTCACTTTAAGAGAGCGATGTCCCATGCCCAGAGGGTGGGGAAGGTGTTTCTCTGCCCTTCTTTTTGGTTATTTGAAGGATAACTGAAAACTCTGTTATGTAGGGGAAGAGACTACAAGCTGATAAATGGTCCTGTCTTAATGGGTTTTGGAGGTTAGCCCCAGGGACTTCCTTCTTTTCCTTTTCTGTATCCTTCTTCCTCTCCTATGTAGGAGTGCATGGGCTTGAGAAAAATGAGATATAGACATAGCACAGGAAGGTCCAAGAAGAAGTGGCAGATTATTGAATATGCCCTTATACCTTTGTATAATGATACAAAATTAGTAGTTTATTTGGCTAAAGTGGTATTGACCATTGTTTATTGTGCAAAAATAAGATTGTATTGGATTGCATCGGTATTGATCTTTTTATATTGATACAAAATTAAGATTATAGTTGGCCACAATGGTATTGACCCTTGCATATGGACGTAATATTAAGATTGTATTGGGCTACATAGGCATTGATCTTTGTATATTGATACATAATTAAGAGTATATTTAACCACAATTGAATAGATCTTTGTATATTGATACAAATTTAAAGGTAACGCTTCCTAATGGTATCATACCTAGAGATACTTAAAAATAAAATGTGAAGCTCTGGCCTCTTGATACCAACCATCTAAAACGGTCTAGGATAGTTAAGTAAAACAAACTCCTAGTCATGCAAATATGTCACTTTGTTAGCTACTATGACAGTCTATCACAGATATTCTCTAAACTACCCAGTAATCAAGTTGCTAAGAGACAAGCAACATTTGCTTATTTAAATACAAGAGATGGATAGGGCATCTTCAAAAACCCCAAGAGATCTGCAGAATATGGCATTCAAACATGTTATCTTAAATCAAGATTTTTTTTTGATATCGAGACATATCAGCGCCTGACAGCACCCCCTATTCTACTCCAAGTAGAAGATAAGCATCGAAGAACCTCCACTGTAAGATGGTTGAATTAGTGGCAAGCCTATCTCTTGGCATGAAAACACCCCTTGCACCAACTGCAGACAGACTCCTGTCCAAAAAGGACAAAACTTGGTAGCAGGGAAGTCGACAGCCTAACTCTGCCAAGACAGGGTAGGTAAGTCCTTCATAATCCCTGCTCTACAACAAATGTCTGTCATAGAAACAGGACCCAAAGGCTGAAGACTGATGCAGGAATGTATGGAGAGAAAATGGGAACTGTCCAGGCAGTCATTGGTATGTCCTTTCTTAGTTTTGGAAGCTGCAGGCCCTGCACTTCCTATATAAGCAGATATATTTATCCCTCTCAGGTCTCTGAGGTGGTTGAAGACTAGACAGCTAGAGTCTCATAGTTAAATTTTGAGTTGTTTAGGAATCAAGAGGGTGTTATAGATCTAAGAAGATACTCTTAAAAGTGTGTTGCAAGTTAGTATGAATGTTGAATCACATATAGACCTTTAAACTCAAGGAGATGGTTAGATAGTAGAATGTTAAAGTCAGGGGCCAAATATGTATAAACTGGACATTGGGAAGGTATACTGGGCCATTTAACTCTCATAAATGTGGCATATTTATATCTGTTGTTTTATATAATACTTATTGTAATAAGAGAAGGAACCATCTGTTGGACTGAAAGGGGAAACTTCTGGGGGCAAGAGGGTGGAAGGGCAGGATAGGAAGGGGGAATAGGGAGGGGTTTGTTAATGAGATGTAACTTGAAGAAAAAAAATAAAGTATTTAAAAAAAATTAACTAAGAGAGAAAAAAAAAGAAAATCTTACATTCCTTGATGATGCTTAAGTACCTTTAGCATTTATGACTCTTTGTGTGGACTTACTTAATCCTCACATAAGGTGGGTATGGGTAGTGTAACATTAGTAACATTAGTGACAACATAGCACACTGACCAATGTCACAGGCAGAAAAGCTGGACTCCTAGGAAGCTGGATTCAAATCTGATCCTTATCACTTTTATAATCCACTTTAGAAAAAAGTATTTTACTTCTCTTTGTACACAATTGATAAAAGGAGAACTTCCAAGGTTAAACTAAGGTATAATTTATGAATGAAACAACCAGATGATGTAGCATGACTACAGTGGACACACTCTCGATGTTAGTTGTTTATTGCTGCATAAGAAATGGTCCTTGATGACTTCTAAAGACAACTTCTAACCTCTCGATAATGCTGCAATGAAACCTTCTACAGGACCTACCTATGCCAACATTATTTTAAATATGTTACATATCTTAACTCATTTAATTCTCAGCCCTTCTTCTTTCTTAACCCCAAGGTAGCTGTTCATTCTCTTTCCTACTTGTAAAGTCCAAATTTAGAAGATGTCACACAATATTAATCTTTCTGCTTTTGGCTTATTTCTCACAGTGTAATGTGCCCCCAGATTCATCCATGACATTTTAAGTGGCAGGACCTCCCACTTGAAGGCTAAGATAGATATAATAATATATGAGTATCTATTGCAATTCACGTATACAAATATATATCAAATGTTCTTTACCCATCCATACATTAACAGACCCTTGGATTGCTTCACTAATTTAATATGACTAATGCATTATTGACTATGAGAAAAGAAAAATTCCTTAACATACTGGTTTCAGCTCCTTTGGGTATATGCTCGAGAGTAGGATTCCTGAATCTTATAGTTGTTCTATATTATTATATTATCTTTAGCTTTGGGTGTTTTTTTTTCCTCCTCCCTTTTTTTGAGGGAACCCTTTACTTTTCCATAATGGCTGTCCTAAGTTGCATGTTTTTCCACACTAGAACCCTTGTATTTTATTTCTTAAGAAAGAATATTCTAACAGGTACAGTAGATAGCTTGTTGTGGTTTTTATTTGTGGTTCCCTAGTGATTAGTGATGATGGACATGTTTTCACATACTTATTATTGCCCATTTACAGGTCGTTTTACAATTTTTTTGGTCTTTTCCTATTTCTTTCTTTACTTAGCTTAAAAAATTAAACCTGTATACGATGTATCATAATCATATCCATCTACTACATAATCTCCTTCCCAAACCTGCCAATCTTTCTCCTCTCAAACAGTTCTCCCTGTCGCCTCCCACTCCCATCCCCTGACAACTCCCATATTGTACAGGTGGCTGTGTCTGCTGTGTAGTCATGATTGCAATAACCATGTCACTTCTAGAAGACAGCATCTCATAGCCTACTCTCCTGTCCTCCAGCCTTTGCCCATTTTCAAATTGGGCCATTTTTGTTTTATTTTTTTATAATTTATTTTTTATTTCTTCAAGTTACATCTCAATCACAATCCCCTCCCTACTCCCCCTTCCAGTCCCACTCTTCCACCCTCTTCCCCCTCAACCTCCCCATCCTCTACCCCTCCCTTTTTTTTAGTTTAAGGTATATCTTTTTCCCCCCAACAGCTCCCCCTTTCAATCCAACAACTGGTTCTTTCTCTTATAACAATAAATACAATACAAACAACAGAAATGAATAGGCCACAATTATGAGTTATATGGCTTAGCATACATTCCCAATGTCCAGTCCATATGTATTTGGCACCTGACTTTAACATTCTACTATCTAACCATCTCCATGAGTTTAAAGTTCTATATCTAACTCAGCTTTCATTCTAACTTGCCTCACAATTTTAAAAACATCTTCTTAGATCCAGAACACCCTCTTGATTCCTAAACAACTCAAAATTTAACTATGAGACTCTAGCTATCTAGTCTTCAACTACCTCAGAGACCTGAGAGGGATAAATTGAGTTCTGTATGCATTTTATACATTCTTGATCAGAGTCATGATTTGCAAACATTCCCTCCTGTTTAATAGGCTTCCCTTTACTCTGTTGATTGTTTGTTCTGTGGGGAAAACCATTTCATTTTGGTGGTATCCCATTTATTTTGTTGTTTGTTTTTCTGTTTTGCTTTGTTTTATTTGAAATAAGGTCTCACTACGCAACCCTGGCTTCCCTGAAACTCATGTAGACTGGACTGGTCTGGAACTCACAATGATGCACCCACCCCTACTTCCTGAGTTCTTGCATTAAAAGCATGTCCCACCCCCACCATGTCCAGTCGGCTTGTCTTTTTGTTTGTTTGTTTGTTTGTGTATTTAGTCTTGCTGCATGTACTTTTGTGTCACAGCAAAATAAATGGTAACTCAGTTCAGGGATAGGAAGCCTTCATCATTGCTGTCTCACGGCAGTGGTGCAGTTTTCAATCTTATATCAAAGTCTAGAATATGTTTTGGATTGAGTTTTGCATATGGTATGTGATAAAGCCCTCACTCCATTAATTCACTTGTGAACACCCAGTTTTCCAAGCACCATTTATTGAACAGACGGTGCTGTCCTCATCATGTGTGTGTTCTTAGCACTTTTGCCATAAAATATCAACGGGCCCTAAATAGGTGGGTTTATTTATGGGTTCTCTATCTTTACAGCAGCAACATACATTTTGTTATAATCACTGAATAATATCTTTCACACGTCAGAAAGCATGGTGCCTCCTGACTCATTCTTTTGCTCATGACTCTTTCAGGAATTCAAAATCGTGCGGCTCTGTGTGGCATTAAAAACTGTTTTCTCCATATCTGTGGGGAAGTGGCATTGGAATTTTGAAATGCATTGTAACAATTTTGTAGGTTCCCTTGTGGGTAGCATGGACATTTAAACAGCATTTATTCTTCTAATCTCTGAAAATGGAGGAAGATTTTCATTTATTCATGCGTACTTTAATCAGTGTTTTGTAGTTTTCAGTACATAAGTATTTTACTTGGAGATTTTTGTTGCTTTTAAAACATGAATCCTTTAGAGTTGTGTGTGTGTGTGTGCATGTACATATGTGTATGCATGTGTGTGTATGTGTATGTGTTTGTGTGGTATGCATGTGCATGTTTATGAATGTTGATAAAGTATCCTGAAACTTCCTGGATTTACAAATTTTTGATGTCATCCTTTTTTTAAAAATTAATATATATTTTTTTCAAGTTACATCTCATTCACTGTCCCCTCCCTCCTCCCCTTCTGGTCCCTCCCTCTCTCCTTCCCTCCCTCTTCCTTGTCTCCCTCCTCTCCTTCTCCTTGGATGAGGTGGGCCCCCACAAATCAAACTCCCTTAGTTCATCAGTCACCTGAGGCCGAAGAGCTTCCTCTTGTACTGGGGCCTGATATGGCAGCCCAGCTAGGGTAAGGTGTTCCACTAACATTCAACAGGGTCCACGACTCACTGCTGGGTGGAGTTTTTCATAGGATAGTTAGGCCAGGCCCCTGTTTGTTTGTAGGTTGTAGGATGGTTGTCCTGTGCTATATGGTTAATATCTATTTATAAGAGGGTACATTTTTGGTGGCATCTTAGAGTTATCTGTGTGCAAGCAATCATGTCACCTACAAATAAAGACAATTTAACTTCTTTTATTTTCATTGGATATCTTCTGTTTTTTTTTCTTCTGTCTTGCCTTCTCAGGCTTAAACTTCCAGGGCTGTGCTTTTAAAATGATGAGAATGGGCATCTTTGTCTTACCTTTAATCTTAAAAAAAGAAGAGTATCCGGTTTTGCCACTGAAAATGATGTTACCTAGGAAGTTGTCATGAGAGCATTTCTTTGTGTTAAAGTAAATCCTGTTACACCTAATTATTGAGGAGTTGATCTTGAAACAAATGCTGTATTCTTCAAAATGTTTATGCATCTATTGAAAATGGCAATATGATTTCCTTAATCTCTTGGGTATTTTTTTAATGAGGTATACCACATTTATTAATTTGTGTGTGTTGAACCATCCTTGCAGCTCTAGAATATATCACTTGACATGAGGAATGACTATTTAAATGTTTGTGAGTTCAGTTTCCTTGTATTTTGTTGTAGATTTTTGAATCTATATTCTTCAAAATATTGGTCCATATTTTTTCTTATACTGTTTTTTGTCTGTCTTTGGTAGCAGGGTAATGCGAGGGTCATACAACTGGCTTAGAAGCTGTCCTCCAATTCACTGCTTTTAGAAGTGTTTGAGAAGGACTTGTGTAGCTCTCTCCTAAATATTTAGCAGAATTTAGCAGTAAAGCCGAGCAGTTCTGGGTTTCCTTGGATGTGAGGATTTTTATTATTGGTTCAGTCTCTTTCCTTGTTATTAATCTGCTCAGATTTTCCATTTCTTCATGATTTACTGTTGGTGGCTTGTATGTTTGAGAAGGTTTCCTATTCTGTCTGCTTAGCCAGTTCGCTGGTGAGTGAGTGTTTCTTATAAGCCTTTGTTCTGCAGCAGGGTCATCTTCAATGCCTTCCCTTCAACTTCTGGACTCTTTTATTGTAGTCTGTTTGTCTTTTGTCATTAGTCAACTTTATCACTTATTAAAAGTCCATAGAATTACTGAATTTTCTATGTTTTTGTCTCGTTTATTTCTGCTCCAGTCTTTGACTTTTCCTTCTATTAATTTTAAACTTACTTTGTTTTTTCCTCATTCCTTAAAGTATATTGCTAATATGTTTTTCTTCTTTTTTGAAACATGATTACATCATTTTTTATTATAAACTTCCCTCTTAGGATTGACTTTACAATGTGTATAAATTCTTGTATGTTATGCTTCTATCTTCAATACAAGATATTTTTATTTCTTTTTTGGTACATGTTTACTTATTAATTCAAGCTACATCCCAATCACAGCTCCCCCACCTCCCCTTCTGGTTCCACTAGGTTCCTGTCCTTTGGGTCCATTGGTTGTAGGATAGTTATCCTGTACTATATGGCTAACATCTAGTTATAAGTGAATATATGCCTTGTGTATATTTCTGGGTCTGGGTTCACTCACTCAGGATGAGCTTTCCTAGTTCATATTGATTTTTGAGTAGAATTTTCTTTATGCTCACATATACACACTCACATATATATGTATATATGTATATGTGTGTATGTGTATGTATGCAAGGTGGGAGTGGGACAGGGAAGTCTCACTATGTAGTCTGACTGGTCTAGACTGCTATGTAGATCTTGTTGGCCTCAAACTCACAGAGATCTGAGGAATTAAAGGCCATCTCTTTTCTCTTCAAACTTGGTTTGATATATTATTTAAAATTTTTCATACTATTGTCTTCTATCTGATGCCATTGTGATCCAAAAAAGAGACTCAATGTGACTTCAAGTTTCCTAAATTTTCTAGTATTTATTTTTGACCTAACATAGAATCTATCTTGGAGAATGTTTTCTGTGCATTTAAGAAGACTTCCCACTAATCTGTTGTTAGTGAAGTGTTCTATTTACCTGTTAGACCCATTTAGTCAAAGGACATTTCAAATTCAATGTTTCTTCACTGATTTTTCTGTCTAGATAATCTTTCCACTGTTGAATGTGGGTATTAAGTTAGGTTCCTTTCTATTATAGCATCATAGTCTGTCTCTCCTTCAATCAATGCATTGGTAATTGCATTATGTACTTGGATATTCTGAGATTCTGCTGCATATGTATTTACAATTATATCTTCTTGCCAAAACTGTACATGTGTATATAATGGAGAGAGAGGGAGATTAATGATGCAGAGGATCAAACTGAGAACTATTCACATGTACATGACAGGCCAATGTTTTACCAACAAGGTACATACTTTATTATTTTATACTGACTTTCTTTGTAATGCTTTATAACTTGCCAACTAATGTCTCATCTTATTTAAGTACAGATACCATTGCTCTCTTTCTTGGTTTCTGTTTGCATAGAGTTTATTTTTTAATCACTTCATTTTCAATATATGGGTGTCCTTATTAATAAAGTCTTTTATAACCAGTCAGAAATTTCAAATCTTGATATATTTTTCATTAAACCTCTCCACACATTTTATTGGTGAAATATAATCCATCTGTATTCAAGGTGATGATAAATAAGTAAGAATGTACCTTTAAAAAAACAAGGATTTTCATCTCTTCCCTTTTTGTTTGTCAGAAAATTATTGTATTCATTCTTTAGAAGGATTACTTCTAGGATTTTCTGTTAGGAATTCTTTTCTTTCATCATTTAAAAAATTCATTGCATTCTATTTCTATTATTTTTATTTTGTTGCAAAATTTCACTGTGACTACAAACTGGTTTTTGGGAGCTTTTTGTATTTTTATTTTTGTATTTATTATTTTTTTAACATTTATTTATTTCTTCAAGTTACAGCTCAGTCAAAGTCCCCTCCCTTCTCCCCATCCTGGTCCTACCCTTATATACCCTCTTCCTCCCTCATCCTCCTATCTGCTTTTTTATTGTTGTGGTTGTTTTTTAATTTAAGGTGTATCTTTTTTCTCCTCAACAGCTTTCCTTTTTAGTCCAATACCAGGTTCTTTTTCTTATAACAGTAAATACAATACAAAACAATAAGAACAATTAGGCCACAATTATGAAAATTATAGGGTATAACATACATTCCCAATGTCCAGTCCATACCTATTTGGGAACTGATATTACTATTCTGTTGTCTATCTATCTCCATGAGTTTAAAGTTCTATACCTAATTCAGTTTCCATCCTAACTTGCATTACCAATTTAAAAGCATCTTCTTAGACCTATAACATCCTTTTAATTCCTAAACAACTTAAAACTACAACTATCTAGTCTTCAACCACATCAGAGACCTGAGAAGGATAAATATACCTGAATTTAACTGAACATTTTAACAGTTTTAATGAAATACATTTAATAATCTTTAGGCTGTTAGAACTTAACTATTGTATGCTTGCTTTTCTTTCTATTTTTTTCTAACATTTTAAGATTACCTGAACATTTGGATTTACTTTCAGCTTTACTTCTCTTACTATTATTCCGTCTTTCTTTGCTGTATGCTTCCATGTGGTTGTGGCTTATTTTATGTGACTATGTACTTTTTTTGTGTGTGTTTGGCTACACAATTAGCTTATGTTAGTATTAGAATCTTTACCCTTGAAATCTAACTAATTGTAGTGGAAGAAAAACAAGAAATAATAGGCTAAAAAATTCTTATATGAAATTTCCTTAAGTGATCTTGCTGAAAGCTTTATGGAGTTTCTACTGATGTGAGAAAACAACTTGGCCAAAAGCAGTTTGGGGAGGGAAGGACTTACTTCACTTACTCGTCCATCTCAGTTCTTCACTCAAGGCAGTTGGACAGGAACTCAAACAGGGCAGGAACCTGGAGGCAGGAACTAAAGCAGAAGCTATGGGGGACTATGGGGGAATGCTAATCATGGCTTGCTCCTCATCACTTGTTCAATCTGCTTTTTCTCTTTAGATTTTTGAAACAGGGTTTTTCTGTTAAGCTCTGACTGTCCTAGAACTTGTTCTGTAGACCAGGCTGGCCTCAAACTTACAGAGATCCATCTGCCTCTGCCTCAGCAGTGCTAGGATTGAAGGCATGTGCTACTACTGCCTAGCTCAACCTGCTTTCTTATGGGACCACAGAACCCAGATCACCTGCCCAGGGATGGCACCATCATTGGCCCTCCCACATTGATCTATAATTAAGAAAATGCCATACAGGCTTGCCTACAGCCTAATCTTATGGAGATATTTTCTCGGTGGAGAGTCCCCTTTCCCAAATGACTGTAGCTTGTGTCACAGTGACATAAAACCAGCCAGGAGAGACTTGTAATGACAATGAGTCAGGAAGTCCACAAAGAAGGCAAGGGAATTTCAGGAACTCCACCCTAAAGCACCAACCGTAATGCTAGATCCTGCGTACATTGATGATTTAAAAAGAATACTGGCTAAGAAAGCCAGAGTACCCAAAGCATGCAGCGATTTTACAAATACTGCCCCCAAGTCAGGGTCCCTGTATTAACTCCTGTGGACACTTCCACAGAGACAAGCCCCTCTACCTTCTTTTCAGTATTTATGTTACTTTTGCTCTCATTTCTAGAGTGAATTCAGACTATCTCAGCAGTAGCATCCAAATATTTCCCAATTTTGTTCCATGGTTATATTTTGAGTTTCACTTAACTTTATTAAGCTTTCTTTTTGTGTCTGAAAGTGACATTTATACTGTGAACCAGTACCTATCTTCTGGCACTGGTTGGTTTTGTCAAAGTGATGATTTAAGTTCATCTTACTTGTTGAGTTTGCAAAGTATGTTATTTGGTCTCTTGCTAGTGTCATGATGACTTGGGGGCTTGATTGATAATGTTTGGACAGTTTTCCTGTTGAATTGTAACAACATTTTCAGAAAATGGAAACACCATGACACAGAGGGTAGAAAGGTCATGGACTCATCAAACAGCTTTCATTATTCTCAGAAATGTACCAATGAAACAATATCATTGTCATTCTCCATGAATAATAAAAGACCTACCAGAAGTATCACACACAACAATATCAAGTTGTACCACAGAGCTGAGGTAAAAAACAAAGCAAAAAACCATCATCTTGGGAAATAAACAGACACATTAATAAATGGAAACAAATAGAAGACCCAGACATAAGTCCACACACCTATGGACACTTAGTTATTTACAAAGAAGCCAGAAATACAACATGCAAAAAAAGACAACATCTTCTATAAATGGTGCTAGTTAAACTGGATGTCTGAATGTAGAAGAATGCAAACAGACCCACATTTATCACCCTTCACAGAACTCAACTCCAAATGGATCAAAGACATCAGCATAAAACCAGGTACATATAATGAATCTGATAGAAGAGAGAGTGGAAAATACTCTTGAACTCATTGGCACAGGAAAAGACTTTCTCAACAGGAGATCAATAGTACAGGAATTAAGAACAACAATTAATAAATGGGACCTCATGAAACTGGAAAGCTTCTGTTTGGCAAAGGACACTATCATTCTGACAAAGAAGCAGGTTACAGAAGGGAGAAAGATCTTTACCATTTACACATCCATTGGAGAGTTAATACCTAAAATATATTAAGAACTAAAAAACTGGATGTCAAGAAAACAACTAAGCAATTAAAAAATGGGAAACAGAGCTAAAGAAGGAGTTCTCAAAAGATAAAGCACAAATTGCTGAGAAACAAAGAAACAGTCAACATCCTTGGTTATCAGGGAAATGCAAATCAAAACCATTTGAGATTTCATCTCACACCAATCAGAATGATCAAAATCAATAAAACAAATGACAGCTCAGACTGGTGAGGATGTGGGGCAAAGGGGATGAACATCCATTGATAGTTGGCGTGCAAACTTGACAGCCACTATGGAAGCCAGTGTGGCAGTTCCTCAGGAATCTGGGAATAGATCTACCTGAAGATCAAGCTATACCATTCTTGGGCATATATCCAAAGTACTCTATATCCTCTTACAGAGACACTTGCTAAACCATGTTCATTTCTACTCTATTCATAGTAGTTAGAAATTGGAAACAGCCTAGGTGTTCATTAACAGACGAATGGCTAGTGAAAATATGGTACATTTACACAATTGAAAAAAATCAAAATTATGAAATTCAAAGGTAAATTAGTGGACCTAGGAAAAAACCACCTTGAGGGTGGTAACATAGACCCCCCCAATAACTATGATATATATTCTCTTATATGTGGATGTTAGCTTTTAAGCTTTCAATAAGCATGCTACAATCTTTCTGACCACAG
Organism: Lophiomys imhausi; assembly: GCA_907164525.1. NCBI lineage: Eukaryota > Metazoa > Chordata > Mammalia > Rodentia > Muridae > Lophiomys > Lophiomys imhausi. The sequence goes on along the minus strand of CAJQZJ010005020.1, from coordinate 410,405 downwards.
AGGTTAGGTAGAGAGTAAGGGACTAGTGAAGAGGGGAGGATCCAAAAGGAAGGGGAATTTGAATATATAGTTATAGAGAGATAAGGGGAAGAATGGAATGAGAGAATTAAATGGATAAAGAGAGGGAAGAAGGGATAAGATGGGAATATGGGAAGGGACAACTAACACAAAACATCACTCGAGGGGTCATATGGAAACCTACTATGGTAGAAGCTTCTAAAAAATGTATACATATATGAAAGAAATCTAAATGGAATCACTAAATAACAGGGGAGACAATACCCAACTAAACACCTTTTGGCACCAAAAAATTCCAGTTCCAGCAATGGGTTACATCTAATTGAGTTGTTGGCCAAAGGACCCCATGGATTGGTTGCTTTCCATCAATTGATGGTGATACCCTATGACTGAAGGCAGCACTTACATGTCTCATTGAATATGGAAAAATCTAGCTGGTGGTTAACTAGACACTTCACCCATATTGATTAGTGCTCATGGTACTAAAAGATACTCTGCATGCTACTAGAGGAATAAGGTAACCACCAACCAACTACATGCCCTGTGATCTATCTACAACAGTGACCTGCCTGCCTGACACCTGTGCAATAGTGACTTTACAACATAATGACTTTACAACATAAAAGTTGTAGGAGAAACCAAATACTATCTGTATTAAAGGCCCACTGCATGAGATGGAACCCATGCCTGACACTTTTCAGGTGTTCAGGAACCTGATATTAGACAGGCCGTGGGCCAAGGGTAAAACCAAATACTGTTGTTCTGCTGAAAGGAACATAACAATAAAACGACTTCTAAAAACAGTCTTCTGTACATACAGATCAACGTTTTACTCAGATAGCGTCATGAATTTTTCTCCAGAGTAGATGGGAACTAATACAGAGACACACATATGAACATTGAAAGGAGAGTGAGAGACTTTAGAATATTCAGTCGTAAGTGGGATGTCTCCATCAAATCCCTCTCCTCAGGACTCAAGGAAATATGCAGATAAGGAGTTAGAAAGATTTTTAGAGCAAGAGAGGATGTACAGCACCAAGGGAACATTGTCTTCCAGACACAGCAGGACTAATGCATATATGAACTCACAAATAATGTGGCAGCATGAACAGGGGCTACAAAGGTTTAAGCCAGATGGGGCAGCAGATCTGAGAAGGGGAAGTGAACAAGACCCCCTGTCCCATAACTAAGATGCTGTCTCCAACTGACAACTATTTGCAAAGGAAAAATTAGTTTCCTCCAATGGAGTTTAACTGGGTGGACAAACTACATTTAATGGCAAGGTCCCATGTCTAGCAGTAGATAGCCAACACAAAGTGAACCCAGCAGTATTTGTATAGATTTTTTTTTTGTCTCATCTTGCTTTGTGTTGGCATTTTATCTTACCAGTCTTTGCCTATATATTATGTTTCCAATTTTGTGTTTTTGTGCATTTTGTCTTTGTATGTGTGTTTCTTGTGCTTTTTCTTTGCTTTTCCTGTTTTGTTTGTTGTTTGTTTTGTTTTATTCTGTTTTTTAAATTTTGTTTTAAATTTAATTTAAATTGTTTGTTTTCTAAAGGCAGGGAGAGAAAATGTGTAATTAATAGGTAGAAAGGTTAGGAAGATTTGGGAGGAGGTGACAGAGGATAAATTGTGATCAGAATACAGTGTATTAAAAAAATTTAGTTAAAAAAAAAAAAAGCTGGGCGGTGGTGTCTCATGTCTTTAATTCTAGCATTTGAGAGGCAGAGGCAGACAGATCTCTGAGTTTGAGACCAGCCTGGTCTACACAGGGTGTTCCAGGACAGCCAGCCCTACAAAGAGAAACTCTGTCACAAGCAAGCAAGCAAACAAACAAACAAGCAAACAAAGTCATTCTCCAGCCCTGTGTTACCCAAGGTGACACGGGATTTCTTGGGACAATTATTGTACAAACATTTGGGAACAGAATTGTTGAAATTGAATGTTATTTTCTGAAGATATCACCAGACTGATTTCCACAGTGGTTGTATAAGTTTGTACTCCCACCAGCTATAGAGGAGTGTTCCCCTTTCTCCACAACCTTACCAGCATGTGCTGTCATTTGAGTTTTTGATCTTAGCCATTCTGACAGGTGTGAGATAGAATCTCAAAGTCATCTTGAGTTGCATTTCTCTGATGACTAAGGATGTTGAACATTTCTTCAAGTGTCTCTCGGTCATTAGAGATTTCTCTTTTGTGAATTCTCAATTTAGTTCTGTACCCCATTTTTTTATTGGGTTATTTGTTTTCTTGGTGTTTAATTTCTTGAGTTCATTATAAATTATGGATATTAGCCCTTTGTTGGATGTGGGGTGGATAAAGATCTTTTCCCAATTTGTATGTTGCCATTTTGTTCTAGTGACAGTGTCCTTTGCCTTAAAGAAGCTTTTCAGTTTTATGAGATCCCATTTATTGATTGTTGGTCTTAGAGCCTGAGCTACTGGTGTTCTGTTCAGGGAGCTGTCACCTGTGGGAATGAGCAAGACTTTTCCCCACTTTCTCTTCTACTACATTTAGTGTGTCTAGTTTTATGTTAAGGTCTTTGATTCACTTGGACTTAAATTTTGCGCAAAATATGGGTCTATTTGCATTCTTTTACATGTTGACATCCAGTTAGACTAGCACTATTTGTTGAAGATGCTGTTCTTTTTCCATTGTATGGTTTTGGCTTTTTTTTTTTTTTTTGTCAAAAAATAAGTGACCATAGGTGAGTTTATTTCTAGGTCTTCAATTTGATTCCATTGATCAGCTGCTCTGTTTCTATACCAGTACCATGCTGTTTTTTATTACTATTTCTCTATAGTATCCTATAACCAAAGACTGAAAGGAAGAGGAACATAAATTTTGTTACTTGTTAGTGGGATACTTTGCCCTAGTGGAGCTGCCATGTAGGCCCCCAATGCAAGAGGAAGCTCTCAGCCCTCATATGGCTGCTGAACTCAAGGGGGCTGATATGTAGGTCATCTCATACCAGAGGAGTAGGATAGGTGGGCGAAGAGGGAGAGAGTAGGAGGATAGGACAGTGGACCTGGAGGGGTGGAGGGAAGGGACTGTGATGGAGATGTAAATTGAAGTAATAAATAAACAGTAAAAAAAGAAAGAAAGAAAGAAAGAAATTGAAGATTGTTAAAATTGGAAGCTAACAAACACTAAAGAAAAGCATCATTTACACTGTCCAACAAGTATTACAACAAAAAACCGGTATATTTTTCTATTTTTTCCCTGTGAAGAAGAGATCATATTTTATAGTGGAAAGACTACTTCACAGTTTCATGTCAAAAGCATTCCTAATGCCTCATTTAAATATTTCCATTCTCAATTCAATCTCATTCCCCTAATAGCACTTCATTGAATCATAGAAAACATTTTTTTCTCCTTGACATTTAGTGTCTTCAAATAATATCAAAGAGCCCATTAACTCTCCTTTTAGTTTCTGCTCAGTCAAGCTGTGCATAATTAACTCCTTTAATCTTTTCTCTGAATTACTCTCTCCATTTCCTTAATCAGTTTGTGGCACATTTTCTGAAGTTTCTTTCATTACTAGTGATTGTTAAGTTGTATTACTTGTAGCTTTATGGCATACTACATAACCAAGCACAATGCATTTGAATAAGTGCTCTACAGAGTATCTGTGGAGCCATTTGTGGCACCAGCAGGTAAACATACATATTTCCCATGTAGCCTTTATAGACAATTAACTACAGATGAAGAGTCAAGATCCCTGGGTCCCCTCAAGTCACCAAGGGAAGCTATGCAACCATGATTCCATAAACCATAGGGAGCAGATTTTCTTGTTAAGGCTTGTTTTACTTATAATGCTGATGCATGTGAGACCACACTGAGTCCACTATGTACACATGCAAGAGGGGCTTTATTTCTTGGTCTCTTCCTCCTTTGATAGTCTTGATGATCAAGTTCATGGCCTGGGGGTGTTCCTCCACGTGTATGCACTGTGCTTCCTTGGTCTTAGACTTGTGAGCCTCAACCTAGTCAGTCAGCCAGGAGCTTCCTGTGGGCCTTGGCTTCCTCCAGATTGTCGATGTGCTGTTCCATGAAAACCCTGTTGTTTTGTAGCACAGTGCTGTGCTTTAGGTTCCAGCTATGTTACCTGTGGCGGTCAATCTTAGATTCATAGTACCTCATGAGAAGCCTGTTTAGGATCTGCATTCTCATCCAAGTTATATTCTCAGGTATTTAAACATTGGCAGGACTCTTCCCTTTCCCTGTGCCTTCCCTTCCACCCAGACAAGGTGTTTTTCTGATATCCAGACCAGCAATGTTGGAGATTTCATTGTTCTCACTGAGGTCTAACCAGACCTTCTTTTTGCCACAGTGGAGAACACAGAAGACAAGCTTCTCCTGATTCCTGAGCATATCTATGGTAGTTTTAATCAGAAATAGTTGTATTACCTATATTCTGTAGTTGAGAAGAAAATCTTTAATAAGTTGGGATAAGATCAAGGGAAAACCAAAGATAAGGAGACAAGGAGACAATAATCTCAAGACAGTGAGAGGGGACTTGAGAATATACATCTTCATTCCTGATTCTGCTTGAAGAAAATAAACATGCCACAAAAAATACATGCTGACTATGGACTTACAAAATCTATCCCACTTTTTATCACTATGGTTGACCCTTCTGATTGGTCATCCTTTTTTCTAGCCTACAGATCCAACTTGAATGCAGATGAGGCAAAACTCTTAACTTTCCTGCTCATGATGACCTTAGAATATCCAGTACTCTGGGGCTACTTTCCAATAGGTCTTCCCTAGTTCTTCTCCACCATTCCCATGATCAAGAATGAAATCTTTTTACCTGCAGCTTGCAGACCTATATTCTGTACACCCAAAATCATCCCTGTTACAGTTATGAAGTGTTAGAGTAAAAAGAGTAGTCATCTACACCCACTGAAACTCCCAACAGACTTTTCCTCCAGAGAAAGAAAACTGTCTGCAGACCATTTACCATCTGGTCCTGTGACCATACCCCTTCCTGAAGGTTCATCTTGAATCCCAGGCCTTGGCCATGATTAGGGGTAGGCAGAGACTTCATACTCCTGTCCTGGTGTGTACATAAGAAACAACTCTTTGAAAGTTGCATAGGAAAAGAGACAATGGGTCTCAACTTTGACATTTATCATTTTAACTGGTAATTTTGGCACTCAATAGACTACAGAATAATGAAAAGATCTTATTTGCTTGAAAATATGAAGATTCATTGAGCATCCTGCAAAGCTTTTGTTGGACTTGCCTGTAAGAAAAATCATTGCCCACCATGGTTTTCCTGTGCTTGGTGAGCTCACCTGACTGGGAGAACTCCGGTATTCATGCAAGTGTGCTGCACACATAGAGGTTCTCTTCAACTAGTTCTGGAAGCACAGGCTGATAGGATTTGCTGAAGAAGTTCTTTTCAGTGTGTTTCCTCATATGGGCTCTGTGGTAGTCAGACTGTGTGTAAGATTTCTCACAATCCTGGTATGAATAGAGACAGCTGAAACTGTGATCTTTCTTGAGGAACACATGAGTCTAGGTTTTGAGGTCTGACATCTTTTATGGAAGCTGTCCCTGGAGTAAAGAGGAAACTAAAAAGCTTTTGGGAGTTTGTCCTGGGGCCACAAAGGAAGATGAAGGGTAAAATAATCTACTCCACATTGTGTCTAATTATTAAGGAAAATCATCAGAAGATTGAGGCTTTCTTTAACACTGTCAGAAGATAGCAAATATATATCTGGCCTCTATAGACATGCTGACATATAGAGCTTGTCATTTAACCACAGAAACTGGTTTTTTCACAATTGCATGTTGCATCTTCCTCCCATAAAGTGGTTGTTCAAAACTGGAGTTGCCATCTGATTCCAACAGAGAGTCACATCACCAATGTTTGTACTCTTACAGAGACACACACCACTTTTGGCGTCTTAGGGTCTCCATAGTGGGTCAGGTCACAAATTTGGTTTGTCACTTGAACCCCATACCACAGAGATCTGTCATCTGAGCCCACTGGGAACTCTGTCACCATGTCTGTTTGTCGTCTGACTGTAGTTGAAGTCTGGTCACCACTGACAGGAATCTCTTGATCTTCCTATGGAAGGTCTGGTTGCTATCTTCTGGGAATCGGTGAGGGAGACCACTTGGGTAGTGTTGATCCTTCAGCTGAGAGACATCTGTGGGTTTCCTCTGAAAGATACAACTTGCTGGTTCAGTCTCTCTTTGATCTCCGAATTGGAAATCGATGTCTTTTCTGGGGTGTGCTATTGAGTTCTGTGTGAAGACTGTCCCAGAAGTGCTGCAAGACCCAGATGCCATCACCATTTGCTTCCTGGTAGGTATTACATGTCTCTGAGCTGACATGAACAGGCTGGTCTCCACAGAGGCAGTGAGAGGAATGCAGGGCTGTGTGTCAGACTCAGCTGGGCTTTCTCTCTGGTGCTCACATGGCCCAGGCAACTATAAAGATAATCTTCAGTTACCTCAACTGTATTGTGAAAGAACACCTTGTTGCTCACAGAGGTTTTTAGTAGTGAGAGCTTTAGGTCTTGAGTATAGTCATATACAGGAGTCAGACAAAAGATAGGTGGTAGTCCTAATCAGAATGAGAGTGTGAGCTCGAGACCAGAGCTTCAGACCTACAAGGACTGTAAAGAAGATTGCCTGGGAGACATGCCTTCAGCTCCAGGGCTCTGGAGCCTACTTGTATGTGTGTGTATATATATGTATATATATATATATAGATATATATATACATATATATACATATATATATATATACATATAAGCTGGGACATTGTAGTGCTTTAGAGTCTAGCCTTTGGTAGGCCATGACCTTTGGGAGTGTGGAGCCCCACATTTAGAGTCCCTCTTTAAGTGTCTCCTGCCCTAGAAGAATCCAAAGGATGACTGAATCCACCACTAGCAAAGGAACCAGGATTTCCTGAATTCATTTCCAAAAGTCTCAGCTGCAGGAAACTGCACTTTGGATCATCCCATTGACACCAACGCTGTTTTCCTCTGTGATGGCATGGGGAAAGTGGACATCATTGAGCCGAAGGGATTACCAAAGGGTTTGGCTCTCAGGGGCTGAGTCCCTGTGGAAATACCCAGGGTCTGATCTCCAGCTGTAATAGGCACCTGGACTATGTTGACTCAACTTCTTGGCAGCTGTCATTTATTTCAAAATTATTTCTTCTATGAGACATTGAGAATTCTTTTGGGTCACTTTAGCATTGAAAATAGAGATTTTTGCTTGTGGGTTGATCTGAGTTTTTGACACAAGGACTCTCTCTTTAGTCCAGACTCAAAGCAAACTCAGGACCCTGCTCTTCAGCTGTGTGTTACAATGGAGAGCCACCAGATGCTGTGACTGGTTGGGTAACTGATGACTGATGTACTTGTTCTTTGTTTTACTTTTAGTTTTTTGACAAGGGACCTTATGTTTTCAAGGTCGGACAATAATCCTGGACTCAAGCAATCCCCCTCCTCAGCCTGGCTTGTGCCTAGGGCTGCTTTCCTGCCTGCTGAAAATTACTGGAATTTTGGGGCAGTCACCCTCTGTAGCCTGAACTGCCATCCAGTCTTTCTGCCTTTTCCTCTGCCTCCTGATTGCTCACAGTGTTCTGGCCATACACCACTATACTGTGCAAATAGTGGGATGTTTTAAACCCAGTGCCCCACCCCTACAAGATTATTTGACCTCAGCACTACTGATTCTCTTGGATTTACATATGTGACCACTGACACAAACAGGGCATCTCCAAGTCTATGCCAGGCACTCACAGTCTCTGCCCATGAACACCACAAAGACCACTTTTAAAATATCCAACCCCACTATGCTGAGTTTTTAAATGTCTAATACTGTTTAAAGATACCTGGTTGACTACCGCTTTCTGAATGTTTTTAACAGCACAACCTCAACCCTTTTCCTCTGTAAACTGACACTGGGGGAGCCCCTGGTGACCTGGCATTGTGCAGCCCATTCCCTGTTTCTATGGGAGTTCTGAGACACACAGGACCAGATTGTTAAGTCCAGTGCCTGGGGTCAAGTATGGGCACATTCCCTGATTCCGCATTCAATCTCTTAGCCACATGGACTCCGATAATAATCGTGAGTAAGTGATAGGCTTTCAATTCCTGTATTCCAAGCTTTCCTTAAATAAATAGAACATTTGACTTATATAAAATGTTTTCTTCATGAACTTTTGACACCTATATAAGGTTTAAATGGATTTGGTGATCATGAAATATTTTTTATAGAATCAAGAGTAAGGAATAACTCCTAAATCCCTATGAATGAAGCATCTATTGGTCTCAACAAAGTATTTTAACTATTCAGGAACAGTGAAAGGAAATTACAACACAGTATATCATATGTGGATTTCTGAAATCTCTATCAGATACATGCTCTGAATACCCATGTATACATCGCAATGTTCTCTTTTTACTACCTCCTAATTTGCTAATTGATAGCTTATGGAAATTGCTTCTACTGAAATTTGTGTCTGTTCACCTATTTTTCTAGTGATGCAAATTGTAGGCTGTCCTGCTCAAGATGACCTTAGAATAGCTACCACTCTGGGGCTACCTTCCAAAGGGCCTTCCCATACTCACTGTTTTCTCCCTCTACCATTCCCGGGATCAAGAATCCAGCCTTCTACCCACCAGATTTACGATCTCTCTCCTGCACCAGCAAAACCTACCATCTTGTAGTTACAAACTGAATATAGTAACAAGAACACTCATGTATACTCTCTAAAATTCCCAACAGACCTTTCCCCCAGGGGAAAAAAAAACTATCTGTGAACCTATTACCAGTCTGGTCCAGTGACTATACCCCTTCCTGAATCTTAATTTTGAATCCCAGAAAGGAATTGCCTTAGTCATGATTAGGGATAGGTAGAGACTTGACACTCTTGTCCTGCTAAATATACAAGAAACAAATCGTTGAAAGCTCCATGTGAAAAAAAGACAATGGGTCTCAACTTTGATGTTCAACATTTTAACTGGGAATTTTGGCACTCAACAGACTACAGAAAAGCAAAAAGATCCTATTAGCTGGAAAATGTTTAGATTCACTGAGTAAAGAATTACATGCTAATACATGCACACAGAGGGAGAGGGAAAGGGAAGGGGGAGAAAGAGAGAGATACACACACACATAAATGGAAACATAAAAAATTTCAATAAAAATCCAGCTGAGATTGTGGAAAGGAGAGAAAGCACATTCAATATTTAACTACTTCAAATGTATGAACCAAGTTCCCATAATAAGAAAGCAGATTTCACTTTAAAAGCCTGATGTGAAAAACAGAAGGAAGAGCTGTTTTTGGAGGCAGTGGAGCGTCCATTTCCTCTTCTTATGTGGTTCCCTCTCCAGAATCAACCTATGGGAAGCAGGCTTACTTCTACCTGTTTTTCAACTACAGACACACTGCACAAAAATACAACTGTTTCTGGTTCTAAGGAAGTTGACTGCCAGAATACGCAAATAGCATCCTAAACCTAGCATGGCTGACATAACTCAAGCCCAGAGAAAAGTGTTTGGAGAAAGAATGAGCCTTTTTCACTGTACTATAATAAATACTTGCAACAATAGTTTAATATTTGTATTTTCATAGTTCCATAGTGCAAATTAAAAACACTACCCCAAATGTCATTATAAACTTTTGATTATATGCTCTGAAAGAAAGGTAATTTAAATTCACCTATACAAAATAATTGATCCTTAGCTCATATGGTAATAATTCTTAATTTTTATTAGTTTAGCATTTAAAAACAACAGTAGCCTGTAATAGGGGTGCTCAAAGTTGTGGATATGAAAACATACTATTTTATTAGGGAAGATAATGTTTGTGGACAGTCAGGTTGCCGTGCTAGGTAAAGATTGACAGTAATATTCCCTCTGCACCTTGAGGTTATCCAATCTGGAAAACCATTGGTGGCAGTAGGCACACATGTAGAGATGCTCCCTAGTGTGGTATCTCCTGTGTCTGGTAAGCCCCACCTAAAGAAGGGAAATCACAGCTCTGTCCTGGCTCACTGTGCACTTAGGGCTTCTCCTTAGTGTGTGCTGTCAAAAGGTCTCTGAGGATAGAACCCTTTGTGAAAGATTTCTCACCATTACAGTGTTTACATAAGATGGGCTTCAAATTCTGAGTCTGTTTCTGGAGAATATGGCTCTGGGTGTTGAGTCTGAATTGTCTCGGGAAGCTGTCCCTGGATAAAGGCAGAAACTGAATCACTAACTTGAGATTGACTTGTGGCCAAAGGATATTGTGAGTGATCTGAGGATTGCCCTCCACTACAGGAATTCACCTGAGGATGGAGGAATAATTCACCACTGGGTGCTGGCCCCTGACCTCTGCAAACATTCTGACCATGGGAGGGAACCCACTGGCCATAGTGGTTTATCTGTGCAAGACTGGGTTTTGTCATCCAAGCTCACATAAAGCCTGGTTTCCATTATCAACTATCATATTATCCCCATAGAAGGTCATGTCACAAATTGTAATCTTCCCTATGTAGTCACAAGAATTGTGGGCAGAATAAGAATTTAGCAGCTGGCTGTGATGGAGAGTCTGGCTATAAATAAATGGGAGTTCTCATCAGATGCCCATAGGGAAAATGCTCACCCTCTCTGGTTGCGTTCTGACTGGAGTCAGAGCTCTGGTTCTCAGCAGTAGGCATCATTTGGATCTCCTCGTGGATGGTCTGGTCAGACACAGAAGTAGCTAGATGGTCCTCATTTGGGGTTTGGTAACCACTGGAGAACATCACATGGCTCCCTTCAAGACTGGCCAGCTGCCCTCCAGAGACAGCATTGTGATTATCACCTGGCCTGTTCCACTGGCTTCCCCATATATCTGGATTGTGGACCACAAGAGTCTCAGAGCCGCTCAGAAACCTGGGTACCTTCATTGTAGACTGTCTCCTGGTATCCAGGGACTGCTGTCCTTTGGTAATCAGTGAGGGTAGTATCCTGGGGGTTGAGCTCCTGCAGCTGAGGGCCTGCTGGGGAATTCCAGAGGTCAGCAAACACAACTTGCTGCTGGTCCATGGAAAAATTCTCACTTGGCTCTCCAAATCGGAAATCAGTGTCTTTTCTGGGGTATGCTGTTGAGTTCCAGGTGAAAGCTGTGCTAGGATTGCTACAATATCCAGATGGGATCACTGCCTGAGTCCTGGTAGACATCACTTGACTCTTAGCTGACACAAGACATCTGGTCTCCACAGGGGCAGTCTGAGCAAAGCAGGGCCCTGGTTGAGATTCACCTGGACTTTCTCCCTGCTCCTTACTTGAATCAAACACAACCAGGAGGGACTCCTCAGTTTCCTCAACTCTTCCAGGATTGGAGAACATGTTGCTGAACAAAGTTTTCAGCTCTGATAGCTGAAGTCCTTAGATGCAGTCAAATATGGAGATAGAGGTTAGATGGTAGACTCAAGCAGATTCAGAATGTGAGCTGGAGGCCACAACTTCAGACCTTCAGGGACTGTGATGAAGGTGGTCTGGGAGAAAGGTATTCAGCTCTTGATTCTGGAGTCTGCTTTAGAACCCTCAGTAGGAAGTGGGCAGGGCTTCAGAGTCCTGTCCTTGGTTGGCCACGCGCTTTGCCTGGAGCTCAACTCCAGAATACTTGCTTAAGCTCCTCCTCCCAAAAACTTAGAACGCAGAAGGTGATTGAATAACCCACAAAGGACCAGGAATTTCTTGAAGTCACAAAGTCTAACAGGAGGAAGCTGCACTTTGGATCTTTCCATCCATATCACAGTAGAAAGGAGTTAGCCAGTTTTTCTTTGATCTTCCCTGAGAGAGAGTTGAAGGTGCAGAAACAGAACACAGCTGGTCAAAGTAATTAGCCACAGATTCAGGTTTTCAGTCAATCCATTTTGTTCTCTGGAGCCGAGTCCCTGTGTAAACACCCAGGTTGTGAATTTCTATGTCCAATCAACTTCTGGACCATGTAGATTTCACCTCTTTAACAACTTTTATTCAATCTGCCTTTGGGCAGAGCCTAGCATCTGGGTTATTTACTTGAGGTCTTCCCCACAGATAACTTGGAGAGCAGAGGAAGTTTGAGTCACCTAACCAAGACTTCAGAGCTTCCATGCTGTTGTATCCTGAAATGCTACTGTGAAGGGAAACTCTACAGTGGGCTTTGCCATCCCTTCCAAAACCCTAGTTCTGGGTTGTCTGTGCTTCACCTGTAGGTGAGTATTGAGGACATAAACACTGAAGAGAGCTGCCCCTCCAGAGGAAGCTACAGGTGCAGATTTTATTCCTAAGGGCTTTGCTGACTAGCTGAGGACTGGCTAACACAGAGCACCTGAGTCTCTAGTTCTACTAAACCCTGAGATATGCAGATCCCATGCCTTGGACAGCTGTAAGTTTAACCAAATGACTTACAGTATGAAATACTGAGGAGTCAAATGATCACCTTAGCATCAATAATAGAGATTTTCTTGGCTGATTTTTTTGAGACACAGTTTCCCTCTTTAGGTCAGACTCCACTCGAATTCTGGAACCTCTTACCTCAGCCTTGAATTATAGGCAAGACTCTTTTGAGCTTGGTGTTTTTGTTTTGTTTTGTTTCTTCTTGTTTGCTTTGTATTTTTAGTTTTAAATTTTTGTTTAGATGGGGTGTCATGGTGTTGCACAGGCTAGCCACAACTCCTGAGCTCATGCCAATCCTTGTCCTTCAGTCACCTTTATCTTTAGAACTGCTATCATCCATGGTGAGAATGCCTGTCTTCTGCTGTCTTAACCCCAACTAGCTTCCAGTCCTTCTGCCTCTGCCTCTTGATTGCGCACAGAACTGTAACCATGAACAACTAGTAATTGTTTTGACCAGGGCTCATCCAATGTTGTCCATGTTGGCCTCAATTAAACCTCCCCAAAATCCTCCCTGAGACTACCCCTGCCTCTGGTAACAATGAGTAGTTTTCTTTTCTTTCCTCTTCTTTTCCTTTCTTTCTTTTTTTTCTTTCTATTTCTTTCTCTCTCTCTCTCTTTTTTTGTAGTTTCAGACAAAATCACTCTATGTAGCCCAAAATGGCTCGTCGCCTAGACACCAATCTTTCTTCCTCTGTCTCCTGAGGGGAAGTGAGCAGGCAAGCACCAGCAGCTCCAAGACAGCAGGTGCTGACGTCCATCTTTTCTGTTTCTCTGACTGTTTTACCTCATCATGCACTGACAGTCCTGAAATCCCGTGCCTGACCTCTTGACCCCAGGCAGACTACTCTACATGTATACCTGCCAGCCACAAGCCTCTGCCCATCCATTCTGACAAACCCCAATTTTGCAAGGACCAATCCTGTCCAAGGATATCTGCTTGCCCCTAGTCTCCAAACTTTTAAGCAACACCATTTATTCTCTTTCCCCTGAGTGAGATGGTTTTGTGTATGTCCTTTCACACCTTCCATAGAAGTTCTGGGGCTTCCAGGACCAAGTGCCTTATGTGATTCCAAGTGCCTTAGGTGACTTCAAGGATGCAGCCTAGGGCCTGCTGGCTCACAGCCTGGCTTTCATAGCCTTCTCCTAAGATCGCAGGCACAGAAACTCAGCAAATAGTTTAGAATAAGTCATGGGGATTTTGGATTCTTGAATTTCAATTCTCCTTTTAAAAAAGAAAAATAGCACATAGGAAGTGTACAAAATGATTTCATCATGTTTTTCACAACTGTGTCATGTTTTTAAAGAAATTAATTTATAATTAGAAAAATATATAAAGAATGAAAAGCAAAAAACATCCCCTAACTTTATGAATACAACTTACCCTTGTCTGAAAATTTTTTTAACTCTTCAGGAATATTAAAAACTATTGTACAGCAAGGTATAGAAACTTTGAGTTCTTCATTCTCAGAAGGCATCTCTTCAGATGTATGGCTCTGAATGTCCATGTTTCCAAGTCAATGATTGATCTCTTTCTGTTTCTTGTCTCCTAATCCATTTACTGATCAATGCTATATGAAAATCATTCCTATGGCAATGTGAATCTGTTCACCTTTTCCCTAGCCTAAATATCTCTCATCCCTACAGGCGGGAAAAAAATTATAAACTTTTTTGGCCAAGATGAATTTAAGAGTAGCCAGCAATCTGGGGCTATTTTCAAATGATTTATTATTGCCTTACACTTTCCAACCACCCCCAGACTCGGATTGTCTCCATTCGTTTCTCTGCCGTTCTCTTCAACCCTAACAGAGGCCCTTTTTCCCTCTCCAGCTTGCAGATCTGTCTCCTCTTTTTGCATAGTGTTCCCTCTGTATAGTTATATACTTTAATAATAGTTATAAGAGAGCTCATGTATCCCAACTAAAAATACTAACAGACTGAACCCCAACCCCATCCCCACATTTCCCAGCCCCCAAATGGCACCTGTGGACTTGATTAGACGTAAGTGGAGGCACCTGACCCCAGAGGAGCTAACAATCTTGTGTTGTACATAAGAGACAAATAATTTAAAGTAATTGAGCTATGTCTCAACTTGGAAGTTTATCATCTTGTCTGGTTGTTTTGACATCAATGCTCTATAGAAACAGAAAAGGTACTATTAAGGACAATAAATGTGTAGCTGTGAATTATGTAGATTTCAGTTGTGCACACCAACATAAAAACACACAGTGCACACAAACACACCCACATGCACACACACACAAATGTAAATGTAAGGTGGCATGGAATAAATATCATAGGGTTCTTGGATAAAAAGGGCACAAATCTGTTTTTTTTTTTTATAAGTACTTTATTTTTTTTTCAAGTTACATCTCAGTCGCAAACCCTTCCCTATTCCCCCTTCCTGTCCCAACCTTCCACCCTCTTCCCCCCCAACAGCTTCTCTTTTCATTCCAACAAGTGGTTCTTTCTCTTATAACAGTAAATTCTATACAAAACAGCAGAATTAAATATGCCACATTTATGAGAGTTAAATGGCCCAGTATACCTTCCCAATGTCCATATTTGGCCCCTGACTTTAACCTTCTACCTTCTAACCATCTCCATGAGTTTAAAGTTCTATAACTGACTTAGCTTTCATACTAACTTGCATCACTATTATATAACCATCTTCTTAGATCTAGAACGCCCTCTTGATTCCTAAACAACTCAAAATTTAGCTATGAGACTCAAGCTGTCTATTCTTCAACCACCTTAGAGAGCTGAGAAGGATAAATATATCTGATTGTATAGAAAGTGCAGGGCCTGCAGCTTCCAATACTAAGAAATGACAAACCAGTGACTACCTGGACAGTTCCCATTTTCTCTCCATACATTCCAACATCAGTCTTCAGCCTTTTGGTCCTGTTTCTCTGACAGATATTTATTGTAGAGCAGGGATTGTGAAGGACTAACCTACCCTGTTTTGGCAGAGCTAGGCTGTCGACTTCCCTGCTACCAAGTTTTGTCCTTTTTGGATAGCAGTCTGTCTGCAGTTGAAGCAAGGAGTTTTTACATGCCAAGAGATAGGCTTGCCACTAATTCAACCATCTCACACTGGAGATTCTTCGATGCTTTTCTTCTACTTGGAGTAGAATAGGGGGTGCTGTCAGGAGCTAATATGTCACAATATCAAAAAAAATCTTAATTTAAGACCACATCTTTGAATGCCATATTCTGCAGATCTCTTGGGGTTTTTGAAGATGCCCTATCTATCTCTTGTATTTAGATAAGCAAATGTTGCTTGTCTCTTAACAACTTGATTACTGAGTAGCTTAGAGAATATCTGTGATAGACTGTCTTAGTAGCTAACAAGGTGACATGCATGCATGACTAGGAGTTTGTTTTTCTTAACTATCCTAAACAGTTTAAGACGGTTGGTATCAAGAGGCCAGAGCTTCACATTTCATTTTTAAGTACCTCTAGGTACGATACCATTAGGAAGCGTTACCTTAAATTTTGTATCAATATACAAAGATCTATTCAAATGTGGCTAAATATACTCTTAATTTTGTATCAATGTACAAAGATCAATGCCTATGCGGCCCAATACAATCTTAATATTGCATCCATATGCAAGGGTCAATACCATTGTGGCCAACTATAATCTTAATTTTGTATCAATATACAAATATCAATACTGACCTAGACCAATACAATCTTATTGTTGCACAATAAACAATGGTCAATACCACTTTAGCCAAATATACTATTAATTTTGTATCAATATACAAGGGTATAAGGGCATATTCAATAATGTGACCTTTCTTCTTGATCCTTCCTCTGCTGTCTATGTCTCGATTTTTCTCAAGTCCGTGCATTCCTACATAGGAGATAAAGAAGGATACAGAAAAGGGAAAGAAGGAATACCCTGGGTCTAACCTCCAAAACCCATTAAACAGGACCATTTAACAACTTGTAATCTCTTCCCCTAAATAACAGAGTTTTCAGTTGTCCTTCAAATAACCGAAAAAAGGGGGGGCAGAGAAATACCCTCCCCACCCTCTGGGTATGGGACGTCGCTCTCTTAAAATGACTTCCTGCTGATTTGGGTCGTAGTAAACCTGTTTGGGGCCCAAACCAAAATGGAAAAATGGTTAAAAATGATAATACAATCCTTTTATGTTCAGTCCTTCTGTTCTCAGCTGTTTAGATGTCCTAAGGAGTTTGTAGGCAGAAACTGAACTTCCAGGCTTTACTGAGGTTCTGGCTGGGGCATTGTGTAGAGCTGAACCGTCTTAGCGATAATGAGTTGTTGTGGTTGTAGGCTTTTGATGGAGACATCTGTTGAGGGAGTCTGTCAGGCTGAATCATCTGGGTCACTCGTCTTCTTTTGGTGTCTGATTCTGATTTCTGCTGAGGTTTCCGTTGTCCAGTTGTCTCTGGGTTCCTTGAATGGATGCTTTGATTCTCCTGGAAAGATAAGAACAGAGCACTGCCGCCCTATTCCTCACTCAGGGACAATTGCCCTCTTTTTTTTGGGGGGGGGGTAGGTAATATTTCTCCTGAAGCAAATTTGGATTTTGACAATATATAAAGTGTTATCTTTCAATCTGGTTAAAAGAAGAAATAATTTTGTTATTTTGGAGCTATACCAGCTTTAGTGTATATATTTTGAGGTCTCGAAGGACAATTTGTTTGTGTTGTGTGGGCCTTTTGTAAGTAGCTTTTAAACTTAGGTCCTTCCAAATCCTATGTGTGTGTCTCTGCATTCTAATTATTGGGATCCGAGACCTGTGGTTCCCATCTGAGGTGATTAAAGATGTGTTCCACCACTCCTGGATCGAAGTTTTTCTTTCTTTTTTTTTTTTTTTTGTTTTTTTCGAGACAGGGTTTCTCTGTGTATCCTTGGCTGTCCTGGACTCACTTTGTAGACCAGGCTGGCCTCGAACTCACAAAGATCCGCCGCCTCTGCCTCCCAAGTGCTGGGATTAAAGGCGTGCGCCACCACCGCCCGGCTTGAAGTTTTTATTTAGAGTTTGTTTTGTATCAGGCTGACCTTCAGCTCTGAGATCTGCCTGTTTCTGTCTCTAGTGTGTTGGGGTTAAGGGTGTACTCTTCTTGAATGATGGGATTAAGGGTGTGTACCCTCACCACACTTTTCCGTGTAACTCTAGAATTTATAAGTCCACTAACTCTATGGTGCTTCTCCCGTCTCTGCTGAAGTTAAAGGCATGGGTTAACACCACATTTCTCCTGTATTGTACCTTAGCTCTACGTTTTTTCGACACTTGGAGGTTCATAAAACCAGGTTGAACGGCTGTGTCCTTTATTTTATTTACAGTGTTTTAACGTTGTTACCTGCTTTTTTTTTTTAATTAGTAAATTTATTTGTTTGTTGCTACAGGTTACATCCTTGACATATTGTCCTCTTTTCCTGCTTCCCAGCCCCACCCTCCCATGCTCTACTCCCTGACCCTTCCATCTTGATCCTCTGGGGTAGAGTGTCCCTGCATACCAGTCTCTCACCACAGATCAGGAGTCATATGAGGGCTGAGGGCCTCTTCATACACCGGGGATCTACGAGGCAGTACTGCCAGTGAAAGGTGTCTCCGTGCTACGGGGGGGGGGAAACTAAAAAAAAACCAACAGACACACAAACCCACAAAAACAAAGAACAACAACAAAAAAAAGAGAGGAAAAAGAAAGAGAAAAAAAGAGGGAAAGGAAAAAGAAAAAGAAATGAAAAGAAAAAAGAAATTTATGTCCATGTTCCTTTAGGTGTGTTGGTTGTCGTACAGATATCCTGTATGATATAGCTAAAATCCTACTATAAGTGAATAGATGCCATGTGCATCCTTCTGAGTCTGGGATAGCTCACTCAGGATGAGCTTCTCTAGATCCATCCATTTGGTTGCAAATTGCATGATTTCATTGTTTCTTACAGCTGAGTAATATTCCATTGTATAGATGTATCACAATTTTTAAATCCATTCTTCAGTTGAGGGACATCTGGGTTGTTTCCAGTTTCTAGCTATTACAAATAAGGTTGTTATGAACATAGATGAGGAGACTTCCCTATGTCTCCGTGAGGTGTCCTTTGGGTGCATACCCAGAAGTGGTATGGCTGGGTCCTGAGGCAAAGTTATTCCAAGGTTTCTAAGATATCTCCAGACAGACCTCCATAGTGGTTGCACAAGTCTGCACCCCCACCATCAATGGAGGAGGGTTCCCCTTTCTCCACACCCTCGCCAACATAAGCTATCATTTGAGCTCTTTATCTTAGCCATTCTGACAGGTGTGAGATGGAATCTCAGGGTCGTCTTGAGTTGCATTTCTCTGATGATTAAGGATGTTGAGCATTTCTTCAGGTGACTCTCGGCCATTAGGGATTCCTCCTTTGTGAATTCTCTATTTAGTTCCGTCTCCCATATTTTGATTGGATTATTTGGTTTCTTGGCATTTAGTTTCTTGAGTTCTTTGTAGATTTCAGATAATAGCCCTCTATCAGATGTGGGGTTGGTGAAGATTTTCTCCCAGTCTGTAGGCTGCCATTTTGTTCGAATGACAGTGTCTTTTGCCTTACAGAAGCTTTTCAGTTTCATGAGGTCCCATTTATTGATTGTTGATCTCAGGTCCTGAGCTGTTGGTGTTCTGTTCAGGAAGTTGTCACCTGTGCCAATGAGCTCGAGGGTTTCTCCTACTTTTTCTTCTATTATCTTTAGTGTGGCCGGCCTTATGTTAAGGTCTTTGATCCACTTGGAATTAAGTTTTGTACAAGGTGATAGGTATGGGTCTAATTTCATTCTTTTACAAGTGGACATCCAGTTGGACCAGCACCATTTGTTGAAGATGCTGTCCTTCTTCCATTGTGCGGTTTTGGCTTCTTTGTCAAGGATTAGTTGGCCATATTTGTGTGGGTCCATGTTTGAGTCTTCAATTCGATTCCATTGATCCACTGGTCTGTTTCTATACCAGTACCATGCTATTTTTATTACTGTTGCTCTGTAGTACAGCTTGAAATCTGGGATGGTGATGCCTCCAGATGCTTTTTTATTGTACAGGATTGTTTTAGCTATTCTGGGCTTTTTGTTGTTCCATATGAAGTTGAGTATAGCTTTTTCCAAGTCTATACAGAATTGTGTTGGTATTTTGATAGGAATTGCATTGAATCTATATATTGCTTTTGGTAGAACAGCCATTTTTATTATGTTGATCCTACCTATCCATGAGCATGGGAAATCTTTCCATCTTCTAAATGCCTCTTCCATTTCTTTCTTCAGGGGCTTGAAGTTCTTGTTGTATAGGTCCTTTACTTGCTTGGTTAGAGTTACCCCCAGGTATTTTATGTTGTTTGTGGCTATTGTGAAGGGGGTTGTTTCCCTTATTTCTTTTTCGGTATGCTTGTTTGTTGTAGAAAGAAGGGCTTCTGATTTTTTTTTTTTGAGTTAATTTTGTATCCAGCCACCTTGCTGAAGTTGTTTATCAGCTGTAAGAGTTCTTTGGTGGAGTTTTTGGGGTCGCTTATGTATACTAACATATCATCTGAGAATAGGGATAATTTGACTTCTTCATTTCCAATGTTTATCCCTTTGATTTCCATTAGTTGTCTTATTGCTCTAGCAAGAACTTCAAGTACTATATTGAAGAGATATGGTGAAAGTGGACATCCTTGTCTTGTCCCTGAGTTTAGAGGAAATGCTTCAAGTTTCTCTCCATTTAATATGATGTTAGCCTCTGGCTTGCTGTATATTGCCTTTATTATTTCTAGGTACGGTCCTTGTATGCCTGTTCTCTCCAGGACTTTTAGCATGAAGGGGTGTTGGATTTGTCAAATGCTTTTTCTGCATCTAGCGAGATTATCATGTGGTTTTTTTCTTTCATCTTGTTTATATGATGAATTACATTGATAGACTTTCGTATATTGAACCATCCCTGCATTCCTGGGATGAAGCCTACTTGATCATGATGTATGATATTTTTGATGTGTTCTTGAATTCAGTTTGCTAGTATTTTATTAAGTATCTTTGCATCTATGTTCATGAGGGAGATTGGTCTGAAGTTCTCTTTCTTTGTTGGGTCTTTGTGTGGTTTAGGAATCAGAATGACAGTGGCCTCATAGAATGAGTTTGGCAGTGTTCTTTCTGTTTCTATGTGGTGGAAGAGTTTGAAGAGTATTTTTGTTAGCTCCTCTTTGAAAGTCCGGTAGAATTCCGTGCTAACGCCATCTGGCCCTGGGCTTTTTTTTTGTTGGGAGATTATTAATGACTGTTTCTATTTCCTTAGGGGTTATTGGGCTGTTTAAGCTGTTAATCTGATTTTGATTTAGTTTTGGTAGGTGGAATTTATCAAGGAAATTGTCCATTTCGCTTAGGTTTTCAAATTTGGTGGAGTATAGATTTTTAAAGTAGGACCCGAATATTTTCTGGATCTCCTCGATTTCTGTTGTTATTTCTCCCTTTTCATTTCTGATTTTGTTGATTTGTGTTCTTTCCCTTTGCCTTTTAGTTAATTTGGCTAGGGGTCTGTCTATTTTGTTGATTTTCTCGAAGAACCAACTCTTGGTTTCATTGATTCTTTGTATAGTTCTTTTTGAATCTAAGTTGTTGATTTCAGCCCTAAGTTTGATGATTTCCTGCCTTCTGCTCCTCTTGGGCATGTTTGCTTCTTTTTTTTCCAATTCACCCAGCTTAGCTGTTAATTCACTAATATGAGCTGTCACAATTTTCTTTTTGAATGCACTTAGTGCTATGAACTTTCATCGTAGCACAGCTTTTATTGTATCCCATAGGATTGGGTATGTTGTGTCTTCATTGTCGTTGGATTTTAAGAAGTCTTTGATTTCCTTCTTTATTTCTTCCCTGACCCAGTGGTCATCCAGTAAGGAGCTGTTCAATTTCCATGTGTGTGTAGGCTTTCTGTTGATTCTTTTGCTATTGAAGACCAGCTTTATTCCGTGGTGGTCTGATAAGATACAAGGGGTTATTTCAATTTTCTTGTATCTGTTGAGGCTGTCTTGGGGTGCTGAGAAAAAGGTGTATTCCTTTGTGTTTGGGTGAAACGTTCTGTAGATATCTGTTAGGTCCATTTGTTTCATGATCTCTGTTAGACTCAATATTTCTCTGTTTGGCCTCAGTCTTGATGATCTGTCCAGTGTTGTGAGTGGGGTGTTGAAGTCTCCCACTACTAATGTGTTGTGATCGATGTGCGATTTAAGTTTTAGAAGTGTTTCTTTTACAAAAGTAAGTGCCTTTGTATTTGGGGCATAGATGTTCAGTATTGAGATTTCCTCTTGATGAATATTCCCTTTAATGAGTATATAATGCCCTTCTTTGTCTTTTTTCATTAACTTCAGTTGGAAGTCTGTTTTGTTTGATATTAGGATGGCTACTCCAGCTTGCTTTCTGGGTCCATTTGCTTGCAAAACCTTTTCCCAGCCCTTTACTCTGAGGTAGTGACTATCTCTGGTAGTGAGATGTGTTTCTTGTATGCAGCAAAGGGACGGGTCTTGCTTGCGTATCCACTCTGTAAATCTGTGTCTTTTTATTGGGGAGTTGAGACCATTGATGTTGATGGATATTAGTGACCTGGGGTTGTTGTTTCCCATTATTTTGGTATAGGTGATGGTCCTGTGTCTCTTTTGGTTTAGTTGCTGAGGGGTTTTCTATTCCCTTTGTTTTCTTGGGTGAAGTTTTCTTCTCTGGGATGGAATTTTCCTTCTAGGATTTTCTGTAGGGCTGGGTTTGTGGGGAGATATTGTCTAAATTTGATTTTGTCATGGAATATCTTGTTTTCTCCATCTATGTTGATAGAGAGTTTTGCTGGGTATAGTAGTCTGGCTGGGCACCTGTGATCTCTCAGGACTTGTAGGATATCTGTCCAGGCCCTTCTAGCTTTTAAAGTTTCTGAGAAGTCAGGTGTAATTCTGATGGGTCTGCCATTGTATGTGACTTGGCCTTTTTCTCTTACAGATTTTAATATCCTTTCTTTGTTCTGTACATTTGGTGTTTCAATTATTATGTGGCAAGAGGATTTTCTTTTCTGATCTAATCTGTTCGGTGTTCTGTAAGCCTCTAGGATTTTTATTGGCATCTCTTTTTTCAGGTTTGGGAAGTTTTCTTCTATGACTTTGTTGAAGATATTTCCTGGACCTTGGAGTCAGGAGTCTTCTCTTTCCTCTATGCCTATGATTCTTAGGTTCCGTCTTTTCATTGAGTGCTTGATTTCTTGGATGTTGTGGGTGAGAGATTTTTTAGCCTTCTCATTTTCTTTGGATGTTGTACTGATTTCTTCCATCGAATCTTCCATGCCTGAGATCCTGTCTTCCATCTCTTGCATCCTATTGTTGATACTCGCATCCGTAGTTCCTGTTCTCTTCCCTTGGTTCTCCACTTCCTCTTTTAACTCTGACTGTGTTTTCTTTATTGTTTCTATTTCTATTTTCATGTCTTGTATGGTATTGTTCGTTTTGTACTTTTCCTTCTCCAGCTTACTTGTTTTTGTCTGAAAATCTTTCATTGCTTTGTCTTTTTCCTGTTCAAGCTCTGTCACCTTGGCTTGGAGCTCTTTAATGGTATTGTTCATTGTTTTGGCTTGTAAAATTGTGGCTTCTTTTAATACCTTCATAGATTTAAGTTCTTCTTGAAGGGACTCTATCACTTTCCATAATGCAGAATTGTCATCTTTTTCATGTGTTACTGTTGGTGTGAGCTCATCTGAATTGGATGAGCTAGGATAATTCTGCTTTGTTGGAGTCATATTTCCTTGATTTCTATTTTTTCTTGGACCTTTGGCCATGTGTGTGTGTTTAGCTGTCTGTTCTTGTCATTTTCTGTGTTTGGATCCACAGGGGATGCTTTGGTGAAGGAGTCGAATTGCTTGGCTATCTGTCCTTGCTTGCAGGGTGATCTCAGGGTCACTGTGGTTTTAATAGCCTGAATTTTTGTGAGCTGGTGCAGCCTATTCCCAGGTAGTGAGTAATGGTCCAGGATTGTTACACTGCTCCCAGTTCAGACTTCTCTATTTTGCATACTGAGTGATCAGCCTTCAATGGTTCTAATGGTATGGACCTGTTTGCCCAGGCACAGATTTTGTGGGCTTTGTTTGTCGTCATGGAGGCTGACAGGGCCCGGCTCCACACCTAATGTGTCTGGGTTTACCTGAATACAGCTATGGTCCCCTGGCTTCTGGTTACCCACTAGGCTTCTCCGCCACAGGCCTGGCCGCTTCCCTCCCTATCTGCTCCGCCTTGGGTGGGCGGAGCTTTGGCCCCTCCCGCCTTCTTAACCGGCCTCCCGCCCTAGCTGCTTTGCCGTGGGTGGGTGGAGCTTCGGCCCCTCCCGCCGTCAGAGCCGGCCTCCTTCCCTAGCTGCTTTGCCGTGGGTGGGCGGAGCTTCGGCCCCTCCCGCCAGCATCCACTTCCCTCCCCAACTGCTCTGCCCGCCCACCTTCCGCTCCGGCTTGAGCGGCTGTGGATCTCCCGCTGAGCGCCCTTTTTCTTCGTCTGGAAACAACAAAAAACAAAAAACAAAAAAAAAACCATAAGACTTCAACTATTCTGCAAAATTTCCTAAATAGTTATAAGGTCTTCCTGAGGTGTGGGAAGCCCAGTTGGCTAGTGGGCGATCTCCATGTGGCCTTTGATTCTGTCTGCTGTGTGTTGGGATCGATCTTACCAGGCCCCTCTCCAATTGGGAGTTCCCGAATCCCGGATTTAGTGGCTTCCGTGTCTGCGAGAGATGGGGGAGAGCCTTGCCCTGGGACTTTTAACAGTCCCTTGGGAGCTGTGCGTGTTCCCGGAGGGGCCAGACCCTCCGGTTTTTGCACAGTGTCCCACAACTCTGTGTTTTCTATGGCTCTTCTCTCCCACATTCAAAATGCATCCGTGCAGTTCGCCACCATCTTGGCCCCCCGGTAATGTTTTTTATAGAATGTGACATTTCTTTTTAGACCCATGTACCCACAAACCTCTTCATGTACTCTTAATGGTGTGAACATAACTCTTCAAGGACTCACTTGCTCCATTGCCTGATTCTCCACCCTAGAATCAGGCTCTTTCATGGCTGGCAGAGGTGTACTATAAAGATGGAATGATACTGAAGTCCTGTGCTGTTGGCCTCCTAGGTGCTGATAGGGGTTCCATTGTAGTTCACTTTCTCCTAACATGAACCTCACTTCTTTCACATGAGCTGAGCACCAAACTACTTAACAAATATCCTGCATGTCGAACCTCCATTCAGAATCATACTTTTAGAAAACACAGTGGACTTTTTATTACAAGTACATCCTTATGTGGATGAATAGAGATTTTTTTTCTATTTGCAATATCTACGAAGTCAATTTTCAAATATAAGCATGATCTCAACCTGCTTACATCATTCTTAAGATTTTGTAAAGGGAATCATGCTAATAAAAATGCTTGCTCACATTCTACATGCAAGGTTTTGAGACAGTGCTTATAATTACAAGACTTACAGAGACATCAGAAACCCCATGGCACACAGTCACATAATTGAACAAGGTAGAACTCAGAAGGTTAAAAGGACTCAGGCAGGATAATGCTAGAGACTAGAACACAAAAAGGCCTAACTAATATGCCTACTTTCTTTGACTTAGATATATTTTTGACTTTATGCACCAAGGACTCACTTTTTCCCAGGCTTCTTCTCTCCTCCTCCTTCCTCTGTTCCTTTAACCTAATTCATTTCATCATATTCCTAAGCCAGAGCTGTTTCCTAGGACTGGAAAATCCTGTCAGAGATGCAGGGAGGAGTGTGGAGTGTGTCGGGTAACATAAAACAGATATACACGGTTCTAGTAAATTTATCAGTGTGTAGTTACACACTTCAGTGTATCAAATTAGAAGGTCCTTTCTGAATCTGTGATGTTAAGTAGTTCTCCAGGATGAAGTAAGTATTTGCTAGGCTTTCTCTGATTGTCCAGGAGGTTCTGGGGGGGCAGCATCTTCACATGAAGACCACACATTGGTACTTCCCTCCCTAGGACTATACATTCAGTGTTTCTTAGGCAAGAGACTCAATGAAGCACCATTGGTGTGTTGTAGTCTAGAAAATATTTTCTATCATTTTTTGATCCCGTTTTAGTTTCTGCAGTGTGGGAGGACAATACAATTCCTGCCAAATGTATCATGAAGAATATGACCTGGACTTTTTTTTTTTCTATTTTCACATCTTCTCTTAGAAAATATTTAAATAGTTAAGTATTTTTTGTTTCTTTTTCTAAAAATACCTTAATATTTTTTATATGTTGGGCTTATATAAATTCTCTTATGTAAACATATCAAATGCTTGTTGAATAAGCATCATGTTTTTCTTATCATACACTAGGAAAGAGAGCAATATGAGATACTTTAAGTCTCCCAAGAACCCTGTGAAACAAATTCATCACATCTGGTTTCATATCCTTAAGTATTAAGTTCTACAATATTAGTTGTTGATGACTCTGTTAAATCCCAGCCATATTCCAGGAGCTGTATGTACCTTAATTGTGTATTTCTCAGATTATCCTAGCTGTGGTTGGTATATTTATTATTATATCTATTTAGACATCAAAAAACTGAGAAAGTCATAAAGTAGCCTGACCCAGCTCACATGGTGTGTAAATGCTAAACCCGAGATTCAGGACCAAGATGGTCAATGGGAAAAGATGCTTTCTGCCAAGACTGATAACCCTTGTCTTATCTCCTTCCATATAGAAGAAGATTCCTGAAAATTACTCTCTGACTTCCATGAATGTACCATGACACACCTACAAATACATAGACACACACCATAAATAAATACAAACATAAAAAAATGTTAAAAATAAACAGAGATTCAGTCTAGATAGAGTGCTTGACCATGTCAGTTGACCAAGGTACAGGGCTCTAAGGGACATGACATGAAGATTTCAGAGCTGAAGCAAATAAAGCAGTTGCTCATCCTAGACCCATTTTTCTGACTCAAGGACTCACATTTGTAAGCACTCAGGTCTTCTGATTTGCAGACAAAAGGTTCTGTTGGGCTCAGGTTTGAATCTTGTGAGGATTCTCCTAAGTCCTTTCTATCATCATTATGTTGCTGGTGTTTCTACTTTCATTTAAAAAGTACAAATTGACCATGATTTAACAGCTTGTAATAATAGGTACTTGCATGCCAAAAGACCAATGAATTCACTCCAACAGAAACACAGAATAATACATCTATTATGATTGTTTTAAATTCAACTCTATTGGTGGATAATTGAAATATCAAAAGAAAGTATGTATTTGGTGTATCCCAGGTGATATCACAGTGTTTGGACACATGAAGATAACTGTTACTATTAGCACAGGGGTGAAAATGTCTATGACATTGAAAAGTGTTTCGGTACCCTGTGAGATTTTAAATAAATTGTAGAGAACTACTTTCTAGCATACTACTATTATTAACACGACCACACCATGTTCTTGAGGGGCTGTGAGGGAAGTATTTTCATCTATGTTATAATGTTAATTAGCTTGGCCAGGTTTGTCAATAAACCACTCACTTTTTGTTATACTTGGTTTTCTCTTAAAAACCAATTCTTTATTGTTTATAAGTCACTTTGAATTTACAATGTATATTGGTACATTCACCTTTCTCTTCTGGGCTATTCCTGAATGGCAGCTTTCTTGTGCACACCCTTCTTTGACCTCTTCTTCCCACAGAGGTCTGAAATATGTGCTGTTGACATTAAGTAGCCACAGGTGACCGTCAGCTCCCTCCTCTGCCAATATTCCTTCCCAGGCTTCTTTCTGTGTTGTTTTTTCCATCATCTTCATCCCATCCAATCTCCTTGGTCATTTTCATCTCTCCATGGTACAGTGCTGCTAAAACTGCCTTGGGATTTGAGACAATAGAAATTGATTTAGACTGGTGTTGCCATGGCTACCTTCACACAGACAGTATTAATTGGTCTGAGTTTTGAAAACTGAATGATTTAGGTGACTATCACAGATATCAGAGGTTTGGCTTTGCCTCTTTAGATCTTGAAAAGAGAGTGTAATCTAGGAACTAAGACATATTAACTTAAGTTTATTTAATTGAATGACCATAACCACAAATAAGTTTAGCCACTGGCAGACTTTACCAATTTTTCAAGTCTCTGTATTTGAAGGTAGTATTTCATAGACACAAGGGGACCCATGGTGCTTAATTGTAGTGAAGGTAGACTTTGTAAGAAGCATATTTATATAATATGTATCAGGTCAATTACTTTTAGCTAGTTTGTCCTCAATTTCTTTGAGTCTCAATTATCTTTTAGTGAAAAATAGTGAACACTTGTTGTGAGGATGACAACTGTAAAGGATTAAAAGCTAGTTAGGTACCTCATGCATGATAGATATTACTAGTCTTACCTAAAGGAACAGTGTTCTATCCCCCTGAGAAGCTCCCGATTCTCTGTTTCTGCTGAAGTAACACAACACTTGCAGGGGACAGGACAGAAGAGCTTAATACTCTGGATGTAAGTAAGTTATTTTTAGATTCTTCCCACCCTTTCCTTCAGTAGCAGCACATTTTTTTGTCTGAAGTGAGATTTGTGTAGGTGCCATCCCCAAAACCTCATTACCAAACTTTTACCCAAACAGACATTTTAACTTTTTGAAAGATACCTTTTCACAGAAAGTGATGTGTTATAAATCTGAACACTGACAGTAAATAAAATTCTGAGATATCCCTTCAAATAATTTAATTAAGAAAAAAAAAATCTCTCACAGATGTACCCAGCTACTTGAGTTTTAGTTAATTCCAGATGTAGCCAAATTGACAAACAAGAATACGCATCATAGACAGATGATAGACAGATAGATAAGGTAGATAAATGATAGATAAACAGTAGATAGATTGATGATGGATAGATAGATACTTACATACATACAAACACAGACATTGACCATTTTAAAATTTATCTTTATTACTGTGGTACAAGAAATAATGACTAAAACACCCTAATCCTTGACCCTATGCTGTGAATAGGATAGTTATCTTTGTAGATGTGGACCTGGACATGGGTGGGTTCTCCTGGATTACTCTAGTGCATCTAGTCCAATCACATAATTACTTAAAAGCATAGAGCCCTGCCTGATCAGAGAGACATTTCACTATGAAACACATATATTGTTGTTGACTTTAAAGATGGAAGAAGGCAGCCATGAATCAATGTTTTCTCTTATTTGTAGTTCCTAGATTTTATGTAGTCACAGGAAATAATGGATGCATATATTCAACAAAGTTAGAAGCTATGTTGTTTAGGGGAATAAAGAGACAGATAAGAGGGTGGATAAGAAAAGAAGAGAAGGGAAGTAGAGGTAGGAAACATATATTCAAGTACAATATGAACCTGTAGAATGCTGAAGTTTAAGAAATTTTGAAAATCTAGGCAACATCTACACAGAATGGGGGCGGGGAATGCTTGCCAGCCACACATCAAACAAGGGATTAAATTTTAGATTATATAAAGAACTAAAATATACACACTTTCTCCAGCATCATCTAGCCAATAAATAGGGAGGTTCTAAGATATGCAGCAATTGACAAATAAAATAAAATAAAAACAGGAAAACATAGAAACGGATTGTCCCCTTGACCCGAGGAAAAACACAACTGTTGACACTTTAGTTTTTGCCCAGTGAAGCCAACATCAGATTTATGACTCGCAGATCTGTAAGAAAATAACTTCGTGTTGTTTTAACCATTATATCTGAGTTGATCTGCTATTGTAACAATCAAAACATAATGGATTCCTCCTTTGTGAATTCTCTATTTAGCTCCGTCTCCCATTTTTT
>CAJQZJ010005020.1:362584-376217 GCA_907164525.1 Lophiomys imhausi | reverse complement strand
GTACTACAACCAACACATCAAAAGGAACAAGGACATAATTTTTTTTTTATCTTTTTCTTTTTCCTTCTTTTTTTCTTTTTTTCTCTTTCCTTTTCCCTTCTCTTTTTCCATGTTTTGTTTTTTAAACTTCCAAAATCTGTTTGTACCGAATGATGTCACAGTTTCAACAGTGATTAGGAGAGCCTTGTTCCTGCCTCTGTCATGGATATAAGAGATGACTTGAGCCACTGAATCACTAGTAACAAGCAATAGATATGCTCCAATATTGACTTAGACGTGTTCTGTGAACTGAATATGGAAGATATGGAAACTATTTTTAAAGTATTCACTTGAACACCATTGTACGAGCTGCACTATTTAATTCCTTGAGGCCATATCAGTTTCATAAATCTGTGTGATGAATGTCAGAATCAATAACTGTTTTGCCAACTCTCCAAAGACTCCTACTACCTTTGCAAAGTATACAGCAAGAAGTATTTTAACTGCTATTGTTGGTTTTTGAGGTATTGGAACTCAAACTCAGAGCCTAACAAACTCTCAACTACTGATGGCCAGCCCCCTAGTTTATTGAGACATTCTCACTGCTTAGACTAGGTTGGCCTTAAACTCATGACCCCTTGGCCTCTACCTGCCAAGTGCTCTGATTGGGAGCATATGCCACCACTGTACTCAGTCACTGCCACTATTTTATGTAGGATGGTCACATAACTTTTATTAATACTAAGCATCAATGAGGGACTTTATATACATTCTCTATCTCTAAAGCAACAAATAACTCAGGATTGACCTCTATTTCTACAAAAGCAAAGGGAAAAGAAGACATTTGGAGGAGGTATTTAATAACAGCCATTAAGCCCAAGGTATTCCATAGGAAAAATCTCCTGGTACTAGCAATGTCTAAGCCTACCCTACTGCTTTCCAGATTTCCTTGTGTAGAACCACTCATGCCACCTAGAGTGAGTGTCAATAAAGCCCTATAACTATGAGAAGTGTGATGGTCTCTTGAAGAGGTGTTGAGGAGTTACATTCTCTCTGGTCATTTTAGGATAAGTGCTTGTTAACATATCAAAATCAGTGTGTTAACAGGCACTTGTCCTAAATTTTGATTGAAATCAGCCAAAAATATGTTCCAGCACTTCTCAAAAAAAAAAAAAAAATCCTGTTTACCTACTTCTTGTTTTGAGGATATCAGGAGGTGAGGTGGGGGTTCCTTCTGCTGTTAAGGCCATACTATCCCTAAATTGAAGCTGTGAGCTGGCTATACTAACATGGATTCACAACTCCCACCCTCATCCCTCCTCTGGCAACCAAGCATTGGAAATACATGGAACTGAGCATAGGCTCAAATGAACTTAGGGCCATTATGCTCAGGACCCGTAGCTTTCTTTTTTCACTCACACGAACAGCAATAAATAGTAGATGAAGTCATTAAGAATAACACCTCAATTATACACATAATGAGTGTCAGAATCAATGACTGTTTTGCCTACTCTCCAAAGACTTCTACTACCTTTGCAAAGTATACAGCAAGAAGTATTTTAACTGCTATGAGGAAGCTGAGGCAAACAGGGAAATGAGTTTTATATGACCAGACTTCAGGTTCACAGTAGATGATCAGAACTAGATGGAGAACCTAACCCAATTCCAGGTTGATACTCTCACTTTCAATAGGTAATGAAGACTTTCTCTTTAGATTATTTAAAATATGAACTATGGGGAACCTAGGAAACCCTCACAGTTCAGGGGTCAACACAAGGTACAAAAGCACAGGTAACAAAAGACCTACTGTTAATTTGTTGGAGGGTTGATGTCTTTCCTCCTAATGATACAGCTTAGAGAGGAAAGACTCCATACTTAACTCATCTCTGATGGGCTAAAACAATCATTTTATATGTCCTCTGGCACAGCAGGTGAAAAGGGAGTGATTTCAAGGAGTTCTCAAATTGTTGTACATTTCAAACAAACAAAAAAAACCACCAGAGTGTGACTGAGAAGACAAGACCCTGAGCCTCCTTGAGCACATCTTCGATCAAGTACAGTCATTGGTTCCCCTTCCCAGGTAGAAAGTAAACAAACCTGGGAGCTTCATTATTCCTGTTATTACTAAGCAACCACAGACACCATGGGTTCTTCCCTCCTCAACTTCTTCCTTTGTCTCATAAATAACACCAAAGCTCGTGGTTACACTGTCCAGGTAATTATTAAAAAGCATACTGATTTTTTTCATATACACACTGCTCTACTCTCCCAAGTCATACAGCATGTGGCCAAGAGTCCTTGCCATCATTCTCAAGTCATAAAAGGATACAGTGGAAAGAGCTATTGACTGCAAAGATTATTCATTGCTATGTAGGAGGAGAGTGGAGCTGATTGCCCCTTAGCTGTCAGGAAATAGCTCATCCAGAGGAGCCCTGGAGTATGGGGGTGGCTGTAAAGTACAAGTTTACTCATAAATAAAGCAATGCTTGAATAATGAAAGTTTGGTGATCAAAAGCCAATGGAAGTAATGGTGGCAGTCACCTACACCTTGTGCTTAGAGGGTGGTATAAAAGGTGTACTGAAAGAACACTGAGCTTTCTGCCTGAAGGGACAAGTTACTGGGATTTAACCAATCAATGAGGACACTGGGAGCAAGTGTGAAGCCAAGGACATCACCGGTCATGATCCAAAGAACAGAATTTATGTGCCCTGTGGAAATGACTCATCTGCCACTGAGCTGCCCGTTAGCCATGCTCACACCCACAGGTGACCACCACTAGAATTAACAAGATTACCGTGGGTAAGCAATACTTCCCTTTTGCAGGACACGGCAGCCAAGCCAGGGCTAGTTAACTAGTATTCTCTATCTGCTTCTTCGAAGGTTCAGAACTTACCTCCTGAGAAGCAGGAGAGGCTAGTCTTAGCTAGTTTGATGTGCTCAGTCTCTCAAACCTGGCACAAAAGTTTCATAAATGGCTTATTTCACTAAACCATGTCCCATTTCTTCCTGGAATGGTGGATGGTCACGAGAATTTATATCACAATTTTAATATCTGCTATTCTTTCTTGTGATATTTATTTATTTTTTTCAAGTTACATCTCAATCATAGTCCCCTCCTGCTTCCCCCTCCTGGTCCTACCCTCTTTACCCTCTGCCCCATTACCCTCCTATCTGCTTTTTTTAAAATTTAAGATGTATCTTCCCCCCCAAACAGTTCCCTGTTGGGGTAGTGTTAAGCATTCTAAATGTTAATTAATTGGTCCTGTTTGCTGTTTGTTACTTATATTGACTCTGATTTGTTAAATAAAATGCCGAGGCCTGAGATTGGGCAAAGACAGAGAAGGGTGGGACATTCTGAGACTAGAACAGGAAGCCTGAGCTTGAGACAGAAGATTAAAAGATTCCAGCCAGCAGCAGGAAGAAGAAGGCATTTCAGCCAGGAGCAGGAAGAAGAGGCACATACCATGGGTTAGAAAAAAGAACCTCAAGGGATCCAGGATGGTGGCAGCCCGTACGGACGCATTTTAAGCTTGGGGAAAACTGCAAATGCTACAAAACTCTGTACAAAAATATCTAAGAGACCCCCCGCCCCCTTGGCCTCACCCAACTACCCGGGGAACATTAAAAGTCCCTGGGTAGGATGCTCCCTCCCACTCTCGGACATGCACGGAAGCCGCTGAATCCAGGAATTGGGATCCCCATCCCCCACCAGGAGAGACATGCCGGGTAAGTTCCAATCTAATACCTAGCGGGAAGGTTCAGACCCCACATACAGAGATACTCTCCAGCCGGGTGCCCCCCCCCCAGGTCTCACAAAGACGGTCTGGCTATCTGGTAAAGGCTTGCACACCCGCTGGAGCACGTGGCTCAGTGGCAGAATACCCATCAGGCTGTAGATTGCAACCCACTGTGGCTTACGGGAACTTGGTCGACCGTGATGCCACCCCCCCCCCCCCAGTTTCCAGAGCCGGCTCCAGGGGGGAAGGCATATTTCACCCACCATAGGATTCAATCCTGGGCAAACCGTGAAGTCTTTTTTCTATTGGTCTTTTTTTACTACTGTGGACATTTCCGGCGGGGAGCCAGAGCTTAAGTGTATACAGCCCCCTTGATAAGTGAAGTCTCCACCCGAGAGGCTGGGCGGAAAAACAAACCTTACAGGAGTGGAGTCAGGAAACTCAACTGCTACACTAAAGTGCCCCCTTTGGATCTAAGAATAGAAGACAACAGGAACAGACGGCTAAGACAAATGGCCAAGCACCCCAGAAAAAGCAGGATTCAAGGCAGAATGACTTCAACAAAAGAAAGCAATGCCATTTCAGCCAACCTGGATCAAGTCACCACAACTGAAACACATGAAAATGATAACAATTCTACATTATGGAAAGTGATAGAGTCCCTTCAAGAAGAACTTAAATTCATGAAGGAATTCAAAGAGGCCACAAATTCACAAACGAAAACTATGGATAACACCATTAGAGAACTTCAAAACAAGGTGGCTCAGCTTGAACACGAAACGGACAGGGCAATAGAAGACTTCCAGGCAAAGACAAGCAATTTGGAGCAGGAAAATGTACAAAATGAATAAAACCATCCAGGAAATGAAAATGGAAATGGACACAATAAAGAAAACACATTCAGAGTTAAAAATGAAAATGGAGAGCCAAGGGAAGAGAACAGGAACTATGGATATCAGTACCAAAAATAGGATCCAAAAGATGGAAGACAGGATCTCAGGCATGGAAGATTCGACGGAAGAAATCAGTACAAGATCCAAAGAAAATGAGAAAGCTAAAAAATCTCTCACCCACAACATCCAAGAAGTCAAGGACTCAATGAAAAGAAGGAACCTAAGAATTATAGGCGTAGAGGAAAGAGAAGACTCCTGACTCCAGGGTTCAGGAAATATCTTCAACAAAATCATAGAAGAAAACTTCCCAAACCTAAAGAAAGAGATGCCAATAAAATTCCAAGAGGCTTACAGAACACCAAACAGATTAGATCAGAAAAGAAACTCCTCTCACCACATAATAGAAACTCCAAATATAGAGAACAAAGAAAGATATTAAAAGCTGTAAGAGAAAAAGGCCAAGTAACATACAATGGCAGACCCATCAGAATTACACTGGACTTCTCCTCAGAAACTTTAAAAGCTAGAAGGGCCTGGGCAGATGTCCTACAAGCACTGAGAGAACATAGGTGCCCAGCCAGACTACTGTACCCAGCAAAACTCTCTATCAACATAGATGGAGAAAATAAGATATTCCATGACAAAATCAAATTTAAACAATATCTACCCACAAACTCAGCCCTACAGAGGATCCTAGAAAGAAAATTCCAACCCAGAGATGATAACTACACCCAAGAAAACAGAGGAAAAAGAAATCTCCACAGCAACTAAACAAAAAGAAGCACAAGACAACCACCTATAACAAAATAACGGCAAATAACAACCCCTGGTCACTAATATCCATCAACATCAATGGACTCAACTTGCCAATGAAAAGACACAGACTTACAGACTGGATCCGTAAACAAGACCCATCTTTTTGCTGCAAACAAGAAACACATCTCACTATTGAAGATAGACATTATCTCAAAGTACAGTGCTGGGAAAAGGTTTTCCAAGCAAATGGACCCAGGAAGCAAGCTGGAGTAGCCACCCTAATATCAAACAAAATAGACTTCCAATTGAAGTTAATAAAAAAAGACAGAGAAGGGCACTACATACTTGTTAAGGGAAATATCCATCAAGAGGACATCTCAATATTGAACATCTATGCCTCAAATATAAAAGCACCTACATTTGTAAAAGAAAGGCTTCTAAAACTTAAATCACACATCGATCCCAACACTTTAGTAGTGGGAGACTTCAACACGCCACTCACAAAAATGGACAGATCATCAAGACAGAAGCCAAACAGAGAAATAATGAGTCTAACAGAGATCATGAAACAAATGGACCTAACAGATATCTACAGAACGTTTCACCCAAACACAAAAGAATACACCTTCTTCTCAGCACTGCACGGAACCTTCTCGAAAGTTGACTATATAGTTGAACACAAAGATAGCCTCAACAGATACAAGAAAATTGAAATAACCCCTTGTATCTTATCAGACCACCATGGAATAAAGCTGGACTTCAACAGCAAAAGAATCAACAGAAAGGCTACACGCACATAGAAATTGAACAACTCTTTATTGGATGACTATTGAGTCAGGGAAGAAATAAAGAAGGAAATCAAAGACTTCTTAAAATCCAACGAAAATGAAGACATAACATACCCAAACCTATGGGATACAATGAAAGCTGTGCTATGAGGAAAGTCCATAGCACTAAGTGCCTTCAAAAAGAAAATTGTGACAGGTCATATTAACGAATTAACAGCCAAAGTGGGTGAATTGGAAGAAAAAGAATCAAATACCCATAAAAGGAGCAGAAGGCAGGAGATCATTAAACTTAGGGCTGAAATCAACAACTTAGAAACAAAAAGAACTATACAAAGAATCCATGAAACCAAGAGTTGGTTCTTTGAGAAGATCAACAAAATAGACAGACCCTTAGCCAAATTACTAAAAGACAGAAGGAAAAAAACCCAAATCAACAAAATCAGAAATGAAAAGGGAGAAATAACAACAGACATTGAGGAAATCCAGAAAGTATTTAGGTCCTACTTTAAAAATCTATACTCCACCAAATTTGAGAACTGAAGTTAAATGGACAATTTTCTCAATAGAGTCCATCTACCAAAGCTAAATCAAGATCAGATTAACAGATTAAACAGCCCTATAACTCCTTAGGAAATAGAAACAATCATTAAAAATCTCCCAACCAAAAAAAGCCCAGGGCCAGATGGCCTTAGCACGGAATTCTACCGGACCTTGAAAGAGGAGCTAACACAAATACTCTTCAAACTTTTTCACCAAATAGAATCAGAAAGAACATTGCCAAACTCATTCTATGAGGCCACAGTCACCCTCATTCCTAAACCACACAAAGACCCAACAAAGAAAGAGAACTTCAGGCCAATCTCCCTCATGAACATAGATGCAAAAATACTTAATAAAATACAAGCAAACCGAATTCAAGAACACATCAAAAGTATCATACACCATGATCAAGTGGGCTTCATTCCAGGAATGCAGGGATGGTCCAACATACAAAAGTCTATCAACGTAATTCACCATATAAACAAGGTGAAGGAAAAAAACCACATGATAATCTCACTAGATACAGAAAAAGCATTTGACAAAAATCAAACACCCCTTCATGCTAAAAGTTCTGGAGAGAATGGGCATACAAGGACCATACCTAGAAATAATAAAGATAATATACAGCAAGCCAGTGGCCAACATCAAATTAAATGGGGAGAAGCTTGAAGCATTTCCTCTAAACTCAGGGACAAGACAAGGATGTCCACTTTCACCACATCTCTTCAATATAGTACTTGAAGTTCTTGCTAGAGCAATAAGACAACTAAAAGAGATCAAAGGGATAAACATTGGAAACGAAGAAGTCAAATTATCCCTATTTGCAGATGAAATGATAGTATACATAAGCGACCCCAAATTTCCACCAGAGAACTCTTACAGCTGATAAACAGCTTCAGCAAGGTGGCTGGATACAAAAGTAATTCAAAAAAATCAGAAGCCCTTCTTTATACAACAAACAAATGGGCTGAGAAAGAAATAAGGGAAACAACCCCCTTCACAATAGCCACAAACAATATAAAATACCTGGGGGTAACTCTAACCAAGCAAGTAAAGGACCTATACAACAAGAACTTCAAGAAATGGAAGAGGCCTTTAGAAGATGGAAAGATCTCCCATGCTCATGGATAGGTAGGATCAACATAATAAAAATGGCCATCCTACCAAAAGCAATATATAGGTTCAATGCAATTCCTATCAAAATACCAACACAATTCTTTATAGACCTGGAAAGAGCTATTCTCAATTTCATATGAAACAACAAAAAACCCAGAATAGCTAAATCAATCCTTTACAATAAAAAAACATCTGGAGGTATCACCATCCCAGATTTCAAGCTGTATTACAGAGCAATAGTAGTAAAAACAGCATGGTACTCATATAGAAACAGACCAGTAGGTCAATGGAATCGAATTGAAGATCCAGAAATAGACCCACACACTTATGGCCACCTAATTTTTGACAAAGAAGCCAAAACAGCACAATGGAAGAAGAACAGCATCTTCAACAAATGGTGCTGGTCCAACTGGATGTCCACTTGTAAAAGAATGAAATTAGACCCATACTTATCACCTTGTACAAAATTTAAGTCCAAGTGGATCAAAGACCTTAACATAAGGCCTGGTCACACTAAATCTACTAGAAGAAAAAGTGAGAGAAACCCTCGAACTCATTGGCACAGGCGACAACTTCCTGAACAGAACACCAACAGCTCAGGACCTGAGATCAACAATCAATAAATGGGACCTCATGAAACTGAAAAGCTTCTGTAAGGGAAAAGACATTGTCATTCGAACAAAGCGGCAGCCTACAGACTGGGAGAAAATCTTCACCAACCCCACATCTGACAGAGGGCTAATATCCAAAATCTACAAAGAACTCAAGAAATTAAATGCCAAGAAACCAAATAATCCAATCAAAAAATGGGGGACAGAGTTAAATAAAGAATTCACAAAGGACGAATCCCTAATGGTTGAGAGACACTTGAAGAAATGCTCAACATCTTTAATCATCAGAGAAATGCAACTCAAGATGACTCTGAGATTCCATCTCACACCTGTCAGAATGGCTAAGATCAAAAGCTCAAATGACAGCACATGCTGGTGAGGGTGTGGAGAAAGGGGAACCCTACTCCATTGCTGGTGGGATTGCAGGCTTGTGCAACCACTATGGAGGTCAGTATGGTGATATCTTAGAAAACTTGGAATAGCTTTGCCTCAGGACCCAGCCATACCACTTCTGGGTATACACCCAAATGTCTCCTCACAGAATCATAAGGATGTTTCCTCATCTATGTTCATAGCAGCCTTATTTGTAATAGCTAGAAACTGGAAACAACCCAGATGTCCTTCAACCAACGAATGGGTTAAAAATCTGTGGTACATTTACACAATGGAATATTATTCAGCTATCAGGAGCAATGAAATTATGCAATTTGCAGCCAAATGGATGGAACTAGAAAAGCTCATCCTGAGTGAGCTAACCCAGACTCAGAAGGGTGGATATCGCATCTATTCACTTATGGTAGGATTTTAGCTATATAGTAGAGTATATCGATACTACAACCAACGCACCAAAGGGAATGTGGACATAGACTTTTTATTTTTTATTCTTTTATTAGAATTTTTATTTTTTATTTTTATTCTTTTTTATCTGTTTGTCGGCTTATTTGTTTGTTTGGTTTTTTAGGTCTCTCTCCCTGGCAATGAGACACTTTTCACCGGTGATACTGCCTCGTAGACCCCCAATGTATGAGGAGGCTCCTGGCCCTCATATGACCTATGAACTGGGGTGAGGGACTGTTATATAGGGACACCCACTCCAGAGAAGCAGGATAGAAGGATCAGGGGATAAAGAAAAAAAATGAAATGTGAAGTTTTGGCCTTTGGCTACTAATTGTCATAAACTGTTTAGGATAATTAAGAAACGTAAACTAATAGTCATGCAAGCCTGCCATTTTGTTAGGTGCTATGACAGTCTACTATAGTTATTTTCTAAGCTAATCAGAAATCAAGTTGCAAAGAGACAAGCAACGTTTGCTTATCCCAATATAAGAGATAGATAGGGCCTCTTCAAAAACCTCAAGAGATCTGCAAAATATGGCATTCAAAGATGTTCACATAACTTTAGATCTTTTTGATATCGAGACATGTCAACTCCTGACAGCACCCCCTATTCTACTCCAAGTAGAAGATGAGCATCGAAGAATCTCCAGTGGGAGATGATTGAATTAGTGGCAAGCCTATCTCTTGGCAGAAAAAAACCCCTTGCTCCAACTGTAGACAGAATGCTGTCCAAAAAGGACAAAACTTGGTAGCAGGTAAGTCGACAGCCTAGCTCTGCCAAGACAGGGTAGGCAAGCCCTTCATAATTCCTGCTCTACAACCAATGTCTGTCAGAGAAACGTGGCCAAACGACTGAAGATGGATGCTGTAATATATGAAGAGAAAATGGGAACTGTCCAGGCAGCCACTGGTATGTCATTTCTTAGTTTTGGAAGCTGCAGGCCCTGCACTTCCTATATAATCAGACATATTTATCCCTCTCAGATCTCTGAGGTGGTTGAAGAATAGATAGCTAGAGTCTCATATTTAAATTTTGAGTTGTTTAGGAATCAAGAAAGTGCCCTGGATCTAAGAAGATGTTTTTAAAATTGTGATGCAAGTTAGTATGAAAACTGAGTTAGATATAGAACTTTAAACTCATGGAGATGGTTAGATAGTAGAACATTAAAGTCAGGTTCCAAATACATATGGACTGGACAATGGGTGGGAATGTATGCTAAGCCATATAACTCTTATAATTGTGGCCTAATTACCTCTGTTGTTGTGAATTGTATTTATTATTATAAGAGAAAGAGCCATTTATTGAACTGAAAGGGGGAGCTATTGGGGGAAAAAGATATATCTTAAACTTTAAAAAAAAAAGGATGGGGATGGGTGGGTTGAGGTGGAAGAGGGTCGGAGGATGGGACTGGAGGGGGGAGTAGGGAGGGGATTGCGATTGAGATGTAACTTGAACAAAAAAAATAATTAATTAATTAAAAAAAGAACCTCATTCCACATCGGCAGGAACATTGGCATAGCGTGGAGAATGGCGGTCCAAGGGTATGTATGTATATATGGGGTTATATTTGGGTAATAGTCTTAAGAGCTAGCTTAGATGGGCTAGGATTGCACAATTCAGGCCAAGGCTTGTTAAAATCCATGTGGTCTCTGTGTAATCATTCATAATGGCTGCTTAAAGATTAACAGCAGCTGAACCAATTAACAATAATAAGTACTGGTTAAATAATTTAATTAACCATATTTCTTTTTACAGTTCCCCTTTTTAGTCCAGTAAAAGGTTCATTTTCTCATAGCAATATACACAAAACAATAAGAACAGTTAGGCCACAATTATGAAAATTATAAGGTATAATATACATTCCCAATGCCTAGTCCATACATATTTGGCAAATGATAATGTCCTATTACCTATCTTATCTCCATGAGTTTGAAGTTCTAAACCTAGATCAGTTTCATCCTAACTTGCATTACCATCTTTAAAACATCTTTTTAGACCTAGAACATCCTTTTAATTCCTAAACAACTTACATTTTAACTATGAGACTATAACTATCTAGTCTACAACCACATCAGAGACTGGAGAAGGATAAATATATCTGAATATACAGGAAGTGCAGAGCAAGCAGCTTCCAAAACTAAGAAATGGCAGACAACTGGCTACCTGGACAGCCCCCAATTTCTCTCAATGATTTGGAGCATCTATCTTCAGCCTTTTGGCCCAGTATCTCTGACAGACATTAATTGTAAATTATTAAGGACTTTCTTACCCTGTCTTGGCAGAACTAGGCTGTCTACTTACCTGCTTCCAAGTTTTGTCCTTTTTGTACAGCATTCTGTCTACACTTGAAGCAAGGAATTTCTCTTGCCCAATGACAAGCTTGCCACTAATGCAGCCATCTCCAAATGGAGATTCTTCGATGCTCATCATCTACTTGGTGTAGAATCGGGGTACTGTCAGGAGCTGATATGCCTCAATATTAAAAAAATCTTAGGTTAAGAAAACATTTTTGAATGCCATATTCTACAGATCTCTTGAGGTTTTTAAAGATCACCTATCTATCTCCATATGTTTGGAAAAGCAAATGTTGCTTGTCTCTTCGCAACTTGATTTCTGATTAACTTAGAAAACATCTGTGATATACTATGCTAGTAACTAACAAAATGTTGTTTGAATGACTATTAGTTTGCATTTATTAATTATCCTAAACAGTTTGTGACAGTTGCTATCAAAAGGCTAAAACTCTCCATTGCATTTTTATGCATTACATAGGCACAATACCTTAAAAAAAGGTTAACCCTAATTTTGTATCATATAAAATATCAATACCAATATCAATAGCTAAGTACAATCTTAATTTTTAAAAGTAATTGTAAACAGCCTGTCTACTCTTCGTTTTGCTAGCTTTGTTCTACCTTATATATACCTCAAGTTAGATAAAAATGTAATTAAATTTTGGAGGAGCATGGACTCGTTACTGGTTTCGAGATTTGTGTGTTTGTTCTTTCAGAGATCACTATGCATGAAGTTGGGGTGGTTTACTCAGCAAGGCTAAAAAAAATATAATAAACACTTTAGCTAGAGTGAATTCCTGTGTGAAGAAAAGTTCCAAACACTGCCTCACTGAATAGCTTCCCTCACTCATATTATTAATGGCTATAGCCATTATCCTATTATTAGGTCCAAAAATAATGTAATTTTGAATCTTCTTAATGAAAATATTTCATGTAGGTAAGAATTTTGCTGAAGGCGTCTACAAGACATGATTCCTAAACTGATCAAGTATAATAGGTACTGGGCTGTACTCTTCCCTCTGAGCTCGGAC
Source organism: Lophiomys imhausi (assembly GCA_907164525.1). NCBI lineage: Eukaryota > Metazoa > Chordata > Mammalia > Rodentia > Muridae > Lophiomys > Lophiomys imhausi. The sequence goes on along the minus strand of CAJQZJ010005020.1, from coordinate 363,633 downwards.
GTTGTTTCATCTATGCCATGCTTCTCCATGTTAGAAGACATTAGACCAGACACTCAGGGTGCTCAGATGAGACAGAGACAATTGAGATGGCAAAGCAATATTTAGTTAGTGTCTACTGAAATGGACTGCTTGTCTTGATTTTTTTGCACATGTGTGTGAGATTTGAAGCTTTTGCCATCTTCTCAAAAATCTATGACTTCATGATTTCTTTTCTTATTTCAAATACTTATTGAATCCTGTCCCTAATTTTGGACTGATAATTATATTCTTTTTAATAAATAGATCATGTTCCGAGCCTCATAAAATCCTGATTCCTCTCTACTGTTCAGTGTCCACTGAGGATTCTGATGCTATATGGGAGTTCATTCAATATTCCTCTGACCTGTGTCCTAACCCTTCTCCACCACCATTGCCCTGTTCTAAGTCTTCAGCATAATCAGTCCTAACTATCTACAGTCACTTGCTAACTGCTCCTAGTAGTGATCCATTCAAATGCACTTTGTAATGCTGTAGAGATAACTATAAACATAAATTTAACTATGAGACACTCCAGGAGCCCCACCATGGATCCACTCAAGGCTAGTTCCCCATGACAATGTCAGTTCTCAACTATCTAGGATCTGAAATCACCTGGCAAGGAAGTCTTAATGAGGGCTTTGTTTAAACTAGGTTGACCAGTGAGCATTCCTGTGAGGGATTAGTGCAGCTGGGTTAATTGATTGGGAAGATCTACATGGAATGTAGCTGGTTCTATTCCTTGAGCTGAGCCTGGGTGGATAAAAACAAGAGCAGAAAATTCCTGCTTCTGGATGGCCAATGCAATGTAATCGGCTCCATCAAGCTCCTGCTACTGTGTGCTTCCTGATAAATGGACTATAACCAGGAACTTTAAACTGAATAGGCCTCTCTCTCTCTCTCCCTTGAGATGCTTTTGTTGTTTTCCCACAGCAGCATGAAATGAAACTGAGACAGTGGCACAGACTCACTGGGGTCTCAGCCCCAACACACACACACACACACACACACACACACACACACACACACACACA
>CAJQZJ010005020.1:349994-360919 GCA_907164525.1 Lophiomys imhausi | reverse complement strand
AAATTCCTCTTCTCATTATGAATTCAAGACATAGTATTTAATAAAGACAGCCAATGTTTTGCATGCTGAAAGAATAAGAGTTTGTTATCAGTCCACTAAAGTCATCCAAATAGCAAGCCATACAGGTTCTAAGTCATCAGATAAAATAATGTCCACTTGGAAATCTCCAAAGCCTGTGTTATTTTTCTCTTTGAAAACATTTTTTTCATCACAAAATGGATATCCAATAATGTAGAAACATGCCCAAAGGAATAATCAAAATGTTTAGACATACAAAGACTTTTGCAATAATTTGTTTTGAAAAACAATCCACCAATATTTTGAAGATGGTTGACCTACTATTCATACTATTTGTAAATTCACACAACTAAAAGATAAATTAGCACTCAAATGTAGTGTGGTATATTCAAAACAAATAAAGACTTGACTGGTTTTGATTTTGATCCATCCCTCCTTAGTCATATGACCTTCAGGAGCTAAAGAGAAGATAGAAGAAGTACAATCCATGGGGGGCATAAAGAAAATTTAAAACTGACCATCAATAACTTAGTAAAATATTTGATAGATCCTCAGTGATACTCAAAACATTGTCTTAATCAAGTACGAGGCAAGTTTTTCTGTTAGATTGTAGTTTCAAAGTGCCCTACCCTAGATGAAGAGCCAGGGGCAACTAATGACACCATCCACCCAAATGGATTCAGCTGGTTACATTTATGTAGTCATTCTCTCTCTCTCTGTCTCTCTCTCTATGTCTCTCTCTCTCTCTGTGTGTCTCTCTGTTACATATACACATACATATGTAATTGAAAAAACAGAGGTTGTGAATTTGAGAGAAAGCAGTGGGGATGGGGCATGGGAGGGCTTAGAGGAAGGAGAGAGATGAGAGAAATGATGGGATTATAGTTTAACAAAATGAAATAAGATAAAATAAAAAAATAAATAAATTTTTCTTCAGTCATTACCAATCATTGCCCCTAGCCTTCTGTAGTTTACAATGTTCAACCTATTTGTCTTATTTGCCTCCAAGTTTATTTCAGAAGGAAAGCAAGATTCTTGCACCATCCAAGGTTCGATGTAGAATGAGATTCGATTCTAGCTTGGTATGCATTCTGCCTAGGCTCAGCGCTGATGTGTAGGTGAAGCATGCCAAATACAACTGCGCATTGAGCAGGAGATTAAATTTGGTTTCCTGCTCTCACACCCATTAAAAATCAGTTTTCACAAATCTGACTCTCATAGTTTTGGTGGTCTTTGGAAAGCAGTCTAAATTTTCAGTGGTTGGGGGTAAAATTCTCCAGGGTTGTGGGCAACTCAGCAGGGACCCTGAAATGCCAGCTGCTCTCAGGAGGAACAATAAGAGGCTTGGGTTCTGTGTCCCCCTTCAGGGTTCCATATGGAACCTATGCAAGTTGAAACCATTAAACCACTTCAATGAAACCCAAACTGCTGACTTCTTTACTGTTTTAAAAGAGGCCTCTGTTTCTGAGCCAGCAGGAGCTTGGGAAATTTTCCATTTGCTTGAATAACTGTCATGTAAGCTGCTTGACCAGTTTTGCTCAGATATTCAACAGAGATTGATGGAGCTAGGGAAACAAATCCAATCTCTACTTTCTACATTTTACTTTATTTTATTTCAGAACTGATCAAAAATTCACAGGGATTTTCTTTCCTTCTTCTGAGGGCTCCAAAAATCCAAACATATTTATCTTTTTGTTATTAAGCTCCCAGCAGGCACTAAGGTGACATAGCGGGCACACTGATTGGGCTGTCTTTTTTTTTTTTTTTTTTCTTTCTTTCAGGAGGCCCTTTTTTGTGATTTCTTTTCTTTCTTTTTTTATGTTTATTTATTACTTCAAGTTACATCTCCATTACAGTCCCCTCCCTCCACCCCTCCTGGCCCCACCCTACCACCTTCTTCCCCTTCTCCCAGAATTCATAATTCTTTTTTTTTTGAATAGTTAGGGCACAATTATGAAAATTATAAGATATAACATACATTCCCAATGTCAAGTCCATACATATTTGGCAACTAATATTAATATTAATATTCTATTATCTATCTATCTCCATGAGTTTAAAGTTCTATACCTAACTCAGGTTCCATTCTAACTTCCATTACCAATTTAAAGACATCTTCTTAGACCTAGAATATCCTTTTGCCCCAAACAACTTAAAACTTAACTGTGAGACTACAACTATCTAGTCTTCAACCACATCAGAGAAGGATAAATATACCTGATTATACATTAGTCAAGAAGCCTTCTTAAAGTTGGATTTAGATCCTTAACCACCAAATGGCATCAGACAATTTACACTTCCACATAAAAATTTCACACAAAGAATACAGTCAGCATAGATGATACTGTGCAGAACTAAGCCATTTAGCCTGATTTGCTTCACTGCTCCTGAGTCCATCTTAGTTCCCAATTTGAAAAATTAGAAAGGGATTACATAGTGAATGATTTTAGGTAGCGCATGACAGAATTTATTTTATATTGAAGATGAGTTCATCTATCATTGCTATCAAAATCCTGTCCTTTTAATAATTATAAAACACTCCCATTAATATATCATATAATTTCTAATCTCAGTGAAATGTCTTGCTAAAACCAGACTCATCAAAAACCCCTGCAAGGTACTACCCTCAGAACTATGCCCTTGAAAGAAATAATGTTTGATTTGCTCATTAGGTATTTAACTCTATGACTAAAATTGAAAAATCCTTAAAACTTAAGTGAGATATGCATTAGGCATAGCACCTGAATCACCTGACTCAGACACTTTATCTAGTTACGCTTTTTCTTTCTTTCTTTTTGTTGTTTTTGGGACAGGTTCTCACTATGTAGCCTTGGCTATCCTGGAACTCACTATGTAGATGAGGCTGGCCTGGAACTCATAGAGAACTACCTGCTTCAATCTCCCAAGTTCTGAGATTAAAAGTACGTACTGCCATGCCCCACATTAACTAGACATTTGTAAGAAACTTTGCAAGTAGAGTTCAGATCAGTAATCATGGAGTAATTCATGTTTTAATCAACATCTGTTGATCATTTCACCCCAAATCTTCACTTTGAGCACATACTAAAGTTATTTGCATACATGTTATAATGATTGAGAACTAAAACTTATATCTCTATGCTTAGGTATTTTTGCATGTCTGTATTAATGTACATGGGTGCGTGTCTATGAGTATGCATACACATGTGTGTCCTTGTGGAAGCTAGAGTTTAACTTTGGGTGTCTTCCTCAATTTCTCACCACCTTATTTTTTTGAGGCAAGGTCTCTCATTGAGCCTGGAGCATCCTGTTTTTTCTACTGGGCTGGCTGGATAGCAAGGCCCAGCAACCTCCTGTTACCTCACTTCCGCAATCCAGCAATAGAATTATGTGAGCATACAACCATGCCCATAATTTTACATGTCTAGATATCTGAACTTAGGTCCTCATACATGCATGGCAAGTACTTTGTGAACTGAATCATCTCCTCATTCCACAAGTTTAAATAACAGCATTTTGGGATGCAAGTAGCATGTTTTCTTTAATCATATTTTAAAAAATAATAAAGGCACAATAATCTAATGTAATTTATATATGTTTAATATTAATAGATTAAAATATTTGTTAACTTGTCTAAACAAAGGAAATAATGAAGCCTAGCATACATGAATATGCTAGCTTATTAGTTCATGCAGATTATCAAGAATTCTCCCCATATTTATGAAATAAATTCTCAAATGAGAGACTTGATTAATGAATTTGAGGGACAAAGTCGCAAATCAAGTATACAGCATGATCAGGGCAGGGCTATAACTGAGGAAAAGGATTTGGCAGATGAGGGAAGCAGAGACTACTTGAGAACATTGGTCTATTGAATACAGCATCGGCTATTACCATAGCATCATGATAAATGGGATTTCACCGAAGCAGGAGGTAAGCCTGAATTTATCCTTAGGATAATGTAGTCACCAAGTCTAGGCAGGAAATATTTAGCTACCACCACTGATTCCTCCTGTTTACAAAGCTCTAACATGGGGTACTCTCAGCCTCTATCTATTTCCTGTCTCACCAATTCTAGACAAGATGAATTGAATTTATTGAAAGAAGAGAGGATCACTAAATCAAGAAGAGGTAAACAATATTATTAAGTAAGGAAGGGTCCACTTTTCCTGTACTGTTCTTTTGTTGTTCTCTTTTTCTCCGCTTCCCCAACACTTTGGGTTTGGCATTAAATTCCAAAACAGACCCTACAGAATATCACTTGAGACTCCCCCTATAAATGGATCCACACTGAAATTTTCTTCTTTTCTTGAGCTCTCCCTGGTCAAAATTATTATTTCACAGTAAAGTTGGTTCCTTAAAACTGAATCTAAAAAATGTTTCAAACATTAGAAGAGTATATTTTTGTGGTGTACTAAAGATGCAGCTACTTTCATTCTCGGCTTTTTATCAGATCCCATACCCACTCTTTACTTTTGAACATTCCATACCTCAGCATTTCTTATTATTAAAAAGAAGCCCAAAGCAAGCAATTTTCTTTCTGATGCCTGGCTTATAAAAGAGAAGTGTCACCTGTCACTTTAACTTCTTAATGCAACAGTTAATTGTAACAGTCAGCCTACACCCCCCCCCCCCCCGCCCCAGCCCTTCTCTTTGGGAGTGGGAAGAAAAGACAACAATTTGTGCCTCCAGTCTCCTGTATTGTTTGAGATAAGAAAAGGGGAGAGACTTAACTATCACTGAGAGACCCTGATGTTCCTTTGGGGGAAAAAAAACTGTGTTACATTTCCTCATTCAGTCATAGTCAGGGCTTGAGTACCCTGGGTGGCCTCTGCTAAAAGGTTTATATATTAGCCACTGGGCTTAGATAGAAACTGGTATCAAAAGCACTCTTCCTGTACAATAGTCATCGTAACTGAGAAGGCAGACAGATAGACATACAGTCTCTGGAACAATCTGAGGCAAGACAGGGCTAATACTTTCCCTAACAGCAAGATCCACTCCATGTTCTGCTCTGAAAATACTAGCTTAGATGCTTAGAGGGGAAGAGGAGTTTAGAATCCCAGCCGCTGCCCCCCCAACAACTCTCCATTCATAAAGGGAAAGAGTCAGAAATCAGACATTTTTCTCAGAGTCCCACCAGATTGCTCAGAAAACATTAGGTCAGTTATGGAAAGCAGCCACCATTTAAACCTATTAACATTTATGTAACAAAGATATTCACAAAACTGTCACTTTGAATTGTTTATAAAGTGTTAAATGCTTGATAGATTTCCATTCCTTTCATAAACCTTGCAAGATAAGGTGTGTTGGTTAGTTTTTTGTTAACTTGACACAAGCTGAAGTTATCTGGGAAGAGGGAACCCAAAGTTTAAAAATGCCTCTGTCAAACTGGCCTGTAAGAAAGCCTGTGGGACGTTTACTTGATTAATGATTGATGTGGGTGGGCCCACCTACCAAGGGCAGTACCAGCAATGGGCAGGTACTCCTGGGGTATACAAAATACCAAGCTGAGCAAGTCTTGGAGAAGAAGCCAGTAAGGAGCACTTCCCCATGGCCTCTGCTTCAGTTCATGCCACGAGTTCCTGCCCTGATTTCCCTTCATGATGAACTATGATGTGCTAGGTGAAGTAAACCCTTTCCTCCTCAAGCTGTTCTTCGGTCAGTGTTTTAGCACATGAATAGAAAGCAAAGTAGGATGAAAGAAAAATGATTTTAGATTTTCAGATCCAGAAATGAAGGCTCAGTGACACTGACCTAGAATACTTCTTGGTCACAGTCAGTGAATCAAACAAGATTTAAACCAAACTCTTCTGTTTATGTGTGGATAAGGAAATAGATAAAGGATAGAGAAAGAAAGAAAGAAAGAAAGAAAGAAAGAAAGAAAGAAAGAAAGAAAGGGAGGGAGGGAGGGAGGGAGGGAAGGGAGGGAGGGAGGGAGGAAAGGAAGGAAGGAAGGAGGGAAGGAGGGAAGGAAGGAAAGATAGATAGATAGATAGATAGATAGATAGATAGATAGATAGATAGATGGAGCCGGCCCCCCCATCCCACATTGTGGACATTCTGAAATTAAGAATAAAATAACAGCAAATGTCTAAGTATGCATCACACTGAAAACTAAATCTATCATTCAGTCTGTATCTTATAAAGCTACTAATCTTTTTCCTTTAGACATGCAACTGATTTCAACAAAATACATACTGGCTTTTTAGAAATCATGACATCTTTACCTGAAGACACATGAAGAAAATAAACACCATGAAAGATAACATGTAGAAAAAGTATTTTAAATGCAAGTATCTATTAATGTAGATAATGAATGAATAGCAATATGCACATATCGCCACTCTTTCCCAAAATCTGCCTTAGGTGATCTATGTAAAATTAGCAACACCTCTCACAGACCATGGAGAGTCAACAGTTTTATCCAGCAAATAAGGACATAGATAAATAATTAATAATTTTATAGAGTGCGCACTAACAGCAGTAAGAATGGAATTCTGTGGGACTCAGGGGAATATCAGTAATTCTTGCTAAGAGAACAGAGCAAGATATTAGTTTTGGGAAATGATCATGTAACTCCATTAAATGTATACCAGAAAGAAAAAAAAAAGAATGAAAAGAAGTTGCAAACCAGAAACCATATGCAGGACACACACACACACACTTACACACATATGATGTGTGTGTGTGTACATATGATTTAACCTAATCTTTTCTGTTCATGTATGGCTAAAGAGATAAAGGATAGTGTTGGGGTAGTGTTAAGCATTCTAAATGTTAGTTAATTGGTCCTGCTTGCTGTCTGTTACTTACATTGACTCTGATTGGTTAAAATGCCGAGGCCTGAGATTGGGCAAAGACAGAGAAAGGTGGGACTTCCTGGGATTAGAGCAGGAAGCCTGCGCTTTAGACAGAGAATTAAGACATTCCAGCCAGGAGCAGCAGGAAGAAGACACACACCATGGGTTAGAAAAAGGAACCTCATTCTGCATGGCCAGGAACATCAGCATGGCATGGAAAATGGCAATCCAAGGGGACGTATGTATATATGGGATCATATTTGGGCAATAAAATTAAGAGCTAGCTTAGATGGGCTAGGATTGTACAATTTAGGCCAAGGCTTGTTAAAATCCATGTGGTCTATGTGCGCTCATTTGTAATGGCTGCTTAAAGATTAACTGCCACCAAACAAGCAACAATAATCTAAATGCTGTTAAGTAACTTATTAACTATATAGTTTTTACATATGGTGCCCAACTATGGCAATTAGAATCCATGCTTACAGCCTGAGAAGGCCCGGGAAAGCCAGTTTCCTAGCCAAAGAGTGGGGAACTGAACCCAAATGCATTTCAAAAGTGTGGCTAACTTAACAAAAGCTGTTGCCTTGCAGCAAAGGTGCAAAACTTAGCTCTCCTTACATACTAAAAAACTGGCAGCCTTCTAAACAGAGCTTGAGAGTGGAATTAACTGCCTAGGTTAAAAATGGAGGAATTCATAATGCCTCAATACATTTGGATTCCAATTGAGTTTGTTCCTCTTAGCATGCAAATAATTTTTACTCTGACAATTGTGGTTCTGTGTATCTTTTTTGAGAAAGTTCAGACTAGGAGAATCTTAAAGGAAAGATTTACAGATGGAATGCTAAATTGCCAACAAAGATAAGGAAGGAGGGAGGCCCTTCCCGATAGATAAAACAAAACTAATGGCAGCTGGAGCTAAGAGCTCCCTGGGTACTAGGTGCCTGTCAGGAGTTTCTGGTATCGGCCCGCCAGTGAAATGCAGCCAAAACTAGAGTCCAAATAATAATGAACAAAGCTTTAAGTGGCATGGTTAGACATGCTAAGGCTTTTGGAATGTTGTTTCTTTGCTTGATTTTTATTTAGATGTCTTTGATTTTCTTATATCAGGAGGTAGAAAGGATATTTTTCTGATTTGGCATTGCTAAAACATAAGAGATTTTTGAAGATTTTGGGCAGATTTCGAATTGTCACTACAGATCAAAGTTGCTCTCAAGATTACAGAGTTACTAATATCTGGGATTTAAGTGAAATATTTGAGCAAGGTGGTACTCCACACGCCCTTAATCCTTTAATCTCATCACACTAGAGGAAGAAACAGGCAGATCTCTGGATTCTAGACCAGCCTGGTTTAAACAATGAAGGCAGGGTGGGAAACCTGCTGAGAAGACAAGGTTGCTTACTAAAGACAGTCTAGAATTCAAAAATGACACAGTTTTTCCTTGATCTTAAGTTTAATAATGTCCTTACTGATATAATGAATAAATACACATAATCTTAAATTTGTGTAAAGAGAAAGAAGTTACAACCCAGTCTTCTTAGGTGTGGGGCTCCCACTGGAGAACTGGTTTCAAGAGGCATTTTGCCCCTAAAATAGATCTGTTAATTGCTGGGTGTGGAGCTACATGCCTTTAATCCCAGAACTTTGGAGGCAGAAGCAGGCTAATCTCTGTGAGTTCAAGGCTAGCCTGGTGCAAAGTAAGTCCAGGACAAGGATACACAGATAAATCCTGTCTCAAAAAGAAAAAGGAGAGAGAAAGAGATATATTCTGTTAATCAATATAAGAACCCAGAGTTAGGCTTTGGAAGAACTTGCAAACTGCATGCCTCCCACAGCCAACAGTTAAGAAAAGCTAACATAAGTTAGCATATCATGCTTTTTTACACCAATCTACTTAAGAATGGAGTTTCCATGGGAGAATTGGAACTCAAACTAATACAAAATGGTTTAAGTAATGTTATTGTTTAATAAAGGTAATTCAATTATTTAAATTCATACCTTGATCTCAAAATTTGGGAAACAAGGACAAAACAGGTTCCTTGTGTGTTCGAGGCCAATCTAACCTACAGAGCTCTACAGAGCAAATCAAGACAGCCCAAGCTACAAAGAGAAACCCTGTCTCAATAAGGATAGATATATCCACATAGAAATTAAATCTCCAAAGAAAGGAGAAAAGGAAAGAAAAAATATATAAATGCATACCTTTGATCCCAAAACATGGGAGACAAAGACAGAGACAGATTGGTTCCTTTTGAGTTTGAGGCCAACCTAATCTACAAAAAGCCAGAACAACACAGAATAAACCTGTTTTGATCAATTAATACATGCGTGTCAACTGTAGAGGAGAATACTTAAACTCCATACAGTCTTATGCTGTATTTTCAATTTAAAATAGATTTTATATATAGCATATATATGTAATACTATTACACGCCATCCTTTCATATGGCATAAATGGAGACTTACAAAAGTCTTTCTTCTGTTCAAACGAAGAACAGAAAATATTCCTTAATTGATTTGTTCATCCTGCACATCCAGGCATTTTGGTAATGCAGAACTATATGTCACTTGTGAGAAATTATATATTTTCATAACCGGACCAGAGTCCAAAGAAGACAAGACAAGTATAACCCAGATGATCCAGCCTCATAGACTGCCTAAATAGCTGTTTCCTCAAAAATCTTCATCCAGAAGAACTTCAAACAGCTTGCTGAGATGGCCTAGCCTCAAAGCCTGTTCCAGACAAGTCAGCAATAAAGCCCTGAACTTTCCTACCCAAAGTCCAGCTTCGAACTACAAATTGCTCAGAACATTCAAATTGCTGAGCACATAGAGACTGGACAACAAATGTTACAATTTAATTGCTTAACCATTTTTTTTTTTTTTTACATTTTATTTGGGCCCCTAAACAGGTTTTCCTCATCCCAATTCAGCAGGAAGCAGTTTTAAGAGAGCAACGTCCCATTCCCAAAAAGTGGGTGGATGATTCTTTGGTCATTTGATGTGTTATAGATGTTGTTTAGGGGTAATGGCTACAAATTGTTATATGGTCTTGTTAAGTAAGGTATAGAAAGTTAGACTTGAAGATCTCTTTTTCCTTTCTCTATCCTTCTTTCTCTCTTATATAGGGGGGAAAGACTTGAAAAGAAAAAGAGGGGGAATATATGTATATAATATAGAAATGATAAGATATAAGGATAGATTATTGAATGTGCTCTGAAACTTAAAATTATTGTTATTCTTTAAATAAGGTTATCTTTTGATACATTGGTATAGAATTTCGTATATTGATACAAAAATAAGATTAAGTTTGATTCATTAGTATAGAATTTTATATTTAGACACATAATATGTATATTTCAACTCATTTATATAAGGTATTGTGCCTATACAACTCATTTAAAACTACAGGTTTACTTCCGATCCTTTTATGGGTTGCTATTGCAATCTATTTAGGAGTCTGGATAATACAAATTGACTGGCCAGTCAAGCTCCTGGTCATGTCAAATACTAGGTTAAACAGATAATAAATGGATAAAAATATAGTTTGCTTGTTCAAAGATAGATAGATGATAGATAGATTTATAAATAAAATAGTAGATGTCTTCAAAACCCTCAGAGGCATACAGAAAATGGCATTTAAAGATGTTTTTGTTATTTTAAGAATTGTTTTACTTAAGACAGTCAGCTCCTGACAGCTCCCATTTGACTTGGAAGAAGACAATGAGCATCAAAAAGAAATCTCCCATCAGGAGATGATTCCTCAAAAAGAAATCTCCCATCAGGAGATAATTCCTATTGGGCAAAAATGCCCCTGCTCTCTCAACAGACTATATACAGTCCAAAGATGGACCAGAGCTTCAATGCAGGTAAGTCGATGTCCTGATTCTGCAGAGACAGAATCAGAAAATCCTTATTATTTCCTGCTGTACAATTTAGTCTGTGAAAATGCTTGGCCAGAAGGCTGAAGATGATGCTCCAACGATATCAAGTGATATTTGGGACTGTCTGAGCAACAAACTGTCATATTTCTTTTTGGAAGCTGCTCTCCTATGCTTCCTACTCACTCAAATAATAACTTTATGAAGGGGCTGATAGGTTAATATAAGTTAGATTTAGTGAATATA
>CAJQZJ010005020.1:312223-339994 GCA_907164525.1 Lophiomys imhausi | reverse complement strand
AAAAAACAAGGCTGATCCAGGCTAGGGCTTCATGGGAGATGAACAGTAAAATCAGAACTTTTTAAACAGAAAGGAAAATCTAGAACACGGGACTTAACAGAGGTAAGGACAAAAAGAAAATACTGTGTCTTTACAGGTTTAGGAACACAATCAAGCTTCTAGCCGCATTGTGGTTCCAAATAGAAAAACACAGAGGAAAAATGAACAAGGTTATGAGTCAGTTCAGAGAATTGCAGGACAGGTTCATGCAGGACTTTATAGTGAGTGTCTAGATGGATTTTCCCTTTCCTGGTTCTTTCAGTGTTTGGTATGTTTATATACTTAAGTCAGCACATGAAACTTTGTGGAACAACAGTACAGGTCTAGCCAAACTCATCAAAATTCCCTGATACTATGTATACATACAATTTGTTGTTTAATATTAAAGTAACAGATTAGAGCTAATGATTCTTCATCTGCTGAAATGCTCTGAATTAGAATCTAAAGGTGGAACTGGGTTATCTCTACCTTACCTAACCCCCCCACACACACTCTCTCTCTGAAATACACATGAGCACACAGAAAACAGCAGCAAAAGAACAGCCTCTTTCCTCTCTTTTGAAATATGAAATTTTATTTCCAGCTTTCTTGTTAAGAGAATATTGAGGTTTGTAGATCTTTACTAAATAGCTGCAACTAATATTTTAAGCAGGTAATTCAAAATCCATGACCTCTGTAGGTAAGACTTTAATGTAAAATAAAACAGAAAGCTACTTCAACACAAAAAGGAAAAGCCAACATTCAAACACAGAAGACACAGGAGGGAAGGCTAGGAAACAGAAGGCAAGTGGCAAAGGAAATTCATAACCTGGATTGAGAAACTCAGAAGGTCTGGAACCTGTGCCACTAGGTTAACCAAGCTCCCATTCATCTGAAGGAGGGACTCAGAATAATCACCCATTGTCTCTACCTCTTTGAAATGCTAATTAACCAGAAGTCTAACACTAAAAGCTAATCCTAGAAGTACAAGATGAACAAGATGATTTGAATAGAAACCTTAAGACAAAATGATAGAGGGTGAGGATTGAAGGGAGAGGTGGGAGGGGAACTGAGGGAGAGACATGGAGAGGGAACAGCCTCTCCTCTGTTTCCCTGAGGTCTCTTGGCTACTGTCTGACATGACGTCTGTCCTTTGCTGGCTTCTTTCCTGATTTAGTCTTGCTTTCAGCTGGCTGCTGACACATTCAAGCTAGGTTTCAAATAGAACTAAAGTGTATTTTCAAGTATACTACTTCCCATACCTTTTATTTTCTTCTTCCTTTTTTTTTTTTTTTTTTAGAGAGAAGAGGCCTTTTAATGCATCCAATAAATTGAAGCATCTTACATAACAGGCCAGAGTTAGCACAGCAAATCCATTACTCTCTGAGTTTGGAAGAGTGTTCGAGGAAGACAGTATCCCTGTGACAAGGTAAAATGAAGAACCTAACTGTAACCATGGTAAATGCACGAGAAGCAAGATGGCATGGGACCACACAAAGGACAGTGTATGTCCTCTGCTCACACTGTCTACCACCCTCCCCTACAGTTTCTACCTGACATGTCTACCAAAAAATGTGGCTGTTTAATGTAGAAAGTAAAGTGATGAAAGGTATGTGACTGGGTGGCCGCCTCGCACATTAGAGGCTGGAACACTCAGTTTACTTTTTACATCCCAAACAAAGTATAGCATTTGACAACAAATAAAAACAAAGGAAGTAGGAAAAAAAGGGTGGAAAGAATAAACTTGGCTTCTGATTAGGAATTAAATAAACAGTGTCGCATGGCATTATGAAGCTCTGCTTTAGAGACTCTGCCATGGGCAAAGCATGATTTTTATATTTTGCAGAATGCAAAGATTAGATTTGCTAATTTATAAAATTTATTTTAATTTTTTTGAGCTGGCTGCCAAAGGCCACCGGACAGAATCCCAAGGACTCTCACCAGTGCAGCATCTTATGGAATCACTTATATTTTATTACTGTAAAATATTATGGTAAAAATTCTTATTAGTGAAACAAAACTGTGCCTCATGCCCTATACCTGGGATTTATTCAGGTTTCCCTCAAGAACATCACACACACTGTATGTGACATTATGTCTGCCATCACACTGCCAGTACACACAGCTGTACTCCTGAGTTATCAAGAGTACAGCTCAAAAGAGACTGGTAAATATTAATACCAGTAACAATGAAGCCAAGCCCTGTTCATGGATCACTTTAGTCCTCAGGTCATGTTTCTGAGGGAGGCGCTACCTAACTCCATGTTTACTGAGTGGAGACTAACATCGGGAAGGTGAGCTACTTCCAAGAGGAAGCAGGGCCAATGACAGCGAAGGCACATTTGATATACAAATACGGTGTTCCTCGGTCAGAAGTCCATTTTCTACTCTATGTAGGGTCATTTTACCACCTACATCCAGATCCTATTGTGAGAGCCACAGAATCATTCTTACAGACTTATTTATTTTTATTTTATGCCTAGGGGTGTTTTACTTGCATGTGTCTGTGCACCGTGTGTGCTGTGCCTTTGGAGCCAGAAGAGGGCGTCAGAGCCTCTGAAACTGGGGTTACAGACACTTGTAAGCCACCGCTTGGATTCCGGAACCGGACCTGAGTCCTCTGCAAGTTTAGCACGTGCTCTACACTGCATTACCATCTCTCCAGCCCTGAGCCTCAGGAGTTTTAGGGGTCATGTCAACGGCTATTAAAATCTTACATGCAAATTAGGCAACCTGCTTATATATATATTTTAAAGTTTGAGTCTGAGTTATAATTTGAAAAAATGCCCCTGCTGTTAGAAGGGAAGAAAAAAGGAACCTCTGAGAACAACTCATCTAGGTTCTCAAAACTTGATGTTTTTTTTTTTTTTTTCCGTGATAGGTTTGAATTATTGAAGAGCTTTGAGCACCAGAAACATATGGGGCTCATCAAGAACTAAAGAGCAAGGAAAAAAAAACACAATTCTACCTCCACATTAGTAGAAAATGAACCTTACAGGCAGCTGATCAATAATTAAAAATGAAAACAAGTGTTCTCTAATTTATTTGCAAGCTTCAGTCCAACTCTAATAATAATAAGAAAAAACACACCACACATACATTCATAAAATATGGGTCATTTGAATATTTCATTTTCCAATAATTTATTAACTACGTTTTTTTCAATTTATAAGAATATTAATTAGATTTTGTGATAGATATACAGTACCACATGTTGACCAATAGGAATTAATTACCCTCCCAGGAAAACTGTCCATCAACTCAATCTGTTTTCTTCCATGGCCACATCTCCCTTCCCTCTTACCCTCTCCACAGTCTGGCTCTAAAATATAATGCCAGGCAATTTTTAAAGAGGAGTATTAATTCCTTTCCACTAGTTCACGAATAAAGAATTCTATAATTTATGATACAATTTCCCAATTCTTTGTCAGTCTATTTACATACCTTCCAATGTAGCTTCAAAATTCAAATCCAAACACTGATAATGTGATAATGTTTGGTTCTGTCTTTCACTGTCTCAAAATATTTTAATATTTGACCTAATATTTAATGATGAGCAACAAAAGCAAAACTAGTTGATGGTATTTTTGTCTGTTAAACTGGTATTTATCATCAGGCTCGCTGGGGGAGGAACTGGATGGAAAGAGGGCTTTTCAGATTTAAGGTAATATGAAGTCAAAAGTATCCTAAATTAAATTTAAAGTAGTTTGTGAGTCCATCGCTAGGTGAAGGGAATTTATTTCATTGTGTTGTAGTAAACCCAATTAAGACAGGTTCTTATCACTGCAGTAAAATATGATTTGTACTTCACATTATAAAGCAAAGATGGTATTCATGAATATTGCATCTAGATAAATATTAGGCTTCTCTGCTTTTAGAAAGAAGGGACAATGAGCTTTACATCTTTAATCTAAAATACTTTTTAAAATAATGCATAGTTGGAAAATATTATAATATTACAGTATTATATTATTATAAATTTTTATAATATAAATTATACTTACAGCAAAATGCTGAAGCTCTAACCCTGTGGCATCAAATGCATTCCACCAATTCAGAGCTGGCTTATTACCAGATCACATATTTTTTAAATTTAGGGGGATTGCAATACTAAATGGAAAATGCATTCAAACAGGTAAAGTAAGAGCCAAGAACGCGACTGCATTTTCATACATGGTAACAGGATTATTCAAAGATAATTTGATTTGCAGCTGTGAAAAGAAAAAGTTAAGTTTCCTCTGGCATGCATTGTATAGTAATTTCAAGGGCTTCCCAAGGTGGAACACACACCTTGTCCAGAGAGGCCATTTGCCAAACCAATTTGTTTGGTTTGTTCACTCAAGCAAATACCATGGGATTATGTTAAGTGAAAGTGTGCATAGCTGTTTTGCTTTACAACCAATATCTCTAGTAGGGATTACACTATTTGGAACGGAGTTCCTGGCAGAAAGAATAGCATCTAATACTTAATGAGCACATAATATCTGCCAGGCACACCCTAAGTATTTAAATGAGCATCAGTAACAGCAAATATGTAGTTGTAGTATGCATACTGAGAAAGAAATAAGGGAAACAACCCCCTTCACAATAGCCACAAACAACATAAAATACCTGGGGGTAACTCTAACCAAGCATGTAAAGGACCTATATAACAAGAACTTCAAGCCCCTGAAGAAAGAAATGGAAGAGGCCTTTAGAAGATGGAAAGATCTCCCATGCTCATGGATAGGTAGGATCAACATAATAAAAATGGCTATCCGAAGTACATTTTATGAGTAACTGGTGAGATTCATTCATTCATTTATTTATTTATTTATTTATTTATTTATTTATTTGTTTATTTATTTATTTATTTATTTATTTATTTATTATGTATACAGTATTCTGTCTGCATGTATGCCTGCAGTCCAGAAGAGGGCACCAGATCCCATTATAGATGGTTGTGAGCCACCATGTGGTTGCTGGGAATTTAACTCAGGACCTTTGGAAGAGCACATTTTATGAGTAACTGGTGAGATTCATTCTTTTATTTATTTATTTATTTATTTGTTTGTTTGTTTGTTTGTTTATTTATTATGTATACAGTATTCTGTCTGCATGTATGCCTGCAGTCCAGAAGAGGGCACCAGATCCCATTATAGATGGTTGTGAGCCACCATGTGGTTGCTGGGAATTGAACTCAGGACCTTTGGAAGAGCAGACAGTGCTCTTAACCACTGAGCCACCTCTCCAGCCCCGAGATTCATTCTTTGTGCTATGAGTAACCCCATTTTACAGACCAAGAAGCAAAAGCAATTGAATGCTTGTTCCCTGTCATCACAGTAGAAAACACGATGTATGACTCCAAGGTCGAGAGCTGGATTTTGACTCTGTGCTGCAGGCTGTAGACTCAGCTAACTAGGACTATGGGAGAGAACAGAGGGCTCAAGATGTGATATTAGATTTCAAAAAATGTTTGTTGACAATAATTATGAAGTCCTAACTGTACTCGAAGTCTATCATTTACCCACAATTCAAAGCCAAGTTAGCTCAAAGCAGAGAGTATATTCATAAGTCAGACCTTGACCCTTCCTACTGTAATATGATATTTAGCCCTTCAGAAAACACTGCTATTGATATTTCAAGGTCATTTCCTAGTCTTGTAAAAGTGATGAACTAGACCTGTGTTTATTCTTTTGTTTATAAAGCAATAGCAGTTCAGTTCTATGTATTAAAATTCTTTACAAGAGTTTTAAGCCTAAGAAGGGCAGTGGAAAGAAAACAATTCACTGATCTTTAACACTGAAAAGGACCTTCTTACAGGATTATATCCTGAGACACGAACATCTGATACACTTCTTCAAAACAAAATTAAAGATTACATATAGAGCTTAGCCTAGCCTCGAGACTTACCCTATAAAACTCACAGCTTGGAAGTGGTGTAGAGGCATAAACCTCTAGAGCTGGCACAAGACCTAAGAGTGTGTTGTGGCTGAGCAGATAGGATAATTTGTTTGGAAGATACTAAAGAGGATCAAAACAAATTGAAACCAATTTAGAGGAAAGAAGCAGTTGAGTCAAAAGCTGGGGCCTGGACAACTTAGAGGACAGTGACTTAGAAACAGAGCAAGAAAACTCGTTCACAGCAGCAGTGTGAGGAGTGAGTGACAGTTTACAGGGTGGTAACTGACTGGCCTAGCAGATAGTGAGGAGGGAAGAGAAAGAAGAGTAATTTTCCTTCTGTGGCTTAATTGTTTCCTCTACATAACTGTCTTCTTTAGAAACTATCTTCAATAAGACTGAAGTGGGGAGTTTTGCTACAGAGTGATTTGGTATCTGAAAAGATCAACATTTTAGTTTGTATGATACTGTTTTAGATATGTGCTCCTTTACCTCTATGGTGGGTCTTTTTCATACAGTACTTCTATTTTGAAAGTACACAGCCTTCTTTTCAATTACTTGTTTTTCAAAGATTACTTACACCATGCCTTTCCTTAAAAAACTTGAAGTTTCTCAATATTGTCTCAAAGTCTATTTCTTTTCAATTTGATAAGTTCTAATATGTTCTTGAGCCAAATCTTAAATGCTACCATATTGCAATAACTTGACTCCAGCTAGGAAAAACAAAGTCACAGCATACAATTCAAATGCTGGCTCTCAAGCGAGACTATGGGTTTAAATAGCTAATGAAGATAAGAAATTCACCTTCTTTGTCATCTTCAAAATGTATATTCATGATACAAGATATTAGCATAAGCTAATTACAGCATATGAACAAAATATATTAAAATATATCTAGTTTATATACAATAATTTCAGTTCAGTAATTTACATTTACACTTTGAAAAATATGTAAGGATTGGATAGGCCTCAGTTTTTTCCACTGATAAAGTATCATTAATATGGACATAGATATTCTTGAGATTGTTAAGATACATACATATATATATATATATTAGGGAATTCACCTGTATATCAAAAGCTTACCCATTAATGGTTGCTGTGGAATGGTGTCTTCCATGTAGGCTGTAAGAGATTCCATGTTGAAATCCAAGCAGCTGTGATTGCATTCAGGAGAACCTCTAACTGGCCCACTAACATCCCCTTGCAGAAGAAGTGATAGGCTCATGAAGCAAGGCAGTGCATGAGGGGCTCAAGAAATGCACAAAGCCCCACCCCACTCTGAGGATATGCAAGCAGTTATAATTGCTGGGTAGGAGACTCTTCTTTAGTGGTATAGTGGACTATAAGTCACTCATGTGCATGAGTGAGTAACCCCACACCAATGCTCTTGTAAATAACCTCATAAACTCATTGGTTCACTAGGGTGTACTTGAGTGGAAAATTTTCTTTGGTCTGTCATTAGTAGCCCCTCTAAGTTGAATACATGTTTGTCACATCTCCCTAGGAAAAGCCATGCAAAATGATGAAAAGGAGAATCTTATCTACCCACCATCTATACATACAAAAACACCTGTTAAGAACACATCTTCAAAAATAAAAATAAACAAAAAGTACATGTCTTCCCACAGAGGGCAAATATATTCTTACTCTGTGTGGCCTAGAAAATCCCTTATGCAAATCATATACCTGATAAATTTTGTTTACTGAATTTGTGAGTTTACCTAGTTGAAATGGCTTCCCTAGAAAGAAACTGGAATGAGAGATTTATAGTTACAGAGGCATATTGTGGTTAATATATGACCTTCCTCAGTCTTAAAAAATTG
The DNA here is from genome assembly GCA_907164525.1 of Lophiomys imhausi. NCBI lineage: Eukaryota > Metazoa > Chordata > Mammalia > Rodentia > Muridae > Lophiomys > Lophiomys imhausi. The sequence goes on along the minus strand of CAJQZJ010005020.1, from coordinate 332,270 downwards.
TAAACAGTGAAGTGGCTTCCTTGGCACAGTGAACCTTCTTTCTGTCCTTGAAAATGCTCACAAAGAGACTAGTGACCAAGTGACTGGTTATGATGCAGGTTGGTGGCTACCTGATTAAATGAGGTATAAATAAGATTTACTCTGAAGTGTGTCCAACTCTAAGATATGGCTATAGGAGATATAGAGACATCCTGCAAATGCTTCAGCAAATAATACAATTAAATATTATTGAAAATAATGTTTATCTGTACTTGTACCCATGGTCATTTTTCTATTCTTTGTGAGCAGAAGCAGCTCTGTGCATAGTCTGTGTTAATGAAGGATACTTGGAGCGTCTCTCATTCAGTATTCAACAATCAAGAGTTAGGCAAGACCCCCAGTACATGAGGAAGCTCTTAGCCCTCATATGCCTGCTGAACTGGTAGAGGGAACTGATATGTAGGGACATCCCACTCCGCAGGAGTAGGATGGGAGGTAGAGGGGATAGACGGTGGGGGTTGGAGTGGGACCAGGAGGGGTGGAAAGAGGGCACTGTAATGGAGATGTAACTTGAAGTAATTAATAAACACACACACACACACACACACACACACACACACGCACGCACGCACACACAAAAGACTTCTATCATCTAAAAAAAAAAAAAAAAAAAGAGTTAGGCAAGAACATGAACAGTGTAGGCAGCCCAAGAGATGAAATAAACTCAGCCTCAAATAATCCTTATAGTTAACTATCAAAATATGTATAAGTGAGGTCTATACCAATCACTACCCTGTTTACTTTGTGCAATTTTTCCCCTGAGCTCAAGTCTTCAGTTAAGCATAGGTGAAATATACTCTTGAAGTACTAAGGAAAGAAACAGAATACAGGAAATCATATCAGAAGACAAAACTCCACACAGTGCCCCAGCATCCCCATACAAATACTGATGCACTGTTACTACAACTTTATTTCCTAGGCATCATTATTAAGTTTGTACTATGCCTCAATACTCCTATTACTATGTAAGTGGCAATTATTCTAATGTTGGCTTGTGTTTACATGTTTTTTCTCTCCTTTATGTGGATTACAGACTATTTAAAGATAGAGGCGGTATCTTATAATTGTCACCCTCTAAGTCAATGGAACATTGATACTACCCATTCTCTACCTGGAATTTCTTTTCCCTTCTGTCTGTCTGGTGCTTTTATTTCTATAAGGCCAGTTACTGAGAGCAATCTTTCTTTCCGGAGCCTTCTGTAATCACTTCCTTCCCTCAACTTTTATGAATTGCACTAATTGGAACTGAGCGTATGCCAACTTATCCTTGGCAACATTTCTCCTGTCTCAGCCAAAGATTGTTCCTTCCCTAGAAAGAGAACTATTGTCAGTATGTGAACTCTTCATGAGCCTGTGTCTTCATTGGGGCATGAGAGTCTTCAAAGGACTCAAAAGTATCAGCCATGATCCAGTATGAAGGCAGAAGAGCACAACAGGATGAGAATGATGTCCTAGTACCACAGTCTAGCATGGTAGGCTGGAGTACAACTGCTTTAATGGTTTTCTATTTCCACGAGGATAACAGAGGTGATCATGGAGTCTTAGACCAGGAGGACAAAGGTTCCAGCAGGACTTTAACAATAGCAAACTTAGACTTCATTGGGAGCTCTCCAATGTACCACTACTTGATCTCACCACTCAGTAGTAAGTGTCCTGTTTCTAAGTGTTCTTTAAATGACAGCATGCATTTGAAATCCTATCTCCCTTGCATCCACTATGATATGCTTCCCAGATTCCTGCCTTAACTTGAGTCCGATCATTCTTGCAAGAGTCCAAGATACACTGATGAGGGATAATTAAGTTTTCAAGTGGGATTTTAAAATATACATATCTAGCATCCTCAAGACTTACTGAAAACATCAGAGAAATTATATCACTATGTATCAACAAATGCTTGTTCCTGATGATCATTTAACTTATCTATGACAGTAAATTATGAGTCTTTCATGAGTGACCATTTGTTTACTTGCTGGCTTAAACTGAAAACCCACCCCTAAGTCTTGAAGAATGCCTAGAAAAGAAGAAGAATGTACACTAAGCTCCTACATTTCTCTGAAAGCACCGTTTACTTCCTTATCCCCCAAACTGAATCTAGACAGGCTTACATCTTTAGCATTGTGTAAAGGGCTGAACAAGAAATAATATAGTTTTAAGTATAAATCATTAGTTTTTTGGTTACAAAGGAACACCCATGAACTACTGGCTAACTCTGCTATGAGATCTGTTGAAACTCATTTTACATGAAAAAAAAATGACCTTAGAAATTTGCATGGGGCATCTAAATAAGCTATGTGAACTCTAAATGTATTCTACAATACCAATTCTACAATTGGTATTCTACAACACCAGAGAATTCACACGCTACCCTAAGTTCTGTCTGCCCCAACCCACTTGCCTTTGTTTTCTGTAGAAATAGCCAAAAGAGCAGATTTACCCTCTCATATTTCTCTTCCCTTTGGAATATCATCTCCCCACGCACCTGCTGTCTCAACTCTGAGAGGGTTGAACCTAACCTGTGTTTTCCTGGACCTTATCTGTTTAGTGATGACATAAGCAGGCACAAAGCCCGTTTGGTGCATTTCATTGTCAGACTATTAGAAGAAGATAAATATATGAAACATGGAAGGATTAGGGAGGGAGTCTACAACAGTATCAATTATCCCTTTTCTTGGTACGATATCCTGTAATTACTATCTCTTGTATCTTGTCTAGAAAACTTCATGCTCTTTTCTTTCATTTCTTGCATAATCTGTTTCACTAATTGTATCACATTTGTGTTATTGTTCACAATTATAACTAAATGATTGTCTGTGTAGTTTGTATCTCTGACTTATGTGCTCTTTTCTGCACTGAAGGGGGCCATACCGAGGAGAAAGATCAGTGTGTCTAAGCTTGACAGTAGAATGGTTGGGTTGAATGTAATCGAGGCAGCAAGTAGGGAATACATGCACATGCATAAGATCAGTACCTGGGACACAGTACATGCTGAGTATAGATCACTGGGAAATGACAGTGAGGGGATGTGCTCGACCTTCACTAACGTTTAACGTTTCTGAAACCTTGGGTCTGAATGAACTAGTATTTTTGTGTCTCTACAAATAAAAAATGGCTAAAAGTTCCTGTGGCTTCATTATGTCTCCAGTTCTGCTTTCCAGAACTTTCCCTCCTTAACCCTCACTAGTCTATGAGGAAGCTATACTTCATTTCATAGGGAAGTGTACCAAGAGAAGGTAGGTGACATACCGGTGGCTGCACGGTCAATAACTAGGGGAGTTTTGACCCTCATAAACATCATGAGCTCCTTGACAAAATTATTCTTTTTTTCCTTATTTATCTCTGAGAATGATTCATGGAATATAGAAAGGACTTGGCAATTTGGGATAAACAAATTAAAATGTCAACAATAATTAATAATATGGGTTAATCTTGAATACAAAGGTCAATTCTTTACACACTTGCTGCTGTATTTGGGTCTGATCTCTGCCCCAAAGGTTGCATGTTAGTTGCTTGTTCTAGCAGTTGCATTGTCATGTGGTGGAGGCTTTGGATGAAGGCAACTGCTGGGAGGTTTAAGGGCAAAGGGGACATGCCTTTAAAGGAAGTTGTGTGAGCTCCATTCTTCTCTCATTCTCTTTTGTTTTTCCTAATAAAAATGATAGAGTCCCATGCCATACCCTCATGCCATAGTGCACTGTGCCCCCACAGAACCAAGGCAAGGAAGTCTGCCAGTCATGATCTGAAGTCTCCAAAACTGAGAGCCTAAATGAACCTTCCTCCTTAGAAGCAGATTATTCAAGTCTCTATGTCTCTTGCAGAGTTCAGATTAACACAGCTGCCAACTGGAGATCTCCAAGACTGGCTGACCTCTTAGGGATTTTCCCTATTCCAGAGGAAGTTCTTTTTGCTTCTTCTTTTTCCTTCTGAAACAAAAAAACATTGCCTTGATCTCTGTTATACAGCACTGCTTTTATACTCTGAGACAGTCAGCCTTGCTGGCTTCGTTTTCATTTCTAAAGCATACCATGCCTGTTCTCACCTTAAGACCTCTGGCTTACAGTTTTTTACTGTTTCAGATGGAAATAGTCTATTTAAAAAGATATTTGTTTGTTTGTTTACTTATTTATCTGTGTGTGTGAGCGTGTGTGTGTGTGTGTGTGTGTGTGTGTGTGTGTGTGTGTGTCAAGGTGTATGTATGCTGTGTGTGTGTTGGGGGAGGGCACCTTTAGTGACCAGACAATGGCATTGGATTCCCTGGATCCAATGTAAATCATCTGACATTGGTGTTGGAGACCCATGTTGGGTGCTCTAGAAGAGCAAGCAAGTGTTCTCAGTAGCTGAGCCATCTTTCCAGCCCAAACCATAAATATTTTACAGTTTATGTTTTTTTAGCCAGGCAAGTCTCAGCTTAGTCACAACAGCCTTAATAAGTTTCCTAGATTATGATCAGCCTATGTAGAATGACTCTGTGCTTCCGCTCAGCTTGGGAGCTGAAGAATGAAGGTCCAGCTACTATAAATTCACTCATTATTGTCAAACAATGTTTTTCCTGTTTATATTGTTCTTTGGGAATTTTTGTCCTCAGTACTAGAAGTAGTAGCTGGATCAAGTAGACTGCGGTCATTCTTATACTCTATGGCCATTATAAAATGCAATGCGACCCACAATTATTTATATCCTTCTTGACTAAAAACAGAAAATGAAAATATACATGGGAAGTCTTGGTAAGAGGCTAAGAAAGTACATGCTTGAAGGCAAAAATAAAATGTCAAGAAACATTCTGCTGTTAATACCTAACAGTGTTATGGAATTGGGAGTCTCTTTCAAAACATTTGGGCATATGATTGGGCCCCTGGTAGTCACATCTGCAGCCGGCATTGCTAACCTTTCAGGTAGGTAGCAAAACCAAACCAGTCACCAATGAAAATGAACAGGCTTCTAGGTATTTCATTCCTGCAACTTCACTTGAACTCTACTTAAGGTCGCAATTCCTCAGCCCAAGGACTGCTGGGCCAAAGGGCACAGGAAACTGTTTGCTGTGGGAGCTGTCCTGTGCACTATAGGCATTCTATCAGCATCCCCATCTTCAGCCCACTGGCTACTAATAGCTAGGACCGCTTCTGCCCTTCTTCCCCCACCACAATAGAGCAATCAAGACTGACTCCAGGTCTTGCCAAGTGTCCTTAGGAGAAAAACACTCCAAGTTCAGAACTCTAAAATTGATTCTTTTAAATCCATTATAGTTTGCACCAAAGTGAAAGAGGAACTGAAGGCTTATTGCTAGTTTGAACTTCTATTAAACTTGTATCCATCTTTTCAACAAATGGTGCCTTAAAACTGGAGATCCACATGAAGAAAAATGAAGGTGACTTGCATCCTAGGCATAGCTTTAGATTGTATTGTGTCATGATGTTTGATTTTTAAATTTTCTATTTGTGTTACTTACTTGAGTTTTATAAAGAAGATGATAAATAATTTTTGGGTTGGAATTTGAACCACAGTTTTCAGATATCAGGAATTGTCCTGAACATACTTCTGTGATTTTTCTTTGTTTGTTTGTTTTGTTTTTCTAGACAGGGTTTCCCTGTGTAGCCGCGACTGTCCTGGACTCTCTTTGTAGACCAGACTGACCTTGAACTCACAGAGATCTGCCTGCCTCTGCCTCCCTAGTGTTGGGATTAAAAGCGCCACCATGCCCAGCAATTACAGACAGCTGCAAACTGTAATGTGTGTTTTGGTATTTGAACCTGGTTCCTTTGGAAGAGCGGTCATTGCTCTTAACCACTGAGCCATCTCTCCAGCCCCATTTCTCTGATTTTATTATACATATTTATATAAAGCAGAATTCAGGCTTTGATGACTGTAAAATCCAAATAATGAACAACTCTGAAATACGATGAAGATTTTCTGCACATACTGTCAAAGCATATATTCCCCCCAAATGCAATTTTTATACAAAAAGCATATCCATCTCAGTCTACAAGTTTGGTAAAATTATATGTATACCAGTTAATTATCTTAAATTTCTTTTTTTTTTTTTTTTTTGGTTTTTCGAGACAGGGTTTCTCTGAATATCTCTGGCTGTCCTGGACTCGCTTTGTAGACCAGGCTGGCCTCGAACTCACAAAGATCCGCCTGCCTCTGCCTCCCAAGTGCTGGGATTAAAGGCGTGCGCCACCACCGCCCGGCTTATCTTAAATTTCTTAATGGTATAATATTTTTTTAAAAATCAAGTCAATATTGGATCAAAAACCTAGCCAAGACTATAAAATTGAATAAGAGAACATAAGTGGGAAAGCTTCATGACTTTTGGACTTGACAGTGATTTGTGGATAGTGACTTCAAAGGTAAATACAAATAAATCAGAACACATGGTTAGTCATATTCACCAACTTGATTGATCTGAGAAACACCAAGACTAGTAAAGCACACCCACCCTGGTATGTTTGTGACGGTGCTTCCACAGACAGCTAGACTACAGAGCTCTGACTTAACCAATGACTGGGTGCCTTAAAAAGTATAATGTGAGGCATTGCTGACAGTGAAGAAAGGTGAGAGGTGGGTCAGCGAGAGTGTGCTCTTGACAGCTCTATCCTGCCTGGGCTCTTTCTTACACTCCTCTTTTCTCTGCTTCCTGAACACCGTCATGGGACCTGTTCTTTTATGCCAGCTCCTTCCAGCTGCGATGAACAACATTTCTGAAAATGTCAGATGTAATACATCCTTCCTCACCAAAGTTTTTGGTCAGATATTTGATCTCAGTGATACTAAAATAAATAACACAATACCAAAGTTTAAAATTTCTGTGCATCAATAGGCATAATCAATAGAGTAAAAATATAAGTATAGACTGGAAGGATATTTTCAAATTATGTGTATGAATAGGTCGATATTTATAATATACAAAGAACTCTCATAACTGAATAACAAAAACAGATGAAGAAGCATGTAGAAAAGTATATCATGTCATTATTGCTTACGAGAATGCAAATCAATACCACAAAAATATGTCCTCGCATATTTATTTAAAAACTACAGAAAAAGGGGGAGAGAGAAAATAGCACATATTGGCAGGAATGTGGAGAAATCAGAGCCCTGGTGCGATTGTCAATTGTTAATTGTCCATTGGCACAGCTGTTATGGAAAACAGAATCAGCTCCTCGAAAAATTAAAAGTAGAACTATGATATGATCCAGTAATCTACTTCCAGGTACGCGCCTCAAAGAACTGAAAGTGGGGTCCCAGATCTTTATAACTGTATTAGTCACAAAAGCCAAAAAGATTGCAAATCCCAATATTTATAGGCAAAAACCAAACCAAACAAAAACAAAAAAACAACTCTGGTTAATAGAAGTCAGAGAAGAGCAGAAAGTGGGAGTTGTTTACATGATACCAAATTTTGACTCTGAAAGATGAAACTTTCTCATCTGGACTCAACTGAAGGGTCTCTGAACAAGATGAAAGTATGTAACATTACTGAAAGGACTCGCACTCAGAGACAATTAAGCTGGTGAATTTCTATTATTTGTATTTTTCATAGTTGTGCCTTTCAAATGCCTGTATCATTAAAGGGCAGTAAATTAAATAAAGGCAGCTCTTTCAGACCTGAAAGTGAAAGCTCCAGGCCATCATCTTGAGAGTATGTTGGCCTTTCCCTTGGGTCCTGGGCTTTAGAGACCACCGAAAGGAGAGCATCCTCTCCACTGATGACTGTTCTAATTCAAAAACGTTGCTTTTGCCTGTTTCAAATTATTATTGCATTCATCTTTGATTAAACTTTAAAACAAGCAAATTCTCAAGAACAATGATGCCTAGGGGAGGGAGAGTGAAATGTTCTAGAATGTGCAGTTCCAAAGAACTGCACAGTTCAGAATTATTCTAGAATTGAACAATTCCGAACCTAAGCCTAGACACTTGGTTTAGAGTCTGGGTTCACTGTTCTAATCTTTTTGCCTTCCTGTCTCAATTTCCTCATCCTTACACGGGGATGCTGATAGTATCTAAAAATCATTGAATTGAGTTTATGAACCTGGTGGCACACAAATTGACAAAAATAAGGAGCTCATTGACTCTTGCTAACCTCAACCATGTGTTGAACATCTAAACACAGCAAAGGACTTCCTAGAGACTAGGAACCTTGGGTTGCTCTGCTCCTGGGGGCATTACCAAACTCAGCAAAGAGGATCCCAGTTGTCTGGCTACTTCAAGAAAATGTTCAAATCCTTGAAAATACTCCTCCATGTGTGATGACTGAGAACAGATTACGAAACATGATTAAGAGGAATCATGATGAGTGCTCAGTTCCCTGGGCCTGGGCTCAATGCAGTTGCTTCTCCTGCAGCTTTAATCTGCACAGAAGCAAGTGGGAAGTGTGCCTGTTGTCATGGTGTGCATGCAATGATTGTTTTTGGAAATAAATGCAGGCAGCATTTGAATCAAATTTTATTTGTAGATTTAGAAAGAAAGAAAAAAGAAAGATGATAGATGATAGATAGATAGATAGATAGATAGATAGATAGATAGATAGATAGACAGATATAGATATAGATAGATGATAGACAGACAGGCAGATAAGCAAAATCCAACACAAATACAAAGTTTAAGAGTATCTTTTCTGTCAAACTGGAGGCATGCGTAGAATCACAATGATGCTCTGAGCAGGAGGCTGAGCTGCATTACAAATGTGACATTTTTTTATGAGGTCCAGATGGAAAGAGTAAATGTCCAGAGAATTTGAGAAAATGTTAAAAATGAAAATCCCTATCCACACACAATAACTGTGCCTGATGTGTGCTACTGAAAACCAGAAAATATTTAGCACATAAACTCGCCAGGAGATTGTTTTTCTTTGAAAACTAAACAGCCCTTAAGAGTTCCCAACTGGTGACAATTTGGCTACAAATCTCTGGCACAGAAGTTTAGATGGCAGCAGCTTGACCTGAGGAAAATTGATAAGACTTAATAGTTGATATTTATCATTGTTTTGATACAAGAAAGAAAACATTGGTGAGTTATAGGTCTCATACTTGACCAAGACCCTAGAGGTTTTAAATAGTATAAGCTGGAAAACCACATATAAATTAATTATGTACATATCAGAAATGGATTGCTTTTTGTTTGCTAATTTCTATTGTACATCTGTTCACACTTTAGAAATATCCTAATTGTTTGACAAATAGTATGTGTGTGGGTTCCTTTACAGCCTATAATTTCTGGTGTTATATTATTAGATCTCTCTCTGACTGCCAATATCCGAATGACAAAATCAAGACCAAAATAAGTACACCCCAGTTGCAATGAAAAAGCATATAACTCAGTACTAAGACATTTATGAACCCAGTTCAGCATCTAGTTGCCAGTTGTCATGAGATATGGAAAATAAATAGCCCCTTTCCTCAAAGAGGTCAGCATAATAAAATGATTCCTGATATTTATTAACACAATGCCCTTCAAATAACATTTACACCATGGTAAAAATATCCATGCGCTCTTATTGTTTCAAGACCTGGCTATAGCACACAAAAAGACATTCATGGTTTTGATTTATGTTTTTCATTGAACAGTTCTCTATATATTTACTCAGTGGGTATTGTTTTCATTACCATATTGATGACTTGATAAGAACTACTGTTCCAGTGTGAATCAAAGAGACATAGTTACAATTAAAGAATAGATATTCACTTACTGACCCAGCTTTCTATTCATAGAAATAAGCTCTGTAGCTCTTCTAGTACATGATGTTAATGAATGAAGAGGAGAGACAGGATTGATCTCTAAGAGGTGGCGAGGATGCTTACAGCATGATGTCAAAACTTCATATAATGAAAATGTGTAAGAAATATGTCTGCTAATGAAAGAGAATCTAGGAATTTGTCAAGATATTATAAAGAGGTAAATAGGTCATAGAGGTTGACTTGTGAAGTTCTAGCTGTGTGAAGAAGACAAATTAATCTCTGCTTTGTTCTATATGTCAGTTATCTATCTATTCTGAGTTTGGCAAACACACAGTTAAGTTTTTATAGCACAATGAGATGAGCACAAACTTAGCATTTACCTGGGATCCTGCAACCTACATGTATCATGATCAATGTGAACTGAAATCTTCTTCTAAGATCATTATCCATGTCTTCATGTCACATGTATGTATGTATGTATGTGCCATATATATCATGCATATGCTAATATTCACATAAAATCACCACTTTGGAGATGGTATAGTTACATTTACCATTTTATCTGTCATATTGTATCTTAAATTCTCATTTTCCTCTCTCATTCAACTTGGGTACTTAGCACTTCAAAACAGAAGGTACCCAAACAGTCGGTAATTTATTTGTGTCTTCATTCACTCAACAAATCTATGGTATATGTGAGAGCTCATGTTCTACCCTTGGACACTGAGTAATGAACAAAATGAATAAAGTGTCTTCAGGGAGTTTATTGTATAGGAGAGGGAAACAAATGAGAAACATATATCATATATAAGTGATATGGAAATGGATATGGATACAATTATTGATGCAGGTATAGAAATATGTACAGAAATATGTGTCTGTATAACTTTGGTGGTGATAAAAGCTATACAAAAGATAAACCAGGGTTAAGGACAATTGGAACACTAGGGTGAGAAAGAAATTTCATATTATGATCAGAAAAAAAAAACAGAACAGAAAGGTTCATGTAGGTATCTGGGAGAAACTGCTTTGAATAACAAGACAAGACAGATGCCTTGACATGGGTGCTGCTGACTGAAGAGTAGAGAGTTGACTATGGGGATTATGATGGGACAAGAAAAGGGAGCTGCCAAAGAATAGGCTGAAACCAATGAGGCCATGGAGGCCTCGTATATACAGCTAGACCCAAACTCTGAGTGAGAAACTGTGCTGTCTCTGCAGGTCACTGGAATGAGGTAGGGGTTAATACAACTCTTCATGGAGCAGTGTGGCCACTGGACAGAGAACTCATTGCCCATACGCACATTTGAAAGTTGGAGGACAAGCAGGAGATTAATAACACAGGGACTTGATGTACAAGTAGAAGATGGTGATACATGATCAGGAAGCTGGAGAGATGTCTTAGAGGTTAAGAGCACTGGCTTCTCTTCCAGAGGACCTGGGTTTGATACCTAGCACCTCCATCTGTTCTCAACCACCTCTAACTCCAGTCCCAGGGGATCTGGTGCCTTCTTCTGGTCCCCACAGGCACTGTAGGCATGCAATGCACAGAACAATGTGCAGAAAGAAACATCCACACATCTAAGTTTAAAAATCTTGAAAAACACTTTTTAAAAGAGATGTTCAGTTTCTAAATTGAAAAAGTAGAATTAATAAGGTTTGCTTATTTTTATGCAATGTGAGATAACAGAGAATAAGAGTCATGAAAGCTTTCAGGATTCCTAGCCTTACCAATTAGAAAAACAGAATTGCATCTCAGTGAGATGGGGACCCTGGGACCAGATTGCAGCAGAGTTAAGATGTGAGGGGCAAAACCCATGATATGAATTTAGAAGTACTAAACTTCAGCTATGCAGAACCTACTCTACTAGATTCAGAGGAAAGATATGGCTAGAGTTAGAAATTTGGAGACCCTCAGCACACAGACGCCATTTAAGTCATGTGTCTAATTTGTCTGAGCTGTGTGTGTAGAAAACAAGAAACCAAAAAATGATGTACATTCTTCAGGGTATTCCAACATAGAGAGCTTTGAGACGAGGGCAAGTCAGATGAGGAAACAGAAAGGGCAGCCTGTCTGTTTATTACAGACACTGATACCCTACAAAACAAGCCAAGGTATGCTCAGCGAAGGGGTGATCCCTGTACCTCAGCTTTGGGTGGAACTTAGTGCAGTGGGAGAGTGAGCCAAGACACCTGGTGCACAGAAACAAAAACTTCCATGCTTGAAGTAGCAACAGGAGGAAAAAAAAAAACAACTGTTTAGACATTTCAAAAGGGACTAACTGCAGTGGAAGGGAGTTAGGAGAGCAGCGTGGGAAATCACAAGGTAAAGGAAATAAGGTAACAGATGGAGGAGTGCACAGAGCCACAGAGCGTGAACCACAGAACACAGGAGTAGCAGATCTGTGGGCTGAGACAAATCAATAGCAGAACCACCGGTGGTATGGGAGCATCAAACAAAGGCTTACCTTGTTAGGTAACTTCTTTTCTTGAGCAATTAATCACTGTGGAGTCTGGAGTTCTAGCAAGAGATGGGTAGTCTGCTACTGTGAGCAGATAGATATTTTCCAAAGAGGGGAAGAAAACAATAGCGTGTGGTAAGGGAATGGGCTGCAGAGGGTAGTGGAGGGTGGACATCCTGCAGATACAGGAGCCTAAGCTCATAAACAGAAGCAAAACCAGGAAACATGAGCATTGAGCAGGTGGGTGGTTGACTTGGTGAATGAATGGGTGAACGAATGAATGAAGGGTTTGGTGACTCAGCTCCATCCCTGGGATAGCTATACATCTTCCATTTCCCTCTACAGAAGGGAAAGGGATGGAAAATGTCCCTTTTCATCTTCCAACATATTTTCCTTTACCACTACTTTCCAACCTGTCAGATTCTATAAGTAGAGATTAATGTTTCCCCTATAATGTTTACTCCCATCAAATAGGCCCATACACTGAGCCCCATCAGTCAATTATGCTTAAATAAAAATGAACATGTCAGGCTTTCACTGCAAAAATAAATGGCTCTCACTGTAAGGAGATGAGTGGTTATCCTAGATGTCTCCCCACAAAATTTGGAAGCTAGAGTTTATTTACAAAAGAGGTGAAGTGGGTTGTGGTCCTTGCCAGACATGTCTAACTCAAAATCTCAATGCATGGACTAACGCTTAGTTTGTTACTTAATACTCCAGGTCCCAAATATCAAGAAGCCTCGTATCCCCATCTATAAATGGATAACACAGCTAAATGATATAAGCATATAATATAACTCTCCTACACTTGCTTCCTGCTGTATGTGGAACAGTTTGCACACTGTTGTTCTTGTTCTTTGCCTTGGGAGAGATTTCCTATCTACTCACAGCAGCAGACTACCTGGCCTCCTGCTAATGTTCCAGATTCCAGAGTGACTAATCAGCCCCAAATATTTACCCTAACAGGAGAAGATCCAAAGTTAAAAGAAATAAGTGAAAGTGGAAACACCATTTAAAAATGCCAAATATGCTCAGACTCAGAAATCCCATACGAATTTTGAAACAGGGCTAGAGAAATGTCTCAGTAAGCAAGAGTACTAATAGCTATTGCAAAGGACCTGGGTTGAATTCCTAGCACACACATGACAGTTCACAACCATCCATAGCTCCAGTCCCAAGGGATCTGATAGTCTCATTTGACCTCCATGGGCATCAGGCACACACTTGGTATACAGACTTACAGATAAGAAAAATATACAAAAAAAAAAGGAGAGGGAGAGGGAGAGGGGGAGAGAGAGAGAGGAGAGAGAGAGAGAGAGAGAGAGAGAGAGAGAGAGAGAGAGAGAGAGAAACTCCCAAAGCACTAAGTATTTCACAAAAGCATTTTAAAGCATCACATAAAATTGTGGTTGGAGTAATGGCTCAGCAGTTGAAAATAGTTATTGCAGAGGACCACGATTTGGTTCCTATCACCCGCATCTACACTGGGCTTCTCACAACTGCCTGTAACACTAGTTCTGGGAGATCCAATACCCTCTTTTGGTCTCTATAGGTACCTGCACATAGGTAGTGCACATATATACACTTAGACACATACTACACATATGTAAGATAAAAAATAATTTTAAAATGACATAAAATATGTAATTGGCTAACAAATTTTGAGTAGTATATTTTTAAAAATCACACTGAGAATAAAATACCATAATTCCTAGCATGATTTCCAGATAGACTCCTAAAAAAAATCATACTTTTATTAATTTATATAGAATCAGAAGCTTGGCAAGGTTCTGAGATGCCTCCAAAGTGTTTTCTTTTGGTCTATTTTATTTTTCCCTGGTAGTAAGATTTCAGTTTATTTAAGTGGCCCCTTTCCAAAGATGTGCTAGTGCATTTAAGTAGAACCCTTTGTTCTAACCTGTCCTAAAATCAGTAGGAGACAGAACCCACCTGATCAAAGATAATGAGAGAAGGAAGTCTTTGTCAAGAGAAAGGTGGTAACCTCTATGGCTGCTTTCTTAAGTATTCTTGGAAATGACCAGGAAATAAAGAGCAATTTGATTTAAATGTTGTAAAGTCATCCAGATAAAGGTTAAATACAACTTTCACTGAAATACCTATTAGTCACAAGAGCTTGTTATTATCTTTCTGCAGGAAGCATGAAAATGATATAAAGACCCGTGGGGTAGATGACATCCAAACATACCATTTACTCCAGCCCCTGTATTCCTATCTTCCCTAACCTAGGTAGATCCATATAGCAACAACCCCATCCATCTTTATAAAAAGGAATCTGGAGCAAGTCTAAGGTTCTAGTGTTTGTTAGCTGGATGTTCTGTACATACACCCCACATAGAGCTGCAACAGTGAAGTCAAGAACGTGGTAAACTTTAGCGTGAGCTCATCATTATCTTCTGTCCAGTAAATGTACATTTCTCCTCCTACTCAATAATGCTCATTAATATTGTAAAAACACATTAAGAATGGAAACAATAATTATATTGTACCTATAATTTGTTGATTGGGAAGTTGAGGTTCCTAAAGGTTAATTCACCATTTTCTCTCCACTCAAGACATAAATAAATAAAAGACAGTTTGTGAGTGCAGGCGCCAGCATGCATGTCTAGAACTCTGACTCACAATCTGAGGCTCTTTCCCAGTGCCTCTTGGGTAAATGGTCTTGTATAAACAGGCGGCTGGGAGGTTAGATTCTAAGGACCAGGGAAAGCAATCTCAGAGATGTTCTTGTACCTTGAAAATAACTTTTTCAAAACTTAGAAGAAATTTCTGTTATCAGTCCAAAGAAGTAGTGTTTTGCTGATATTTATTTTTACTCGTGGAGACAAGTTATCAGATTTTTAAAAAAGACGATAGGAATTTTAATATTGGAGATTATTTACAGTCATCTGTGTGAACAGTAAGAGTGATTAATTATGCATCAGGACACATAGTGACATTTTACATTTTAAAATACACTTAATATAGGCTCTTCCAATAAAGCAATATCACATGAAAATAAGTAATACCTGAGGGATAGGAAAAGTGAGTTTAAAATGTACTCCTAGCTGCTAATAAAAACTCACTTAATGAAACTACAGCATAGAATATTAAAATAATTTTTATTATGATAGATGTTCCATAAACCTGAATCTGAAATCACACAGGCTCTAGACACATGACAGGACAGATGCCTGCTTGCTACCTGTCTTTAGCCCAATGCTACACTAATTGCTTTACCCATATTTCTTCCTTTTCACAAGTCCGAATGAAATGCAAAGAACATTTTTTCCAGTTTTGCAGATGTGGGAAGAGAAAAGAAGCTAAGTGAAATGGGATGCCCCAAACCAGAGTCCAGTGAAAAACTGAGTTGAAATGTGAATGTTATGCCCTTTGAAGCTCACCAACTGGTCCCCGTGTAATTCTGATAAACATGATCATGTTAGAGAGACCACTGTGCTTTACAAATGAGCCTACCCCAGGATCTGTAGACTATGGGTAAGGTCAAAGGCAAAAATTATCCACATAAAGTTAAACAGAGTTTCAATGGTAAAATCTCAGCCAGGGCGCCTTGGACAGTTACAAGCAAGTGTTGGGTTCAAGGATTATTTTGCTCTCCTCTCTGACCTCTCTTCAGTAGGCAAAAATAGTTCTGATGATGAAATTCCTGGATAAAGTGCTGGGGTAATTATGGCACAACTAAGCCACAGAAGCACTCTTGGTTGCCCTATACTATAACAAACCATCTAAGCATATTAATTTTGGAGAGGAATATAAAGGGTGGCCAGGAAACATTTTGAAATAAATAGTTTCTGATGGCACTGGAATTCTTCCCAGGCATTTGTTCAGAATCTTATATTGGCTTTTTAGATGCAGGATCCTGAAATGGACAAAGAATATTCCTGTATCTTGTTTTCCCTTTTTGCTCTCAAGCTTACTGGAGCAAGATGATGAGATGACTTCAAAGTGGCCCTCCTCCTGCTTCACAGTGAATGATACAAATGGCTTTATAAAACATATTGATAAAGCAAATCAAAGCAATGAAATTTCTCATCAGGGCTATAAGCAATTCCCTCCAGGTCTTCAGATAATTAGCTCATTTTAGTGTAATTTAGCTTGGTTCATTAGGATTTTACTATTAAATGACAATAAATGAATGTCATTTTATTTTAGTTTTCAGTATACTGAGTGGTCAGGGTGTCGATGTTGTAATATATTTCTTCATAAACCTCATATGCATTTAAACTCCGAAATGTGTGCATTCTAAACACTAAAATGCTATTTTCTTATTTGTTTGTTGAAACAAGGTTTTACCCTGTAGCCTAAGCTAGACTGGAACTCATTATATAGTTCTGGCTGGCCTGGAACTAATGGCAATCCTCCGGCCGCCTCCCAAGGTTTGAGATTTCAGGCATGTGCTACCATACCCTGCTCAGAAATGCTTTTGAGCTCAGTGGATTATGTGGAGTCCCGCCTCACCTGATACATCTACAACTCAACTCCTGAATCTCAGGATCAGGGATCATCATAGAAGAAGGCCTGGAAAGACTGTCAGAGCTGTAGGACCAGAAAACCTGCTGTGTGGTTGTGTCTCCTAAAAAAATGACAGAAAAGTTACACCAATGACACCTCAAGAATATGGCTGCTTAAACAAGACAAACCCGGAATAATAATAATATCAATAGACATGCTAATGCACAAGGGGAAAAATTCCAGGGCCTCACCCCTTGACAAAGAACTATGGACAATAATGACTGCTAAGAAAGGGAAAATTAGCCTCTCCCAGGGATGAGTCCCCAATTTGTTATCCAATACAAAATGGTCAGTCCTCGAATATTCTATGTATAAGCCATACCAAACGGACATAGCAGGTTGTATTTTCACATATTGATACATATAAAGAGACTATTAAATTGAGAGGGAGTGAGGAAGAACATGGGAGGGATTGGAGGGAGGACAGGGAAGTGTCTAAATGGTGATTACATTTTGATTTTCAAATTTTAATTAATAAAAGGAAAAGAAAAATATTTTCTGTTTTACCAATCACATTTGACTATGAAATATAAGCTTGTGTATGTTTAGAGATTAAGATAATTAAGCACAGAATGAAAAGAGAAGCTGTTGGGGGGGGAAGAGGGTGGAAGGGTGGGACAAGAAGGGGGAATAGGGAAGGGTTTGCGACTGAGATGTAACTTGAAAAAAAATAAAGTACTTATTAAAAAAAAAGATAATTAAGCACAAACATTATTAATGTGACATAATATGTGAATTACTACTATGTCACATACCTTAATGCAATAGAGCGATGTTTATCATGATAGATACATATATTCTTAAAATTAAATTGAAATTTAAAATATGTGAGCATATGGCTGTATGTAAAAAATTTAAGAGCAAACAATGTCACTCAAACTATCTGCTTTGACTTTAGCTGAAGGTGTATGCCACAAAGATTCACTGTAAAAAAATATCAAGTTTACAGTGATAAAGCTCACATGTAGTGGAGACATCATAGAATAGCAATTCTAATTCTACAAGCTTAACAGTCTTAGCAAAAAGACTTTTTTTTTGCTAAGGAGGAAAGGAGAAATTTGAATACTGTAAACATCCTCTTCGAAACTGTTTCAAGCACTCCAAACAAAACTTTATCACTAGGGACCTTTATAAACCATCTTAAATACATTTAACCCTCTACTGTGATTGTTTCATTACTTTAGCTTTCAAAACTGGAGCTGCAACTGTGTTGTTAATTTGTTGGGATGTTAACAATACAGCACAACCTGTTAATGAGTAGTCGAAAGCTCATCATGCACACTCTTACAACTTTTTCAAATCTAAACTTTTTCCTACCAGGGGCCTGTCCTTGTCTCAAAGATTCCATCTTCTCCACTTTTCATACTATGATTGCTGCTCATATTAGATGCATATGATCCTGATTTTACAAATTATCTAGGCATTTCTATGCCTTTATCAAGCATAAAGAGACAAATCTCTGTTTTTCTCCACTCAAATTTATTAGCTTCTGGTGGCATACCTGTGCTTAAAGAGTTTAAGTTTTTGGAGTAGTTTGGATTTTGGATTTTGGATTTTTGAATTTAGGAAAGCTCAACCTGTATTATATTTTCATTTTATTGGCCAAAGAATAAAGGCCAGAACACAAATAATTTTCCTAAGGTTACACAGCAGACGAGTGACTGAGCTGTGAGCAGACTTTAGACATGGAGGAAGTATGCCTATATTATTGAGGTTTCAGGCAAAGATGAAAGATTGGAAAAGTGGAATAAAAGAGATAGGGAAGGAAAGAACAAAGGAAGAAAAGAGAGAGAGAGAGAGAGAGTTGGTTAGTTGGAGCCACACTCTGGATCTTCACTGTCTTGATCAAACGTGGTGCTTTAGCTGGCAATCAATAGGAGTTACTGGCGGGCAGTGAGGAGTGATTGCTACATGTGACTTTTATTTTGGAGAGGTCCTTTGCAGGCAGTATGAAGAAGGGGTTGCAGGGTGCGATTAGAGGCAAAAGAGAAAGGGGGTATGTGCATTTGAGAGATAATGGATTCTAATTATATTGAAAGCTGTGCTTATGACATTCTTTATGGCTTAACCAATTACTGCTTATGGTAAATGGAAGAAGAGTGCATGAACTCCATATCACTTGCATTTATCACCTACAACATAGTATTTTGCATAGCACTAGCTGGCACACTATGCTGGCAAGCCTCAAGTAATCCTAGCCAAGGTGCATGTGAGGATGGTGTGCCTGGAAAACCCCATTAGCTCTGTCCTAATTTACCAGGAGGTTATTTATGCTGTTCTTTAAGTACAGACTGCTGTTTTGTCTCTTGAGAAACTGCCCTAGTCCAGTACTTGACTCAAATGCCAGAGGAAACTCATACCTTTAAGCTTGAGTCTTTAACCAGAGTAAGCATTTTGTCAGTAAGTCTATAAATGGAGTCTTCCTCTACTTTCACTGTCTCCAAGACTTCAATATATCAGACTTTTAAAGTACTTACAGTAAAAAGAGTTTGTAAAGCAATGACAGAGTGGTCTTGCTAGAAGGGAGCTTGGGAAAGTTGGCTATTGCCTGCCTGCTGCAACCTAAGACTCATCTATGGAATTCTACTTGCTTCCTTCTTCCATTAATCTCTCTTTGATGATCTATCCATTTTTCACACTAGATTTTGTAGTGTTTCCTTCTTCAACCCCACTGTCAGGCTACAATGGCATTATGCTATGAGATTTACAGGGTTCTTGGGAAAAACTCAAGAAGGCTAAGCATGGTTTATAAGGGCTATACGGCCTGGCCTCTGCTGACCACGGCCTCACCTCTTATCCTCTAACCGGCTGAGTCTTCCTGGCTCTTGACAAGTGGAGCATGTCTTCACCTCTGGGTCTCTGCACTTGCTTTTCTTCTGCCTTGAAAGTTAGTGCTGGAGATGTTGCATTCTTCACAATTATTTCTGTTCTAGCTTCTCCTCAAGAATTAACCCAGAAAGGCCTTGGCACCCCACCTGCCTTCGAAAATTGCACAGTTCCCACTTTCTAGCTCCTCTTCAGTTTTATTTCTCTTTATGGACACTTATCATTACTTGGGCATACACTGCAGACTGCTTCTTTGTTACATTGATGCTTTTTGCTCTCTTGTCTGCCACCTCTGCTAAGATGAGTGAGTGCAGATTCTACAATTTCT
The DNA here is from genome assembly GCA_907164525.1 of Lophiomys imhausi. NCBI lineage: Eukaryota > Metazoa > Chordata > Mammalia > Rodentia > Muridae > Lophiomys > Lophiomys imhausi. The sequence goes on along the minus strand of CAJQZJ010005020.1, from coordinate 312,414 downwards.
GTATCTCAGGACCTTACAAGAAAGGCTGAATTTTTCTTTTTTCTTTTTGTCTTTTCCTTTCATTTAATTTCTTTTCTTTCTCTTTCCATTTCCTTTTATCATTCTCCTTCCTTCCTTCTTTCCTTCCATCCATCCTTCCTTCCTTCCTTCCTTCCTTCCTTCCTTCCTTCCTTCCTTCCTTCCTTCCTTCC
>CAJQZJ010005020.1:289333-307257 GCA_907164525.1 Lophiomys imhausi | reverse complement strand
TGTGTGTGTGTGTGTGTGTGTGTGTGTGTGTGTGTGTGTGTGTGTGTTAGAGTTTCTAGCTTAAGTGGATGGTCTGGAACATGCCAATCACTGATCAGGACTATATTTCACCACGACAAAGATACAAAACTAAGTTGTCCATGCTTGTGCTTCCTCGTGTAACTAATTCATATAATGAGAAAACAAAATAGCGCAGGTCTTTTAAGATTTGTGAAAAAGTCACTCAAATATATAAAGGGTATGTCTATTTTCCAAGAAGGGATTTTCCTTGCTTACTTTATGACAGTAAAATTTAAAAATGATAAACATCTTACAACAGATACAACAGAAATAAACATCAATGCAGATTTAATCAGGAGCTGCAAACAAGTTGAGAATCAACTTTACTAAAAAGCATAAAAAGATGTGAATTGGGAGGAAAAAGAGGTGTACCTGAATCACTGTCGTACCGGAAGAGGCTTCAGGAGTCTGATGATTAATGAATCCTTTGGGCCTATATTACATTATGTTATGCCAATGTCTTGTTTCTTTTTTTGGCAAATGTGAAAATTTTTGTTTTAACTCATCTAAAAGATCATTTTATTAGCATAAGTAACCTCACATATCATTACATTGTTCTTTTTGCAACTTGCTGCAAGAAATTTTGTATAAAGCATGAGTAAAACTGGCTCTTTAATCATTCTAAAACTTCATTCTTTTGAAAAGAAAAAACCCACTAGTATTTATAGCTCTATGCTTCTATCACATCAAGAATCTATTCTAAGAAAAGAAAGGTCACATTATTATACTCAAGAACCAAAAGCTCCACATTAATGAAAATATTACCAGCATTTTAAGAAGATCTTCCAGTCTTTGAAAATTATCTACCTAAAATTAAAGGTCCTTCATATCAAAACAATGATTTAATATTTCTTCAACTAGTAAGACGTATGCAACTATTCATTAATTGAATATTTTCCTACATATGTTCCTTTAATGAGAACTACACATCTACCTATTTTCCCATGTTTAGTTACAGCAATCAGCAGATTAGATGTAAAGTCACACTCTTGGAGGAGGGGCAAAGAATGAGAAAGACGACATCTTCACATTAGCACCTACTTCTACATGAATACCCTCTGTCTACAAACGCTGTCGCCATTATCAGGTTTTGAAAACTCAACCACGTGTGCTCTACAAGTAGCAGAGTGCAATAAAATAATGGCATGTGATTCATGAAAATGACCAAACACTTCTCCAATAAAGAATGCCACACCAGAGTCAGAAGTAAGAATAACTGTATCCTATTTAACTATGTGAGGTACATATTGGCTGAACACTAATTACTCATCAAAGTGAGCCACATCTTTCTGTGGGTAACTATGGTTAATCAACACATTGTGCACAGAGCAAGTGAACACATCTCCTGGTGAGGAGGAAACAACTCAGTGAATATTAATTTTCACATATTCAGAAGCCTTGGTTTATTAAGTTAGTTGGCACTCTAGCATGCAGGCACAGAATCACAGTGGGGATTACCTTAAAAAACAACTTCCTCCTTTTATTGCCATGCTTCCTATTAAACAAGACTGAGGCACAAATACCAATTTGGAAGACTAACTTAATTTGAAAGAACACATTCCTTCAAGGAAACCAGAAGTGGACCAGGTTTTTCAGGTCAAATGTTCAGGCTGCTTTCCCTTGAGTTTCCTCACTGTACTGATTTAAGAAAGCCATCCTAGTGTTTTTACAGCCCATATAAAATGTATGCTAGAGGTGGCAGGATCAATTCAGTTTCCACAGAGAGTTACTAAATTCTTATACATGGCACACCTAAAATACACATATATTTTAAGTAAGTTAAGCAATTTAGAACCATAAATAAAAGTGATTATCAGTGCAACTTTGTAAGTGGGAACGTAGTTTCCTTACCCTTGAGTAGTGTAAAGATAACAGTTGGTAAGTATACAGCTTACTGGCTTATGCCCCATAGACATGACAAGACAGCACATTCAGTCAGGCTTTTACATAATATCTTAAGAAATAGATTAGAACTGAGATGAAAATACCTATTCTTCTACCAAAAATATACTACTAAAAATACCCTAGCACAGGGCAGAGATGAAACAAAAATCTTACGTTTAAAAAACTCCCTCAAGTCCCCATTTTCTGGCATACATTTTTTTTTTATAAGCAGTACTTTTGAAGAGTCTCTGGGGTCAGAGGCATATTTTATCTGGAGAGAGCAGGTAGTACAATGATACTTAAGCTCACTGTACATTTGTGTATTCTTAGCTGACCTGCTGCCTCCCTTCTACTCACACTTGTGCTGCACATTCAGAACAAAACGCACACATCCCATATTTAACCTTTCTCAATCACTGCTGAGAACCCAAGAATCCGCCAAGCAGTGGGGATGCCTTTAAGGCCCCTCTTACCATGTATGAGCCACAGTGAAGCGACGACGCTGTCGGATGCTTTTATTTACCAGCAACTTTCTGAAAAAGCAGGGTGAATTTCTTGGTGAGCTGCGTGGAGAAATTTTGGGAGACGTAGGTCTGTTTCCTGGTGGCTTTGGAAGCTCAAGTTCTAAGCGCATCTGCTCCTTGAAAGTCTTTATGCAAACCTCAGATTCAGAAGCAGCAAGTTCTTTGGGAGAATTTTTTGCTGTCATGTCTCGTATGGAGCGCTAGCTTTCACCATCCAAAACAAAAATCTTGAACATAGCAAAGACACCGTTGCAGGTTAAAAGGCTGCTGGGTCCACACACTCTTTCCAGGCTAATTCGTGAAGCTACGCTTCCAAGCTTCCAATCCTGGAGCTGTTCAGAGCAAGAGCAGCATACTGGGACAATGGCAAGTCAGCCTGTCACAAGGAGCTTTATCAGACTGCCTTTGCCTCTGAAAATGCGCCAAAGCACTTCCTCTGTCACTAGCCTCCTTGTGGATGAGGGTTGTCTGCAAGTTACACACTGAGACTCCCTGAATCCATCCAGCAGAACATATCAACTCATAAAATATTCATGAGGGTTCTTGATAAATCCCTTGCATTTTTTGTTCTGTTTTTTTAAAAAAAGAAAACCTTATCAAACAAGCTGTGTTAAGTCGGACAGAAAGCAAAGCCTGGCCACCCAGTCACTTCTGTCTGTACAAAGGGCGGAACCAGAGTTGTCCAGCATGTGCTGTTAAAAGTCTTCATTCAGAATTATCTTGCTCGACAAGGCACACAGCAGTAACTCCGCCTATCAAATGCTATTGGCCCAGGATTCTTTAAACAACTGTGCTGTCTCCCCCTTAAAAATACCCTCCACTGCTCAGATTTGCATTAAATTTGTGAAACTAGCGTCTTCGTAACAGTCAAAACCGATTAAGTCAGGAATTGCCAAAAAGCTTCAATAAAACAGCTTTTCAGATTCCATTTCTGAGTCAAAGAGCTGAAGTTTTTTCCCCTTTCCTTCTCCAGAAGATCCAAAACAGCATCAGTATACTAAAAAAAAAAGTCACTGAACAGGAAAATATTTGGCTTTGGTTCATTCCCCCAAGGAATTTAAAACCTAATTTTTATTCCAATAAACATTACCCTCCTTCTTCTGTTTAAGCTCATTGTTTGCAATCTGCCCACAGAAGCCACTCTATATTGAATGCAAAGCCTCTTCTGATGGCCAAAGCACTCCTAATCTAAAACGGAATTAACAACCAGGTAAAACACATGCCCCAAATTAGGCACTGTGCACCATGTTTCTGTGTGTGCAGAAAGGTGCACAAGATGTACATGTATGTATTTGTGTGCACCATAGAGTGAGTTTTTACACAGTTTGTAAAGAGCGCAATTTAGACATGTGATCAGGGTGTATCTGCAACCTGGCTTTGTTTTTTGTTTTGGCATGGGAACACAGCTCTTACACATTAAAAGGCACACTGAAGTATAAAGAGGATCATTGTATGCTGTACAGACTGTATTGACAAAGAAGGTCAGCTGAAGCCAGACTGATCTCAAACAAATGTGACAAAGCAGGATTAATCAGCAAGAGTGACTGAAAACGAAAAGCACACAGTAGGACTTCAGTGAAATGTAGAGATCTATTTTTATACTAATGTGCAAGGTCTTCCAGTTCTCTAAAATTACCCATATATGTCACACACTAAATCGGTACTGAAGGCTATCGGGTTAAATAATGGCAGACCATAGCCTGGGCATAGGAGTAAGGGATCTCTCCATAAGCCTTGGGGAAGCGATTGGAGCTTAAACTACCCATCTCTAAGCACTACTTCAGAAAACTCATCAACATTTAAACAACTGACTAAAATGCATTGTGAACAAACAAATGCACAATCATGGAATTTTAGATTGTATTGAACGTTCCTTGTTCAGCAAATCATTCCTGAAACAAGAAAACAGATCCTGTGTACAGAAAGATCTCATCCAAGTTTGTCCGGATGATGGGTGGATGATGGATGTCACCACTAAATCCACAACTCGGATTTCCTGACTCCTGGGGAGTGCTGTTTAATTCGTTATAAAGTGGGCTTTTGTCTAGGCCTCCGTGCATGCTTTTTGGTATCTGAAGGTATTTTCAGTGTCTTGAGATGATAGATTGTTGGTAATATGGAGAAAACGTGGTTAGTGCTACCTACTATTTGCTGAATTAGGCAACACACCTGAGTTTACATGATTTAAAAAAGAGACCTGAGATTATGTACTACCACGGTTCACAGTGATTTGTTGGCAAATGTAAAACAGCAAGCTGAACTCATTAAAGTTATTTCTCATATTTATTTCAAAGCTGACCAAATAAATAAGCATTCTAGAAATTTCTTCTCAGAAAAGATAATGGCAAATTTTGTAGCCTTAATGTGGCTAAGCAAACTGGGTTCTTCTGACAGGAAAATGCTGACTGTGTCACAACTTAATGGCATTCCACATTCCTGTTTTCAGTCTGCCAACAGTCTCAAAGTTGTACAAACCTGCTAAAGCTATGTACCCCAGGAGAAAACCAGGGTCACCAAGAAGGTCAACTAAAATGCAAAATTTAAAAGATAATCAGACTATTAGTCTAATTGCTTAGTGGGGGTGTATGTTTTTCTTATTTATAGTGTTTATAAATACACTGAAAGAAGAGAGGGGGCTGGGGTCTCAAGGCCATGTCTGCAGTGACCTAACTTTCTTTCCTTGAATTTCAGTTTCCCAGAAGCGGCACAAGCAGGGGGCCAAGCCTTGTGGGGAGTGTTCAACACTCAGATCCTGGCATCCTGAACTCGAGGAGCATCTAATGAACAGAATGGAAGTCTTCCTGTCCACATGCAATTTCTAGCCCTTGGTACCTCAAAAGGAGAAATGAATAATCCCAATTCACTAGTTTTTAAATATATATCCTGGTGAATTCTTGAAAATTTCATTCATAGTATATCTCAGTATTGGATAAATGAATCTCTGGTATAAACATCCTGTCAGAGCAATAGAGTAAAAAATAAAATTATGCCGGGCGTTGGTGGCGCACGCCTTTAATCCCAGCACTTGGGAGGCAGAGGTAGGCGGATCTCTGTGAGTTCGAGGCCAGCCTGGTCTACAAAGTGAGTCTAGGACAGCCAGAGCTGTTATACAGAGAAACCCTGTCTCGAAAAACCAAAAAAAAAAAAAAAAAAAATTACTCAGTAACAGACAATTATTTCTTTTACATATTGGGGACAAATTAACAACATTTTAGTTTTTCTCTAAGCTGTAAAGAAAGACCAATTAATTCCTACCAATAAAAATGATGTTTATAATACAAACATAACACAGTCTAAATGTTTTAAGAAATCACCACCTTTTTAATAACATGATTTAATATAAAATAATTACTCTTTTATATTGAAATCAAAATGAAATTTGAACTTCAAAAGTTTCCACTGAGCAAAATGTCTCTGAGTATCATTTTCACCTAACCTTTGTAAAACTAAACAGTTTAAAGACAAAAAAAATGAACTTCCTGTATCCCTATCTTAGCACAACACTGAATTCAAAATAACACCACTACGATTTACTGTGAATACAAAACTGAAGATCTGAGATAAAAGAACACATTCACTTTTTAAAAATTGTTTAAAGAGTGTAGCTAAAGCTAACAATATTAACAGTTAAATTCTTAAGTCTTTATCTATTTCAGCATCTAGCTACTCTTTGCCAAAACAATACACTATCTGAGTGCTGCCACTAGATTCCATTCAATGAAAGGCACATCAATTCCTTTTCTTCAGTCCAAGGCAAGGTAATGAGAAGGAATAATGCCAACAAAGGACTGTAGCCTCATCTGACCAACAAACAGTCGGTATCCTTTTATACAACAATATCAGTGCAAATTACAATTTCAATGCTAAGAAATGGAGCTGGAGAATCATTCTAGCATGATTGAAAGAAACATAATGCACAACAGAATACAAAAATAGCTTCTATTCATTTAGGGAAAGTACAATTAACTGATACATATAAAGAAGCTGCCATTGAAATGGCGTCACAGGAAGCTTCCTGTCCCACTCAGGTGCTGGCATGTTCCATCATGTGAACAGTTTCATGCCTCCCTTTCAAGATAAACTGACAACATCAAAATCATCGACATCCATTGTCGCTGGAATTCAGTTCCATTGTGCCGTATGGTACAGGTTTCCAAATGAAGTATAAGTGGGGGGAAAGGATGTAAGGCACTGGAGGAGGTGTAGCTCACAGGGTAAAGACCTTGCTTTGTATGCTCAGGGCCCTGAGTTCGGTACCTAGCACCAAACAAGATTCAGCTGTAATGTACTGAGTTCCAAATAGCGTTATGAGGCTGCTTTTCTAGAATTTTCAATATATGGTACACAATACATGTTCACTGAATATACATTATTTTGTCCGTTTTCAAATGAGAGCATTAGGACATGAAATTGCATATTAAGGAATTGGTCCAATAAGTAAACCTAGGTCTTCACACTCTATAGGACTGAAGATTATACTGAATCAATGGTGCTGAAGAGATGGGTGTGAATACAACTAATAGAATAGAAGAAGATGGAATGTTTGCTCCCAGGGTGGGTCTCACCTTGGAACTTTGTCTTCTCAAGTGCTAAACATCTTAAGTCTGAAGTGACTGGAGTGTATTTTCTTCATGAGATGATAAAGGCTTTGTTTCTTTATCCATAGGTTCATATTCTATCACTCATCATTTGTAAAGTGCCATTCAGAATGATCAGTTTTCACCTGTGTAACCTGCATCCCGAGGAACAGGTGGGAGGTTACATCACAGATACGGAGACAATTATGTGATTCTTAGGGATTATTATCAAGTAGCAACTGCCTGTTCAACACCCTCTAGAAGCTTCTCATAACACAGAAGAAAAACCACAGAAGCCTGAAGTGCCCCACATACACCTCTGCAGTTCTTCTCTGGCCTCATCTACTGCCCTCCAACTTCACTCTGCCTCAGAGCTTTGGCCTCCTTGTTCATTAAACATGGAGTGCAAGCCTTCCTTCCCTGGACACTCTACGTGGTTTACTTCTTTGCCTCCTAACATCTCTCCACATAGCGTGTACCTGAAGGCTTCCACGGTCTCCCTGTTTGACACTAAAATGACTACAATATTTCAGTTTCTTCTATTTGTCAGTATGTAATAGAGTATATAATATTTGCTTGTCAATCTCCCTAGTATTAAATCTTATGAAGGAAATTATTGTTTTTTTTTTTCATCCCTATAATCCCAGTCTGAGAAGAATGTCTACTACATGGCAAGTTATTTCATAAATACTAATTGAATGAAGAAATTATTTCTCTTCCCAGTGCAGAATAAAATGAGGGAAGAACAAATAAACTAAAATGGGAGAAACTATTGCTCTTAAATTTGAGACAGTTAATGAATTCTTTGAGAATTTCTTACAATAGAACAATTAATTTTGATCATATTTATTCTTCACTCCCCAACTTTTCCCAGATCCATCCCTCACCCCCTCCCAACTTCTTGTTCTCTCTTTTTCATTTTATAACCTACTAATTCCAATTTGTGCTGCTTATGTACCATAAGTATGGGGCCATCCACTGTGGGTAACCTACCAGGGGCCACATCACACACTTTGTCTCCTTCGGTTTCTCATTTTTAAAATCTGACATAAAATTTATATTTTTTTTCAGAAGTCCACTTTACTTAATCTGTGGGTAGCTGGCTCTTGTGTCCTCTGTCATGTGATACTTCTCTCAAAAATTCACTCTTCTTCCATGCCTACTCATATTGCATCTGGTTGGCTTTGCTTCCTCTTCTTAGATAGTGGTTGGGCAATTAATGAATTGTTTGTAATATGATTTTGTTAATAACCAGTTAGTCCTAGGAATCCCTTTACTTGCCTTTTTGCTACTGAGGGATTAAAAATTCTTAATATAGTAAAGGTAGGATCAGGATTTATGAGCAGTCCTGAGGGAGTTACTTTATTACCCAGGTATTTTATTTTCTGATGTCTACACTGCATTTTCTCTTTTGGTACCTACAGTCCTTCTTACCTATTTGCTATTTCTTTTTAAATTTTTTTTAAAATTAGTGATATTCACATTCTCACTTCAGTGTAAAGGAAGAATCCCAATGTGTTGTACCTTCTGTTGGTTGATGGTGCCTGGTAGTATATTCTTGCCAAATGTTCTCTGTGCCATGCTTTCTGGGCTGACAGAGTAATTAAGTGTCTCTTGCACTAGGTGCTTTCTATGGTGGTAGATAACATAGAAGAAAAATGCTAAGGAACTTTCTCTGTTTCCTAGTCCTATACCATCAAGTTACATTATCAATGATGAGTCAGATACCCAAAATGCAAGGAGAGACTGTGTTTTCAGGGTAGGTACTTTAGAGCTGCACAAGAGAAGGTGCTTCTGGTTCCAACGATCATTCTAACCTGCCAACAAACAACCTATAAAACTGATCTCACACCAGTGTTAGGGACTCAGAGGCATAAGTGGGAAGACCTTTTCTCTAAAAAATTAGGTTTTAATTTTTCCTTATGCCCTATTAGTACATTAGCATATGAAAAAAGGAAAGGCTTTGGACCATTTATACCTGAGCATATTGAGCCTTATAGCAAAGATTTCAAGAGAATCTACATTCATGTGGTTCCTACAGGTCAGCCATATTTTGTGACTAGGTTAAAAAAAAAAAGTAATATAACCTCAATGTGTATACAGTTAAAGAATTTAGGTATAATAATTACCTCCAAAAATCAATCTCACTGTGATACCCCATAGACAAGCATAAGAGCAAAAAGATGTTACATCAAACTCACTGTATTTCTCTTAGGAAGAGGATAGTACTATAAGGTCCTTGTCATATTTGCTTATATTTTCAAGATACTTCACAAAACAATATTTTCCTAATCAAGGCTCAGTGAGCTTTGAAAGGATATCAGAATGCACATTGAGAAAATGATTAACAAATGGAGAGTTATGGGGTCGGGGTTTAGCTCAGTCATAGAGGCCTAGAATTCATAAGGCCTTGCATTAAATCCCCAGCACCACAGACAAAGCAGAAAAATAAACAATAGGGAGTAACACTGCAACAACCTCACTTAATTTCAGGATAAGCTTAATCACTATAGACTTTTCATTTTAAACTTGCTCATGTTGAAAATTCCTTAAAAACTACAATACCAATGAGGTTTGCTATTTGGTAATGAATAAAATGAAAGCTTGGCAAACAGGACTATGAGATCTTAAAATTTAGAAGTAACTCAAATTTAATTTCATATTATAAAAGTACATTAGCATATGTAAAAATGGAAGGCTTTGGACCACTTATACCTGATCATGCTGAGTGTTATAGCAAAGGTTTCAAGAGAATCTACATTAATGTGGTTCCTACAGTCAGGACCTAAAATAGTTGTTCTATCACGTACTAACTGCTTTATTCTACAGCTTTCTTTCACATTTCCCTCACATCTCTAATCCTTGGCATCCCTGATCTGTTCTCTATCATTAAAGTTTTAAATTTTCAGAAATGTTATACAAACGGAATCGTATTCAACCCTTGAAACCAGCTTCCCATGCTTAGCATAGTGTCTTCAAAATTGAGCCAAGATTTATTAATAGTCCATTCATTTTTACTTCCTAAATGGGATTCTATTGTCTAACAGAATGCACCATAATTTGTTTACTCATTGTTTAAAAAGGGCATTTCATAAATTTCAAAGTTTGAGGCAATTATGAATAGAATTTCTACAAAGATGCACATCCATTTGCACTTGATGCTGTGTGATAAACACAGAATACACAGAGTGTGAGTCTTCGGTCATATGGTAAATATATATTGATTCTAGAACTAATCTATCATTTTTTTTTTCCAGAGGCAAATATAAGTGTTCCAGTTGCTTCACATGCTCACCAGCACTTCCTGCCAGTGTGTATTTGGTTTAGTGACTCTAACAGATATGCACCTATTCTAAATACTGTGTTAAGTTTACATATCTCTAAAAACTATTCCTTATTCCTATCTCTTATGCTTACTTGTTATCTATGTGACCACTTTTGTTAAGTAGTCAAGACTTTTCCTTATTTTCAAATTAGCCTGAATCTGTTCTTATGAATATGACTCTTCCCCTGCAGTCTGACCCTAGTCATCTTTTCTGAGCAGCCATTCAGCTTCTGCATATATTCTGCCCAGAACTTAAAAGGCTTTTCTCCTTTTAGAAAATATTATTTAATTTTTTTTCAAACATTATATTTTGATAATATTCTTTCCTTTCTCTCAACTCCCACATTCTCCCAAATCCTTGCCAACTTAATTTCATTTAATGTTCTTACAAAACCAAACAAAACCAAAAAAACAACCCCTCAAATCTCACACAAAAAGCAGTAAGACAAAAAGAAATACCAAACTAAAACTAAAAAAAAAAAAAAAGCATATAGTTTGTTTTGTGGTGGTTAATTACTCTTGGGCATATGGCCTGACTTGGTGTGTGGTTGGCACATCCAGTGCCACTCCATTGGAGAAAACTGTAAGAAAACATGAGATCTTGCCTCAACAAGGTAAAAACAGAGAACCAACTCTTGAAAATTGTTTTTGAACCTCTACATGTACACCACAACACACATGCTTATAAACACAAATGTTTGTGCACATACACACAATTATAATAAATATAATTTTTAAATCACACACAATTGGCTATCTACCAATAGTGAACAAGTACTACATAGTTGCTTGCTAGGGCCACTATGGAGAAGTACGAATGATGAATGATAGCTTGGATGGACCACCTTCAGAGCGAAAGTACCCTGTCTCTGCTATTGGGTGAGGTCCCATAAAGCTCCAAACACTAGCACCAAAAGGAGCATGACCTATGTGCTGGTTTGAATAGGAATGCTCCCTTAGACACATGTGTTTGAATGCTTCTCCCATAAGGAGGGGCACTATTAGGAGGAATGACCTTGTTGGAGTAGGTGTGGCTTTGTTGGAGGAAGTTTATCACTATGGAGGAGGGATTTGAGATTATATATGCTCAAGCTATGCTCAGTGAGATACACAGTTTCTCCTTGATGCCTGTAGATCAAGATGTAGAACTCTTGGCTTTAACTCTAACAGTATGTTGGGCTGTATGCTTCCATGCTTCCCGTGATGATGACAATGGACTAAACCTCTGAAACTATAAGCCAGCCCCAATTAAATACTGTCCTTTATAAAAGTTGTCATGGTCATGGTGTCTCTTCACAGCAATAAAACCCAAACTAAGACAGAATTGGTACCAGGGTCTAGAGTATTGTAAGAGGCCTGATCTTGATTTTGTTTGAAGAAATGTGGATTTTGGGAGTTTGGATTAGGAAAACAGTGGAATGCTTTAAGCAGGGGTTAATAGGCCATACTAGTAGGAACATGGAAGACAGCGGTGGTGCTGAGGGTGATTTGAATTGTGGGGGCCTTGGTTTCAGATTTCAGAGGAGAATTTTAGTATGTTGCCTAGAGATTATTCTTGTGGTATATTGGTGAAGAATGTGGCTGTTTTATGCCATTGTCCAAAGAGATTTAGATTTAATTGTATTGGCAAAGGAAATCTCAAAACCACCTAGCATAGACTTTGTCCTGTGGTTCACTCTTTTGAAAAGCAATTTGGTGGAATGGAGCAAGCTCAAAAAGGAAAAATACAAAATGTATGATTCAAGGATGAACAGGTACCAGGAAATGGAATGGAGCAAAATCCTGTGTTCAAGGAGATAAACAGATTAAAGATATTAAATGAAATTAAGAGCCTGGTGACCTTAGGGCAAGACCCTACCCAGCTAAGCTTCCATTTTCTGAACAGGAATTAAAGAAAAGCTTAGGTACAGGTGTGGTGATACATGCCCTTAATCCCAGAACTCAAGAGACAGAGGTAACCAACCAGGTCTCTGAGTTCAAGGTCAGACTGGTCTACAGAGCAAGTTCTGGGACAGCCAAGCTTAGGCAGTGAAGGAAATAATCAGAAACTGAAAGCTGAAAGGATGTAATTGAACAAGAGGGCCATATTCCAACCCCAGCAAGCAGGAGAACTTGGCAGCTTTGGCCACATGGCTCTAGCTTTATAGTCAAGATAGAAGAAAGGCGTTATGGAATCTCCTTATGCTACTAAGGAAAGTCACTGAGGCCAGGGTTGTCCCTGCAGGGAAGTCCAGAGACACCACTGTGTGAAGATGTGAAGGTGAAGCCTGAAACCTATACTGCCTTGGAAACCTCAAGATATTAGAGATGGCTGAGAGACACTTGAAGAAATGCTCAGCATCCTTAATAATCAGGGAAATGCAACTCAAGATGACTCTGAGATTCCATCTCACACCTGTCAGAATGGCTAAGATCAAAAACTCAAATGACAGCACATGCTAGAGAGGTTGTGGAGAAAGGGGAACACTCCTCCATTGCTGGTGGGAGTGCAAGCTTGTACAACCACTACGGAAATCAGTCTAGCAATATCTTAGAAAACTTGGAATAGCTCTACCCAAGATCCAGCCATACCACTTCTGGGTATACATCCAAATAATTCCTCACCAAACCACAAGAACATTTTCCTCATCTATGTTCATAGCAGCCTTATTTGTAATAGCTAGAAACTGGAAACAACCCAGATGTCCCTCAACCGAGGAATGGATAAAAAAACAAAACAAAAAACTGTGGTATATCTACACAGTGAAATACTACTCAGCTATCAGAAACAAGGAAATCATGCAATTTGCAGCCAATTGGATGGAACTAGAGAAGCTCATCCTGAGTGAGCTAACCCAGACTCAGAAGGATGCACATGGCGTCTATTCACTTATAATCAGATCTTAGCCATATAGTGCAGGACAACTATACTACAACCAATGCACCAAAGGGAACAGGAACATGGACTTTGTTTCCTATCAATGAAACACTTTGCCCTAGTGGTACTGCCTTGTAGGCCCTCAGTGTATGAGGAGGCTCTTGGCCCTCATATGACTGCTGAACTGAGGCAGGGGACTTATATGTAGGGACACTCCACTCCAGAGGAGTGGGATGGAAGGGATGGGGGTAGAGGGTGGAAGCATGGAACTGGGAGGGGTTGAAAGAGGTCACTGTGATAGAGATGTAACCTGAAGTAATAAATAAACATAAAAAAGAAAAAAAAGAATAAAAAAAGATATTAGAGATGACAGAGACACAGGATATATGTCAAGAAAAGCTACTAGCCGGAAGTAGGACTAGCTTGAGAAGTGTGTTGCACTCAACAAAGATAAAAGGAGTTGGAGATCTGATGAGTGTTTTGATGTCAGGCATGGAGATGCAGAGTTTGGGGTTTTCCAAGGTGGTTTTGGTTTTGCTTTGCTCCAGTATTTCCTCACTACGCTCACTTACCTATGTATTGGAATGGTAACAAATATCCTGTGTCATTGTGTGTTGAAAGTATGTGATCTGTTTTTTGATTTTGATTTTATAGGGGATTAGAGTTAAGATATTGTGTGAATCTCAGAAGAGATTCTGAACTTTGAACTTCTAAACATTGTTGAGACTGTGATATGTTTTAGCTACAAGCCTTATGGGGTCAAGGAGTGGAATATGGTGGTTTGAATAGGTATGGCACCCATAGACTCATGTGTTTGAATTCTCGGCCTATAGGGAGGGGCAATGTTAAGAGATGTGACATTGATGTAGTAGGTGTGGCATTGGAGGAAGTGTGGAGGCTGGATTTGAGGTTATATATGCTCAAAGTTATGCTCAGTGAGATCCACAGTCTCTCCTTGATACCTGAAGATCAAGATGTAGACCTCTTGGCTTCATCTCCATCACCATGTTGGCCTGTATGCTTCCCTGCTTTCTGTTATGATGATAATGGGTCAAATATCTGAAACTATAAGCCAGCCTCAATTAAATATTGTTCTTTTAGTTGTACTAAGAGTTGCCATGGTCATGGTGTCTCTTTACAGCAATAAAATACAAACTAAGACAACCTACTTGCCCCTCTCCATACTTGATATTCTAATTTAATTACAACATTTCTCCCTTCCCTTTCCTCCCTCCGAGGTCTCACATATACCTCCTCCCATCCTCCTTCAAATTCACAACCCCATGCATTCTTTAGCATAAACTTAACCAACAGAAGATTATTCTTTTACAGTTTTGGAAGTCAGAAGTCCAAAGACAGGTGTTAAAGAGTTGGTTCTTTCTGTAGATTATGAGGAAATAATGTGTTTTTGGTCTTTCTCTTTGGCTTACAGATTCATCATTTGCCTCTTTCTGTTCTCTTCTATGCATGTCTGCTGCCAAATGACCTCTTGTTATAAAGACAATAGTCACATTAGGTTAAGACCAATCATTGTGACTTCATTTCAATTTTATAATTTCTGTGAAGATCTTTTCTCCAAGGTAGGGCACCTTGAGGATTAGGATGTGGTCTTCTTTTTGTCACATTATAACAAATGACAACAGAATATTTACCAGATGGACCAACTTTTACCATATGGAATTTGGGGGATACTTAAGATCTACATTTTGCAGACTACAACACATGGATTGGAGGAATAAGTGCTTCAAGATATAACAATCTGTTCTTTGATCTCCCCAATTTATATCCTTCTCGTTGGCAAACTATATTCAACCCATGCCATGTTTTCACATGTAACCATTCCAGCATCAGCCTAAGTCTCAAATGAAACCTCATTTAAATAATCCAAATAAGTTATGCAAGGAACTTGGAAGAAATCTGCTCTCCATCTATGAATTATAAAAGCAGTTATCTGTTTCCCAGACATAATGATGAGACAGTTGTAAAAAATGATAATCCTTTTTCCAAAGTGTGATCCTAGAAGAAAAAATAAAGGATCATAGATTGCAAATAAATTCAAACCTAACAGGAAAATTCCATCAGATTTGAAGACTTGAGTATTCTCTTTTATTTTATTTATTTTTAAACTCAATATGTAGCACTCTGGATAGACTAAGGTGTAGCACTAGGCACCTGGACAGTCACAGACCTGACACCAAAGAAGGGGTTTTATTTTTTCCATTCTTGTACCCTTTGGAAAATGTGGAAAATGGCAGCATCACTGTTCTGTGGGCCACCTTTTGATCACTCTTCCATTTTATAAGAGACCATTTTGTATCTGACCCAGATGTTTCTGTTCTCCTCTCTCCTGCCTGGAGAATACAAGGAGTTTGACAGTCTCCATTTTATACTTGCTTTTCCCTCAGTAGAAGCCGGGAGAGTTTCTGCTGATATGAAACTCACAAATGTCTTGACTGCTTTGCAGTTTGCATTGATCAAGCCATCAGACAGAGGGTACACAGGTCAGTGTTGTATAACTGCATCTCAATTCCTGTTTTTTCCTGGTAGTAGATCAGATCCAGGGTGCAGATAACCTTCTAGTCACATATTTGATTTTCTCTAGGGCACGTGACTTACTCTTTTGTTGTTGTTGTTGTTGTTTAAACAATACAGATAGCCTGAGAAGTTTCTAAATTTTCAGGTTGTGAATATTTTTTATTTAACAATTTCCTCTTTAATTTATCTCTCTCTTTTCACATTTCACTATAAACAGCATGGGGAAACTTGGATATACTTCCAACATTTTGTTTAGAAATCGCAGCTAAATACCAAGTTCATCATTCACAAATTATATTTTCCATGAAGAAACTGTGGACCATAATTATGCCAAGTTCTTTGCTACTTTATAATAAGGATTATCTTTCCTCTGGTCTCCAATAACATGATTTTCATTTCTATCTGAAAACTCATCTGAAGCATCATTGGCCTTCATATTTCCTCCAATCTCCTCATGGCATTCTGACCTTTGTGTCCCAAGCACTTCAAATTCAGTCAAATTGCAAAGCTACATCCACAACCATGTAAGGTACTTGTTACAGAACAACCCTACTGCTTCCTGGTAGAACCATAATCTGAGAATCATAACAAAGAGAGCTTCATTATCTCACAGTTGTACAGGCTAGATACCTAACAACAAAGCAGTCAACAAGATTGGTTCTTTCTGAAGTTCATGAGGAAAAGATACTCTCAGGCACTTTCCAAACTTCAAGACAGGAGAGGCAGAAATCAAAGGAGAGGCAGATGAATAAACAAATATGTAATCAAGTGTTTACTATCCCTTCCTTCAGAGCAATCATTTACATTTTCACACTTAACTTCATAACTATGAAGCATATAATGTGTCTTATAGATTAAGAAACCAGATTACTGAAAGGATGAACATATTACCCATGGTATTCTATTGGTAAAACTTAGAACCAAGCCAGAGGACTTACCATCCTTTAATCTACTATATTTCGTTACAGACGAAAAGTGAAAAAGAAATATGGATATGCCCCACCTTAGAATATAACTTACAGTATAAAATTCATTTATTCTAATCATTTCATAACTTGAATTGAAATCCTAATAGAGAATTTTTAGAAATTAGAACACTAAATATACCCATAAATGTATTTTAGGATGATACAAAGAATTATAAATGTAACAAAAATTAATTTCCATGGCTGAAGCTAGTGCTCATCAGTGAAGCACCTGTTCAGAATGTCAAGGGCCTGCATTCAGTCCTTGGTGCTGTAGAGCCCAGTTCCATCCATGCAGTAAACTGATTATATCATGAGTTATTTTAAAAGACCATTGTGTTTGAGTGCTTGTGCCAATCTCAAGTCAACATGGAAGAGAGCTATGGGATTATCCTGCCTCAGCCCGTCTCCATCGGTTATTCAAAATCAGAACTTACTAGGCTTTCATGTGTTATTCAAGATCTAGAAACCGTTCTTTTGCAATCCTCCCCCTCCCATTTTAACATTAGATATATAAATTGTATTCTTTGACTCTATTTCTAGCCTGCTTTACCTTCTAAAGACACACTTTACATGGATGTTGAGAATGTCTATTAGACACTTCTGTGTCTTGGTCATGATTACCACAAACAGTGCTGTGGTCTGAATCTACACTGACTCTACAAGCTCCAGCTGGGGTTGGAAACTGCTTTCTGGGTGCTCCATTAGCTACAGCCAGTATGTTCATCTTGTTTTAGAATCAAGGGACTACATTATTAACATTCCTACTGTACTTTAATCGCTTTACATTTATTTCTCATTTCTTGAATGCAGGTGATGTTTTAGAAGAGGAATGTAATATGCCACTTCCTATCAACTTCCAAAGTAACATGCAGGGTTTCTCTACTTCCTCTTTCCTGTTTCCACCACCACCATTTCTAGGTTCAGTTTGCAGATTTCCTTACACACATTGGGGTTCCTTTGGGCTGCATCCATGAAAAGACAAGGGCACTGCCTGCCACACAAAGCTGCTAAAGAAATGTCAATTTTAAAAAAAGACCAACAAACACACAAACCCACAAAAACAAAGAATATCAACAAAAAAAGAGAGGAAAAAGAGAAGGGAAAAGGAAAGAGAAAAAAAGAAAAAAAGAAGGAAAAAGAAAAAGATAAAAAAAAATTATGTCCTTGTTCCTTTTGATGTGTTGGTTGTAGTAC
>CAJQZJ010005020.1:238229-279333 GCA_907164525.1 Lophiomys imhausi | reverse complement strand
GGTTTGTTACTGAGATGTAACTTGAAGAAAAAAAAATAAAGTATTTAAAAAAAAAACCATAGAACAAAAAAAAAAAAAAGTGTGTCTTCCCAATACCAATAGATAGCTAGAGTCTCATAGTTAAATTTTGAGTTGTTTAGGAATCAAGAGGGTGTTCTGGATCTAAGAAGATATTTTTAAAATTATGAGGCAAGTTAGTATGAAAGCTGAGTTAGATATAGGACTTTAAACACATGGAGATGGTTAGATAGTAGAATATTAAAGTCAGGTGCCAAATACATATAGACTGGACATTGGGAATGTATGCTAAGCCATATAACTCTTATAATTGTGGCCTATTTATTTCTGTTGTTTTGTATTGTATTTATAGTTATAAGAAAAAGAACCATTTTTTGGACTGAAAGGGAGAGCTGTTGGGGGGAAAAGAAATACCTTAAACTAAAAAAAAAAAAAAAGAAGGGAAGAGGATGGGGGGGTTGAGGGGGAGGAGGGTGGAAGGGTGGGACTGGAGGGGGGAGTAGGGAGGGGATTGTGATTGAGATGTAACTTGAAGAAATAAAAAATAAATTATAAAAAAAGAAAAAAAAAGAAATGTCAATTTTATTAAATGTGAATAAACCCAGAATGGGGCTTATTCCAAGGAAAAAAAGAAAAAAAAACACCACCTCCCCCTTTAAAAGGAGTGATTTATATTCCCAGTCACAGTCTCTGATTACAGTTGTAGATTCTTTACAGCTAAGAAAATGTGTCTCTTAAGGCAGAGATCCAAATTTCTGAATCGTGACAGCAATAGCTGAACACTAAAGATAGTCAGTCAAAACACCATTTTCTGTACATTTTCAGTTGTTAAAAAGCAGTTACAGTACATTATGTCTGAGATATATTGTTTTAACCCTGTGAGGCTTTGCTAGGAGAATAGTTATGATAGAAAATACTGTTATTTTATGCTTTCATTGTACACATATAGCTTTAAGAATAGTCTTAGCTTTTATCTCAGTATGACATTTTCAAATGGAGTGTGTGTGTGTGTGTGTGTGTGTGTGTGTTTGTGAGTCTGTGTGTATACAGTTTACATACATGTAATCATTAACCATAGGCTCTGATTTTAAATAAATAAGACCTTATTTTAACTATATGAGACCCATCAAATGGAAATCCTGATCCCTGCCTGGCCAGCACTTTCTCTAGATATTTCTCAGGTTCCTTTTCTTATTTCCTTTAGGAATCGGTTCATATCTTGTCCTCAGAGAGGCTGCCTCGATTCCATTTCATGAATCAGTACCTGTCCCATCTCAGCTCTTTCCTTCTATTTTTTACCTCTCCTGGAATTACTATTATCTGACACCTCCCACTAGCTTAAATATCCTATGAGGACAAAAATCGTTACTGTTTTACTTGCCACATTGACCCCAGTCCCTGGAGCAGTACTGCCCATATGGTACATTCTCAATAAACATCTGTTTAATAAAGAAAATCGCATAGTTAAACTGCAAATGTATTCACTCTGGGCTCCCATGAAGCACCATCTGCCCCATTCTCAGTCACTTCAACCAAGTACTTAGGTAATTTCACTTTTATAAACACTGAGAAGAGATGCTGAAGGATACCATCAGAAGGACCAGCCACGGGCATAAGCCTTGACTTAAATTCACAACTCCTTAGGCATTTTGAGCCATGATCTCTGAGGTTCCGTTGAATTCCAATGCTCCAAAAAGAGATACAGCTCCCAACGCTCCAAAAACAGAGATACAGCTCAGTTCTCTTCCTCCTTAGTGGGAACATTTCTTGTGAGACGGAAGATAGAGAAAACATGAACTTGTAACCTTCCCAGTAGAGTAGCTGCACCACCACCCAGCAGGCTTTGCTTTCAGGAGGCACAATGGTAACACTGTGTGCTGAGCAGTGATTCACTGAGAAGCCAGAGCTCTGCCAAAGGCAGTAAGGCAGTCTGCACAGAATACTCCATGCTGACATGGCTTTCTTTTGATTTCAAAATGAGAGCCACAGTTTGGGGAAAGGTAAATGGCCAGTGACACATATCCCTCAGGGAGAAGGCCTACCACCTATGGATTTCTTTTTATAGATTTTTTAATACTGGAATTCCCCACCAAAAAGGCTTCACTCTATTAAATTAATCCAACTCTATTTGAATTTAATTTTTGCTTATTGTAAATTGATGATGAAGATGGTGGTGATGATGATGACAAAAACCAGGGAAATAGTCCAAACAATTACATTATCAGATGGCCAAAAAAAAGCAATAATAGTTTTTAGTGGAAATTTGAAAGACGCCTGATAAAATCCCAGCTGGATAAAAAGGGATTAAAGCACCAAAGTGCAAGACCCTAACATCTGTATAAAATTCTAAGTGATTCAGTATACAAAACATTGAGCCTGTTGTCAAGGAGACTATGGGAAGCACAGTAATTCTCTTCTTAATTCTAAGCTATCATTTACACTGTCCAAAAACACAGCATTATAATTAAGAACTATTTTGCCGTGATAATATTATATTTTTAAAAGAGAAATCCTGATGTTTTTATTAAGATTCCTAAGCACAAAAATATAACAATCTATAAAGGATCTGCATGTAAAAATACTCATGTGAAAGCAAATTAAACCTTGATAAACTGAAGCACAATCAAGAAAGAGCATGGCCTTAATGAATGATTTATCAGGAGTCTTTGCCTTGAAATCAGACCTAAGCCACCTTCTTCATCACCCTTGAGCGATATGTTCAAGCTTTCTGTTTCTTGGTTTCTCAGCCATAGACATAAATGTTCATACCAAGTACTCTACAGAGTAATTTATGTAAATGAACTAATTATAATTTAAATTTTAAATTGCACTTCATTTTCAATTGCAATCTGGTACATATATTTGGGTAGTATATTGCCTGCAAGATCTGCAATGTTGTAGACATTATCACACTCATTTTAAATTATTATCTGTAAAGAAAGAAATACCAACAACATGGCTACTGACTCGGGTAGTTATTTCCTGGATTTCTAGTTGTCAACTTTCCCAAACTTAAATACTTTTTCTCCTCCAGGATTAAAACATTTTAGGACAGGGGTGAATATCTTAATTTTATGAAGATTTTAATATATAATAGTTCTTCAAAGAGCAAGAATAACCACTATCTCCATTTCCCAATAATAGAAAGGATAATATACAATCTCTTTTTTTTATTAAAAGTAGAAAAATGGACAAAAAGGGGACAAATATTTGCTGAAGGATTATTTTTGTTAAAACTTTGAAGTATACTTTAGGGTGTGGTCAAACAATTACAGCATTTCAACTTTCTTATAAAGTGTGAGGACCATGAAATTTGGGGTTAAAATGCCCTAATGATATTCCAAGGCCTTTCTATCATGATTCTATATTCTTTGTATCATGCCAATGATTCACTTAGTGTGACTGGCACCTGGAGATTTATTTCCCTAAATAAATCTCAGCTTGTTCTTAAAGTTTGATGCCTTGTGAATGAGGAAGTAAAAGAAGAGACCTAGAAATCTTTGTTTCTCATAAATTTTCATGTGAATCTGATAGACAAAATATCTGTGAACCAGTTTGCCCCACCATGCTTTTGGAGTTGATTCTATGAAGTTCCAGTGAATATTAAGAGAAAGAGAAAATTATGCAATTACCAAAAGGATCAAGATTCCTAAATATAGAGTCATAGGACTGAAGGTAGCTTGAGTCACAAGGTGAACATGGACTTTTTTCAAAGACAAAAAAATGAAGATGAAAACAATGAGTGTTATCACATGCCAAGTGAAATAGGTTTTGAAACATGGAGGTAAGGTTTGGTTTTCTACACAGCATACTCTCTAAACAAGAAACTCACTCACAGTCAAGGGAATTCAATAGAAACCAAGGAGGAATACTGCTTGATGAGTTGTAGGTTCATCCTCAGCTAGCTTCCTTACGTAGCCCAAGACCTCCCTAGAGAGTGGTGCTGTCCACCATTGGCTGAACTCTCCTACATCAGTTAATTATCAAGACAAGCCCCCACAGACATGCCCACAGGGCAATTTGATCTAGCAATACCTAAATGGTGCCTCTCTTCTCAAGCTGTTCTGAAGTGAAGACAATGGTTTATCGGGTTGCAAAATGGACATTATGATCAATAACTTCAGTAGAAAATAATGGTAGCACCAAAACAGCATGGAATGGCCCACTACAGTCATGTTAACATATGCATATTTTCTATACAAGGAGCTAACTTGTAGTTTTAGTGTTAAGTGGCTTGTTGGAAATACCACTAAGACATTAAAATGGAATTGAGTTCAATGCACAGCCCTAGGCATTATGGTTTTGTACCCTATAGTTACCAGAACATCTTCCAATTCATAGAGGTATCCTACTAGGGACATTTCTGGGAAGGAGCTCTCTAAAGAAGGATTAGAATGGTGGATAATAATGATCTAGAATTTCCAGCTGGGTGGCATAAATATCTTCTTCCTAAATATCTTCCTCCTACCATTGTTGCATTGTTTTGTATGGGATTGGTCACATCCACTTGATATATGAATAAGTCTGTTCTCTCAGTCAATCTGTGGCCATCTCCTCTAGATACAGACATCTTAAATTTTGGAGATCCTTCCACAATAACTTTCTCAAATCTTTTACTTACAACAGGACAGCAATATGCTAAAAATGGATTAACAATAAACTGCCAACTTCAGGGTGTCTACCATGTTCTAGTAGCTTTCCAAATACCAACCTCAAACAAAGCACCTTTTCATCTCCCACTCTGAGACTCAAAGCCCCAAACTAGTAAGATATGAAGACTTGAATCAAACCCATCTCTGTCACTTATAAATTCTTTCTCCAAATAGCTGGGTGGGTGGTGGCACACATCTTTAATCTCAGCACTTGGGAGGCAGAGGCAGGTGGATCTCTATGAGTTCGAAGCTAGCTTGGTCTACAGAGTGAGTTTGAGGACAGCCAGGGCTGCACAGAGAAACCCTGTCTTGAAAAAAAAAAATCTTTCTCCAAGGGGAACACTCCTCCATTGCTGGTGGGAGTGCTAACTTGTACAACCACTATGGAAATCAATCTGTTGATATCTTAGAAAACTTGGAATAGCTCCACCTCAAGACCCAGCCATACCACTTCTGGGTATTCATCCAAATGACTCCTCACCAAATCACAAGGACATATCCTCATTTGTGTTCATAGCTAGAAACTGGAAACAGCCCAAATGTCCCTCAATTGACAAATGGATTAAAAAAACTGTGGTACATCTACACAATGGAATACTAACTCAGCTATCAGAAACAAGGAAATCATGCGATTTGCAGCCAAATGGATGGAACTAGAAAAGTTCATCCTGAGTGAGCTAACTCAGACTCAGAAAGATGCACATGGCATCTATTCACTTATAATTGGATTTTAGCCATATAGTACAAGATAACTATACTACAACCAACACACCAAAAGGAACAGGAACATAGACTTTGTTACCTGTCAATGAGACACTTTGCCCTAGTGGAGATGCCATGTAGGACCCCAGTACATGAGGAATCTCTTAGCCCTCATATGACTGTTGAACTGGGGGGGGGGAACAACTGATATGTAGGGACACCCCACTCCGGAGGAGTAGGATAGGAGGGAGACAGGGTAGAGGGTTGGAGGGTGGGAAAAAGGGCACAATGATGGGGATGTAACTTGAAGTAATAAACACACACACACACAGAGACAAATACAATCTTTCTCCAACTAGCACGGTATCCCTATAATCCACTTGCTTTATGGAAGCAATACACACACACACACACACACACACACACACACACACAGTCAGTGAGTTTGACTAGCATAGTAAATATACATGCATTCATAACTACCTGTGAATTGCAGCATCTCTCTGTCACCACTTTGCTTTGTAAATTTCCTGTGTACATGGGACTCCATTAAGGAATATTTCTGTGTAATACCCAACTAATGAGGAAAGGGCACAGGAGCTGAATAGTTAAAAAAATTATAGTTTTACTAATATATTCAACTACCTGGTGCTCAGAGTTGGTTAATCCAGGGTTTTCATGATTAAAAAAAAAAACAGATGATCAGCCAACAGAACTCTTTGCTCCTGCAACATCACTTAAATCAATCAAAAGAATATTTAGGACAAAGGTTCTCACTAATCTAGAATTCTTCTAAGGCAACAATGAATGTTGTGTGACACAAAGTGATTATTTTATAAATACCTTTCCATCTCTACTGAAAAGACTTGTTTGCTTACAGTGGTTTCTCAACCTGCAGGTCATGACTCCTCTGGGGTCATATATTAATATCCTGATGTTATACATTGCAATGTATAATAGGAAAGTTACAGTTATGAAGTAGCAATGAAATGATTTTATGGTTGGGGTTCACCATGACATGAGGAACTGTATTAAAGGGTCACAGCATTGAGAAAGTTGAGAACCACTGAACTAGAAAATGGCTGCATCTAAGAAAGGGGGAAAATGAAAATAGTTTCCCAAATAGCAATACAGAGACACTATGTTAGCACACATCACACAGGATTACATCCTTTACAGATTGCCCTCACTTTTCAGTCCTGCTTTTCTGTAAAGAGCCAAGAGCTTCAGGATGATTCTCTCACAAATTCCACACTGAACAACTGAAGAATTACATCTTGACCAAAACCATTTCCTCACCAGAGTGACCGATCTACATTATACATTAGCCCTCTTTGGGGACACATTCGACTTTACCCACATCTGTTTCCAAATAACTAGAACAACAACAACAAAAAAGTTGTAGAAAAAAAAAAGCTTGATTCAAAAGGCTAAGATACATGAATTTTTAAAGAATTTAGGAATTTCAACATATATATGACTGAATGAGACTGCTTAGTGGTAAACTCACTGAAGGAACAGTCTCTTGGCCTTTGGGAGACTGATTATCTAAATGGAAAACTAGTACCTAAAACAAATAGCCATCTGACCACATATTTGCCCCTAAACACAGCTCTCAATGGAAGTTTAAGAAACTTTAAAAACAGCTGTACCTATTAAAAAGAAACAGAAGATCCAACAAATGCATAGTATAATAAACTATTAAAGCTAACAGAGCCTCTTTTCAATCTAAATAGCAAAACCAGCATGATTTCACAATAAAGGCAAATAATGGTGGGGGGAATATGACAACTATTTATGTTTCTGAGCTATAAGATGTGCTATAAGAAGCATAGAGGAAAGAAAACAAGCGTATGACCTACTTTGCTTTTGTTATTCGTAGCGTTGCTCATTTCAGAATCCTCTCAAATTACATATTGTTATCATTACAGAGCTGTAGTAAAATGTCTACTTAGATGCTGTCAAGATAATATTGAGAGTTAATCAAATTGGGAGATAATAATTAATTGCAGTTCATTTTTTGCCCCCCCCGCTCCCTTTTTTCAAAAACTGCTGCCATTGCAAGCAGCATCCTCTTCAAGCATTGTGAAAAAAACATCATGCTCTACATTATACCAGTTGGACTCCATCCCTCTCAGCACTTTCATTTCATTTCGGCTACACATCACTCTTCAAATTCTGTGAAGGCTACATAGGTAGAATGAGTCTACATTCACTAATGAGTGATTCAAGTCACACAAAGTTCTGTGCGAATGGTTCCCTTGGCATCTCCCCATTATATCCATTACTATTTATCAGTATAAAAATCTCCATAGGTGTTTCACACTGCATAGAGTTTTGTGTTTGAGAGAGGCATGACTGCAGTCAGCAAGTCTGCTGCTTTCTAATAGATGCATTGGCACTTCAAAGACAGTGTGATGGTGATGTTTTATGTAGAAAAAGCAATTAAGTCCCTAAGGAGCCAGCTGCCGTTTTCCATTAGAATGTTACCAATATAGAATCAGTCACCTATCTCAATTGCCCAGATGTTAGTCATTGGTGAATTAAGTTGAACATGGCAGGCTTAACTTAGATGTGCCTTCAGGTCAGTTTTTAGTTCTCACTTCACATCTGAGTATCTGACTGATCATGCTATCCTGCTTTGTACAACTCACTGACCTCAGGGACCTACAAGGTGAGTTGCAATCTTTTACTAATGCCTCTTTAGAAGGTCTTTAACTTGATTCTCTCTCTCTTTCTCTCAACTTAACAATGATCTTATGAACTAAAGACCTGTTCTGTTGGGTCTAGAATCTCCTCCTAGAATCTCCACTTCCCTTATATAAACAGCCTATACCAACTAGTATGAGTGATCAAAGCATACAAGTGTGAAGACATGTGTACTGTGTATCCCTTATATAAGCATACCCCAGTGAACACATTAAAATAAGTAGTACATTTAACCACTCATGCTAGTTGGTACATTTGCATTGTTCTCCACTGTGTCACACTAATGAATTCTTCCTCTGTCCAATGTCACTTGATTATACAACTCTTGGAAGAACTCACTGACACCTCCAGGTTGGTTTATCACAACCTCTTCCCATTGCATAAAGTTCGTACTTTTATCTCACAATACTGTACTATATTATCATATCATATCATATGTTAACATATGTAAATAAGACCTATTTGTCCTAATGAATTTTATGCTGTATATCATGCATGCTCAAGAAGAATGTATAGTGTGAGCAAGAAGAATGTCTACAGTGTCTTAAGTGTTTATGAGACTAGAATTATTTGTTACAGTGTCACAAATAGCCCCCTTGTTTATATGCACTGGGAAGATAGGATGTTACAAGCGTCATTATATTGGTAAATTGTCATGTGTTCTTTGAGCTCACTGAGAAGCTGGCTCTGGTAGTGGGATCACTCAGCCCACCATTTCAGCTCCAAAAAAAAATATTTGTATCAGAGTCTCTTCCATGGTTCATGTGTCTAGGGATGGGTTGGTCCCTCCAACTCTGTGACAGGAATAGAAGAGAACACCAAACAGTCAGAAGTTAAAGCGTCATGTCCTCCAGAACAACTAGAAGGTGACTCATTTCCAACAGAGGTCATTATTGCTTAATTCCACACAGTTGCCTGCAGTGGGAAGGAGAACCCGGAAGATAGCCACAGGAAGCCAGCGCCGTCAAGGAAAGAATGTCTATCAGGGACTCCAGCTGACTGCCACAAGTTACCCTGCAGGTTTATGCTGGATGTTGTAAGCAACTGATTTGGCGACCTTATCTCTGTTGCTGTTTGTTCTTTTATTTGGAAGCCTCACCAAAGGGGGATGGTTGCTCTGCCCAGTAATCCCTCTATCAGGAACTCCAGCTGACTGCCCTAATTGATTTCTCTTGGATGTTTCAAGCACCCAATTTGATGATTTCTATATATCTATTTATCTATCCTTCCATCTATTTGTTATGTATTTTTAAAACAATTCTGTCCTACTGTTTGCTTGATAAACACACTCTTTCAAAACTTAAAGTATTATAGACCATTCTTTGGAGACACTGCTCAGATAAAACCAGATGAGGTATTTGAGTATATCATCTCTTGTGCACACTACAGGATCAATGCAATAAAAGCAGCTATACTGTGACAAACTCTAACTATAAATATGCTCATATAATTTTCTTCTTCGAACAAAAAATTGGTGACTTTTAACATTTAAAAATCTTACATAAAAGGTATGTATAGGTTGGCTACCAACTACATGGACTCTGACTCATTATATGTTATCAAAATATTCGTTCAAAGGTCAGTTTACCATAATACACTATAAATTATGGTTGTTTATAAAATATAATGTATAAATGGAATGTTAAATAAATATCTACAATGTAATGTTAAGTGTACTTGCAATGCCACTAAAATTTGAAGGAAAAATAAAACAACCTATTTTATGCCATTTAAAATCCACAAGAGTGTTTTTAGATCTATTTATCATCTTTTCATCCAGTGAACGAACACCTCCCAAAGTTTCTGCAATCTTCCAAATCATTGTCAATAGCTGGGGAGTAATAGCCAATGCACGAGCCTGGATGAACATTTCATACTCAAGCCATAGCAACAAGGAAATGCAAATCATTAGTTTAGTCTTTCTAAATCCCCCTCTGTCATTTAAGAATAGTTGATGGTGACAAGTGGCTTCTCTAAAAGAGAAACTTCCCATACCTCAAAGATCTTATTCTAGGAGAGTAAAACTCTATGTGTATGAGCGAGAGAAAAGGAGACAGAGAGTACACATTTCTGTGTGTGTGTGTGTGTGTGTGTGTGTGTGTGCAGTTGAGAGGAAGGATCACACCTCTCTCTCTGGGTGAAGGGACTCCAAACCCAGGGTCTGTATTTACCTTGGGTGTTGACCTATTCCTAGTGAGAAAGAACAATGCTGAACAGACCTTCAATAACCCTCTATCGAACACCTTAATAAACACACGAGCTTTGGGAATTAGAAGAGAAAAGAGAAAGAAACTGTGAGGGACCCCTTAGAAATGTAGGTAGATCTTATTGGTCTGAGAGAAGCTCCCATTGGAGTTACTCTAGACTAATTTCTCTTGTAAAATGTATAAATGGGGCTGGCAATATGGTTCAGTGGGTAAAGGTGCTTGCTATAAAGTCCAATGACCTGAATTCTATCCCAGGGACCTACATGGTAGAAGTAGAGAACCAATTCTCCAAAGTTGTCTCTTTACCCATGTGCAATGGCATGCCATGTGGAATGAATCAATGAATCAATAAACAAACAAATAAATATGTTTTTTAAAGTATATAAATAGAGGCACATAAAGGTGAAGCCATACATTGTCAACAGAACAACTGTAGCTAGAGCCCATATCACCAGGCTCTCAGACTATTGTTCTGTAATGTGGATTATTAATATTTATAATTGATTAATATAATTGATTACTGGGTCAGCAGAGTTAACCCCTAATCCACCACTCACAAAGAAACACACACAGATACCCGTTGGATTTTAGTTTAGCTGAAGCACT
Organism: Lophiomys imhausi; assembly: GCA_907164525.1. Taxonomy (NCBI): domain Eukaryota; kingdom Metazoa; phylum Chordata; class Mammalia; order Rodentia; family Muridae; genus Lophiomys; species Lophiomys imhausi. Next base: position 268,439 of record CAJQZJ010005020.1, on the reverse strand, counting down.
GGGTCTGGGCAGAATTTAACGCTCTAAGCTATCTTTCTACCTCCAAGTCCTAACCCCCATGAATACTTGTACATTTCCACTGGGATGCTTCTCTCCATGCCGCGCTGATCCTCAGAGCCAGCCCCTCATGGCCACGTGTGCTTTTACTTCACCTAACCCATGGCATTTGAACTTTTTCCTCCTCCCTCATGACTTCTCTCCTCTCCAAAAACCCTAGAACCTTCTCCCTGATGATCTCTCTTCTATCCAATCCAGGCTGCAGGTACTTTATTTGACCAACCAACTTTAAATTAGGTAAAGCAATGTGTACACAATAAAGACGGGTATATGTGACAATGTATTCATCTGTCCTGCAACCAGATCTTGGGGACTAGTAATTAGCAATAGAATATAAGCAGCCTTCAAATCACCCTAACATTCTTCATTACATCAGATCGTTCTGTTCACAGGCAAACAGATGAGAGACTCCCAGGCAAGACAGTTTCTATCCCTACCAAGTGTGTGTACCCCTCCTACATGCTAAGTTGGAACTATTCTAAATACTGGAGTAACAAGTACATAAGATAGAATTTTGTCTACTGGAAATGAGTTTGTGGAAATCTTGATGTAGTAATTAGGAACCACCATAATTCACAATTTTCATTGTTAGAAATTTTCTTGCCAGATAAATTGTATAAAAATATTAAATTTTAGACTTCTGAAAGAAAGAGGAATTCACTTTTAAAAAAGAAAAAAAGACCTGATAATGTCCTTGGAACTGTTTACCACTATTTAGGATTTTAAGCCTGTGAAGGTGGCTAATATGATTTGCTCTTTATAAAACGTGTTTGTGTTTATTCCAAGGAGTCATCCTTCTGAACTGGGTTTATTCTGACAACACTGTGTGCTTTGTGACTCTTTGAGAAAAGAATCCTGCAACAATCTCTTTCAAGTCTGGTAACCACAGATTAGGCAAAGCTGAATTCTAATTAATCGGACAGCCAAGGCTTTGTTCTCTCTGCTCTGCAACAGGACTCTCTGAGCAGGGGTCAGTTCACGTTGCTGGGGTCGTTCTCATTCCTCCAGGTTTCCCTGTCACCTTTCCAAAGCCTATTCCTAAACAAAGTATAGGAACTTCATGACTTAGCTTCTATGTCCCTATGCTACAAACATAGTGCATATATTCATAATTTTGAAGAAAAGTATGTGAGACTGTCCCTTTAAAACCTAGGAAGCTCTTGTGAACAGAAGAACACAATGGAAAATGTAGTTGGAACAATATAACTTTAGTCATTCAACCCAGGTAGAGCCATTCTGCATAACTATTCACAGACCATATATTTCTAGTCTTATATGTAACATACACAATACATTAAAATATAATATTTAAAATATTTTATTCATCTTATGTGTATGAATGTTTTACCTGTATTTATGTATGTGTACCGTGTATGCACCTGATGCCTTCAGAGGTCAGAGGAGAGCATTGAATTCATTGGAATTTGCTTCACTGACTGTTATGAGCCACTGTTGGTGCTGGGAATCAAACCCAGGTTCTTTGCAAGAGTAACAAATGTTCTTAACCTCTTGGTCATCTCTCTAGTCCTGCATTAACATTTTCTAACTTTAATAGTGTACAAAATCTTTATTCATTTCTTCATAAATATTGCCAAATATTCAGTAGTATTTTAAGAAAGTCTTGCCATTTTATACATAGAGGATGTCTAGTTTCACAGCACAGCAAGTTTTGACCTTAGTATTTTCTTTGTTTTTATTCTTCAGAAATGCCATAGATTTATACAAAGTATTTATGCAAGTTGTCCACATAATTGCCCACCTCTGGTTCTATCTCAGATACCCCAATGTGTCTCCCTCCAAACATCATGTTCTCTTTTAAAAAAATAATTAATTCACTGAGTCCAATTAGTGCCATCCTTATGCACATGGATGTGAGGTCATCTACGGGAGCATGTGCAGTCCACCAGTGGCCACACTGCTGAAGAAAAATGATTCTACCTTCTTCCGCAGCCATCACCTGCTAATACCTCCTCTGCTAGGAGTGGCAATTTTGTTTTGCTTTGGTTGTTGTTGTTGTTTTCCTTGCTTGTCTGGCTTACTCAGTTTTTCATTTCCAACATTATTTCAGCTTGCTCTTTCTTTAGCACTTTTATCTCTTTATTGAATTCTATTTTCATGTCATAGATTGCCTTCCCTATTTCATTTAGCTCTGTCTGTGCTGTTCTCTTGGAATGTAGTCACAGTTTCTTCAGGTTGTTTGAACATAGTTATTAAACATCTTGACCTCTTCGGTAGTTCTTACAGGTTGTTCCCATTGGTGCTATTACTATGAGATTAATTTTTGGAAAAGCCTTGTCTTGGTTTTTCCTGTTTGTGTTTTTCTAGAGGACATGCATATCTCAAGTTAGTTTGTTGAAAATTTTGTTTGTTTCTTTATTGTTGTTGTTGCTGTTTTTGCTGTTGTTGAGTCACTTTTCTTTGTATGATGTTCGAGAGATGACTAAGTTGTAGGAGGGTTGAGGTTGAGGTCATTTTTCCCCTGCAAGAATGATATTTATGACCACAAGTTCTGTCTGTGGACTTTCTCCAAAAGTCCACTACTATCTGAAAGAATAATCACATTTCTAAGGTCAACATACCTCTGACTTGTCCCTCCCCCATTGCTGTCTGGTGTGACTCTCTGTGTCTACATACTTTACGCTGGGCTGCCTCTGACCTTGCTCTCGGTCCACATCTTCCATCTCAAGTTTCATCATTCCAGGTGCATCTGTGTCTTATCCTAGGTCAGTCCAGTCCCCATTCCAGGCTCTAGAGTTTCTCCCCTGAATTGTTAAACTCCTGGTCTTCTCATAATATTTTATAGCTTCTTTTAACTAAGTAATATATTCTTAACATCTTTTAATATCAGCAAATATTGCTCTAAAATATTACTTTTATGGTTGACTAGCTCAGTATGTGGCTTTGAATTAAACCCTGGCCATTTTTTGGAGATGTACAGCCCAATTAGAAATCGTGATGAGGCCAAAGAAGTGGAAATTAATGAGAGAGAACCCAAGGACCTCCTGCTCCAGTGTCTTTGTTTGAACCCTGTGGTTGTTTACTCTTGCTCCCATCTTCAATTCTCCATTTTTCTATTGCCCCTAATCAATTTTCAGAGGGTCTCCAATGACTTCTTGAATGTCCACTTTGGCTAACCTGCTTGGTATGAGGACCTGCATAGAATAGTAAATATCAGTACCCTTGCTCCAGACTGAAAGAGAGAATGTTATCCAGCCAAGTTCTATGTTTAAGAAAACTTCCAGAAACTAAACATCCCTTAATGCATTTGAGTCAAGGCTCCACTTCTGCCCAATCAGTCATGGCTTGGAAGGCAACTTGAACTACAGCAGCAGACCTTCATTGCAGTAGGCAAGGGGACATACTATAATAATGATTGTTATAGACTTTCAGTCACAATTAACTCTTTGCCATTTCCTGTACACTTTGTTTCTACAAGGCTTTTCTCTTTCTGCCTCCATTGTTATCCTCCTCCCCAAATGAAATCAAGCCTCTCCTCCACAATGCATAGTACCTCTCTTGTAGCTTTTAGGAACCCCACCACACATGTATGCATTTTCCATTCCTGGGATGACCCTGCACCTGCACTTGGAAATGAGATGACTGCATAAACAACTCACTGTGTGTTGCTAAAAGAAACTGCAGATAAATTCTCTGAGTGACAGGAAGCGAATACATTTATTTGTCAAGGTTGTGGGGGTCTAACCTAGCAAAAAGCAAGTACTCAGGAAGTACTAATTACTATCATTATTCTGATTATGCTTATTAAAGAAGAACTATAAAATTGTAATTTTATAATAAAAATTATCTCTCAAAGAGATACTGAATTACATAGAAAGCCCTACAGTTAGCATGGCTTGTCCTAACCTCCTCTCTGTTTTGCAAACATGTCAAGCACATTCCTTCATTCCAAGGCCCTTGACTTTCTGGTCCCTTTTACTTTTGTGAATCTCTTGGTGCCTCATCAATTACCTCATCCAGATCTTGGCTCAGTTTTTACTTACTCAAAGTTGGCTTGCTGAACCTCTTTAAAAAGCTGCCTTCCCTAGTCTATAACCCTCAGGCTTTATTTTTCTCTGACAATCATCACACTTTGTCCATATGGCTTGGTATGTTCTATATATGCCATCCTCGCAAGGAGAAGCTTCAGGGGCAAACGTTAGTCTCTCTTTTTCTTGTCATTCAGACGGTAGTGCCCCTAAGGGTGCATTTTGTATGCACTCAACAATAGGGGCTGTTTCCCCAGCACATCCAAACACTCAGTAAACGATTCCTGACTTGCACTAACTGGGTAAATGAAAAAAGTACAGGCAGCTCTGAACCTAAAGCCTCCCTCAGAGTGAAGAGTGACTGGTGGCTTTTATGTTTTCACAAAGCTTTAGAGTTTGTACAGCCTGTTCACCAGCATTTTTTTTTTCTTCCTTCTAAACTTTAAGCTTTCTAGAGACACCTAGTGGTCTCGAGGGACACTGCTCAAAATCACAGAAGGCTTTTGAGTGGAGTTTGGGGCCCTTTGCTGAAAACATGGTAGATTCACAAAATAATGTCTGTCTGTCTCTCTTTCTGTCTCTGTATAAGTGTATATGTGTGTAAAATATATGCATATACACACATATACACAAATACACCCTTCACAGTCCTGAGAAACAGCATTTATTTTTACCTTTATTTCATTTACAGATGATGATTCTGAGTTTTGGGAAATTTGCTCAATGCCCTAAACCAGATAACAGTATGGTGGGACTAAAATTCAAGCCTAGCTGGCTCCTAAAGTGATATGGAACTCCAGGTATGACTACTACAGCCAGAAGGATGCGCTGAGGCAGCGTGACACTAGCAGTCATGTACAATGGCATCCATGCAGGGGTAACTATTTTACTCTCTCTCAAAGCTTAGGATGGAATTCTAGCTTCTACACCTTTCACCAGGCTTTGATTTCCCCTATCTATATGGATCTGCTCTGCTACCCAATGGAAGCAAGTACCTGCTCAAATTCTTGATTCGTGGGTAGGTACAGTGAAACAAGAGCTCTAAAACGTGTGGCAGCCCTCTGGAATGATCTGCAAAGTTCTCTTCTTGGTATCAAGATTTGGGACCTGAGGCACAGATGTAAGTAAAGCAACTAATGTATGCAATGATAAAATATGGACACATGTGATACATTTTATTGTGCTTAGGGAAGCCAAATACATGGACTGGATGTAGTAGAAGATGGGGACTTTTGAAAGAATCAGATTACTGTTTTGTTCAGCTTCTGAACTCAGACCTTTACTGATGGTAATGGGGAAAGCCAGCACCAGTGCCAATTGTTACAGGTTTTGAGATCAAGGGCTAAATGAACCAATCCAAGTTTCTGCTTTCTCATTTCTAAAAGTGGGGAAAATAATATCTACTTTGCAAGAAAAGTTTAAATGTAAATAAAGCTGAATCTTCTAGGATATGAGTAACTCACAACAGTACTTATTATTATTAATATTGAATCCCCACCCCACACCTTCAAATGAATTATTTCCTTGGAATCTGCCAGAACACCTCTGACTCCAGTTTTCAGCTCTTGCTGACACTTGTGACATATCTGATGGGAAACTAACCTGCTCTGTGGATTCCTCATCTTTGATGTTCAAGCAGGCCTATCTCCTCCCTGATTCCCAGAAGTATGATTGAAAATGCAATGTAAAGGAATTTACATTTGTATAAATGGTCATTTTGTAAGTAAATACTATAAAACATGGGCATAGGCATACGTCTGCTTAGAACTAGGTGGCTGTTACAGGATCAAGAATAATAAAGCAAATCTGAAATGTGAATGAAAACTCATTAGAGTTTTCATTCACATTTCAGATGAATGCAAATGAATGTCACATAAGTGATAAATAGCTTGTGCATATAAAGCCATACACCTTAACTGCTGATTTTGGGGCTATAGGAAATAAACAGTGCGACCATGCTGCCCCCTAGTGTTGGAAAATAAAACCAAAGAAACTCTTTCTTTGCTTATCTACATAATCACAAACTTAACTTTTTCAAAATGAAGTACTGAACAGCATGCTCACAATTAGAAGTGGGATCCATGAGCCATCAGTAATATGAACATCACATGAGTTATCTGCCTTTCATTTGTACAGCTCACCTCACGCCTACACAAACTATTCCATAACCATTTAATTAACCACAGGTATGGCTTTATAATGTTTTTGAAGACACCTAGCTTGAAATTACCTCCTGTCCATCATTGAGTACACATGCATATCTTGTTTATAGATTATGCCAATGCAGTGACTTTACTTAAAAGGCGGATGGATGCATGAAGTCCAGAAGGACTGGGAGTATCTGCTGCATGGATCCTGGGCCCACTGCAAGCCTCCTCTCTACGCCATCACTGAGACAGAGGAGGAGAATACGGTGGGTCTTCAGACCTGTTATCTCATTCATTTACTTTGAGGGTGGTGTTACTGAAGGCAGTCGCTGATGGAAGAAACTGGAAGCAAACGTACAATACCGCTCGAATGGTTTCTAACACTGCTCACAGCTCCAGAGGACAGACTTCTGAAATCAAATCATCCACAGGGCTAAGCCTCCCCAGAAATTCAGTAGAGTCCTTTATTGCCTCTGCCTAGCTTCTGGCAGTACCCATGGACCTTTGGCACTACTGCAGCAGCTGCATCACTCCAGTCTCTGCCTTCATCATTAGAACAAACACTTTCCATGTGTCTGACCCATGTGGCATTTTCCTCTCCTTATTCAGATGTGGGGACCCGGGAAATGGAGGCTTATGAGAAATGCCTCGTTGCTGGGAAAATGAAAGTAACTTGTGGGAGATATCTAACATGGTGCCGGCTGGAAGATACAGGGGCAGAGTTGAATCCCGGTTGTTGGTATAGCTGATTGGGTGAGCAAGATTTCTGTGTTCATGACCAGTGCATGATTACCATGTTACCAGGCTTGTGTTACATGGTGTGATAGGGTGACCTTTAATGTGATTGGTCCACATAGCCTCATGTGGAAACACCCTTTGGGATCTGTATATAATAACCCAGGGAAGGAAATAGTAAAAACGGGAAATCCTTAGACATCACCCCTGTCGTGTCTGTTGGTCTTTGGAATGAAGGTTAGAGGTTCGAGCAGGCAGCACACTCACTTTTCCCTGAGAACCCCCTTATGTGGTGATCACCCTGTATGGCCCCGAGACATTCAGACACCTGTCTTACCAGATTAGGGAATCCACCCTACCACAGTACAACATCAATGTGATTACGTTTTCAGACTCCGTTTCTAAATTGGGTCACATTTGTGATATCAGATATCAAACTTTGCTGTATCTTTTTTTAATAATTTATTTTTTATTCCTTCAAGTTACATCTCAATCACAATCCCCTCCCTACTCCCCCCTCTAGTCCCACCCTCCCACCCTCTTCCCCCTTTTGGAAAGATATAATTTAACCCATAACAGCAAGGAAATACACAATGCCTTTAAGTGAGAGACCCTTCTAGTTATACCTAAATCTTTCTCACATGCAGTCTACTAGTGATCAGAGAACATCATCCTAAATAAGCAGATAGATGGTTGAAGGACAGCATTAAAGTGAATAGTCTCACCTAAGGGTTACCTAACCAAGTAACATACCCTAGGCAGCTGAACTTGTCTTTCCCATACTTTCACAGCCTGGAAACTTGAGAAGAAAGGGCCAGTGTAGTTGGCTTTGGTGAGGACTTTCTTCCTGGCTTGATGATGGTTGTCTTGTCACTGTGTACTTGAACATCCTCTGATGGCTTTGTAAATGGAGAGAAAGACAGCTCCTGCACCTTCCTTTTCTCATCATGAGGGCTCCACCCTCATGGCCCAGGGGACTTCTTATTACCTCCCCAAAGTCTCATTCACACTGGGGATTTGTCCTTCAGTATTGGAAAGATATGACCTGTCCCATATCAGGGATGGAGGAACCAAAAGGCAACACAAAGCTGATTATTATTTTTAATGGGCCTTACTGGGTGTGACTTTGTTACAGCATTATACACCGGATCTGTGCTGAGACAATCGATGATAATTTAAACTTTCTTTTCAGTGTTATCCTCTAACTCGTTGTGTGTGACTAATGCCATAAATTGTGACTGCAAGAGTAACTGCACCTCATGTCAGTACTGAGAATAACAAACTGCAGACAATGAGCACCCATACACATTATGGGGATCTCTACTAAACCATATAGAATTCATACATGAAGTACCTATTTAGAGCATATTGATAAAACAGTCACCTCCTCAAGGACACCCTGATGGATCCAGAAGGGCATTTAAAGAGGCTTCTGTCTTATAAGGATTAAGTCTCAGTTGGTAGTTTCTAGCATTCTTATTTGTATTCCAATGTTGTTCACATCGGTTCCCAACTCTTTCTTCGCTGTGACTTTGTTCCCAGAGGATAGTGTGCCTTTCCTAAAAACAGCAAGCATTAACATGAAAACAGGTGCTATTGTTGAGCAACTGTTTCTTCCATATTGAAGAATTCCGTAATATTAGGAAGGTGTAAACAGTGTCTGAGGGCCAGGAGACTATAGGAGATATAGCCACCTGCAGGCTATGTAAGGTACTCACAGGATATGGTTCCCACCGTCACTCCTGTTGGGTAAGATTTCAGTGACAGAATTGTACTTGAGACACTCATCCTCATTCAAGCAACTACAATATAGTCTTCGGTTCACTAAGTTAAACTTGTGTGAAAACATTTCTTTTATCTGTCAGTGTCCTTCCTATCTGAAAAAGCAATATGAATATGTATGTTCTGGGCCAAGAAGTTACAATTAAATCATTCAATATTCATAATTCTCAGATTTTCAGATGAGGTACAAATAATGCATAAGAAATTTGTTCAAAGTGTCACTGTTGGTAAATGACAGTGATCAGGTCTAAACTTAAGATATTTGATTCTGGAACTCATTATCTGAATCTTACTTCCTCTTGTTGGTTCATATGGTAGTGACTGTAATTAGATTTCCTATTAAATTTCTAACCCAAAGTTTTCAAATACTTATAGGTCCCGATATCAGTATTTTTCATTGAGACCAGAAGTTCACATATAATAAGGGACACAGGCAGGATTTGGCGCCACACTCTCCAAATTACCAAGTTTAGGCTACGTAACTCTTCACAAATCTGCATCCCCAAACCAGCTGTGCTATTGATGAAATTAATGTACAAAAAAAGTGGGTCCTCTTGTTTAAAAAGACTATGAATTTTAAGGTTTAACAGAGCATTAAAACAAAAACTGAGACCTTCTGAATGAAAGAGCCTTGATCCTGCCTGGATCCCAACCATTCCCAAAACTACCTCATGTTCCAGCATCTTTGGTGTTCTTTTCCAGGGCCATTTTAATGGTCTCAGTTCAAAACTATCTGTTGAGAATAAAAATAAATAGCAAGAAGAGAACACAGTACTCCAGTTGGCAAGTGTTGCGAGACACCAGTCCATAGACAACATACATGAGAACGTATGCAGCCTTATAGATCAGAAATCAGTCTCTTTGAAGAAAGGGCGAGACAAGAGAGCAAGTGGGTGACCTTTTATATATTACTGTAACTTTTTTTCAGAATGAAATTATACTAGATTATTTCTAAATGACTAAAATTTGTAACACAGTATGAATAACTGAAGTTCCAATCTGTAAGTAGAAAGGAGCCATGTTGGTTCTAGTTGTTTGTGATGTTTGTTTGATTGACTGATAAGACTGCTTTAGGTCACACCCTCCCAGGACATCTCTATGATAGATTTCCATGTGGGGAGAAGGGAGTCCATGAAATTTAATCTGCCCAAAAATGAAGGAAGCAGGATTTTCACAGCCAGTGAACATTGACAGTCACACAAGCGGCTCCTGTCAGTTCTACAGGAGGCATATCCTGGTCTTTGAGAAGTATCCAGACTCACAGACACAGAAACAGAGACACTGATGGTCACTGAATGAAGACTTCCCTTTAGCATGGTGATCTTTTCAAACAAAAGCAAGCCAGAGAGAGTAGCCATGAGCTACCAATGCTCCCAACTAGAGAAAAGAGTGCTTCACTCCTGGAAGGTCTAGTACAGTGGAGGCAACTCCACAAAATACACTTCATAGACCATAAAATTTTAGTACTCAATACGAAGACTTACAATTAGTGTCACCTCCTCCCTAGAACTTCTGCTTCCCTCAGTATGGAGACTGGGAGCTTCATCAATCTCCTACTACACAACAACCATTTCATGGTACAGTGCAGAGCTTGCAAAGCCTGCCTTCCACTATAAGACAAACAAATCCTATATAGGCAGCAACTGAACCAGTGAATGGTGGTGTTAAGGAGAGGCAGAGTGTTTCTAGGGGCTATCACAGGAGAATGTCCAGCTGATAGTGACAGGTGGGACCTAGCAAGGACTACACATAAAGGTGTCAAATATTCCAGCACCAAGGTTAAGGCTTTTTAAAAAATGATTGAAACAACAATGGGGAACAGAGCTAAACAGAGAATTCACAAAGGAGGAATCCTTAATGGCTGAGAGACACTTGAAGAAATGCTCAACATCCTTTGTATCGTTCTTTTTGTTTCTAAGTTGTTGATTTCAGCTCTAGATTTGATGATTTCCTGCCTTCTGCTCCTCTTGGGAGTGTTTGCTTCTTTTTTTTTTTTTCCCAATTCACCCAGTTTAGCTGTTAATTCGCTAATATGAACTGTCACAATTTTCTTTTTGAAGGCACTTAGTGCTATGAACTTTTCTTGTAGCACAGCTTTCATTGTGTCCCATAGGTTTGGGTATGTTGTGACTTCATTTTTGTTGGATTTTAAGAAGTCTTTGATTTCCTTCTTTATTTCTTCCCTGACCCAGTAGTCATCCAGTAAAGAGTTGTTCAATTTCCATGTGTGTGGAGGCTTTCTGTTGATTCTTTTGCTATTGAAGTCCAGCTTTATTCCATGGTGGTCTGATAAGATACAAGGGTTTATTTCAGTTTTCTTGTATCTGTTGAGGCTATCTTTGTGTCCAACTATATGGTTGATTTTGGAGAAGGTTCTGTGTGGTACTGAGAGGAAGGTGTATTCTTTTGTGTTTGGGTGAAACGTTCTTTAGATATCTGTTAGGTCCATTTGGTTCATGATCTCTGTTAGGCTTATTATTTCTCTGTTTGGCTTCTGTCTTGATGATCTGTTTATTGTTGTGAGCAGGGTGTTGAAGTTTCCCACTACTAATGTGTGGGGATCGATGTGCGATTTAAGTTTTAGAAACATTTCATTTACAAATGTAGGTGCCTTTGTATTTGGGGCATAGATATTCAATATTGAGATGGTCTCTTGGTGAATATTTGCTTTAATGAGTATGTAATGCCCTTCTCTGTCTTTTTTTTTTTTATTAACTTCAGTTGGAAGTCTATTTTGTTTGATATTAGGATGGCTACTCCAGCTTGCTTCCTGGGTCCATTTGCTTGGAAAACCTTTTCCCAGCCCTTTACTCTGAGATAGTGTCTATCTTTGTTAGTGAGATGTGTTTCTTATATGCAGCAAAATGATGGGTCTTGTTTATGGATCCAATCTGTAAGTCTGTGTCTTTTTATTGGCAAGTTCAGTCCATTGATGTTGATGGATATTAGTGACCAGGGATTGTTATTTCCCATTATTTTGGTATAGGTGGTCATTCTGTGTTTCTTTTGGTTTAATTGCTGTGGAGTTTTCTATTTCCTCTGTTTTCTTGGGTGTAGTTATCTTCTCTGGGTTGGAATTTTTCTTCTAGGATCTTCTGTAGGGCTGGGTTTGTGCATAGACATTGTTTAAATTTGATTTTGTCATGGAATATTTTGTTTTCTCCATCTATGTTGATAGAGAGTTTTGCTGGGTATAGTAGTCTGGCTGGGCACCTATGTTCTCTCAGGGATTGTAGGACATCTGCCCAGGCCCTTCTAGCTTTTAAAGTTTCCGAGGAGAAGTCAAGTGTAATTCTGATGGGTCTGCCATTATATGTGACTTGACCTTTTTCTCTTACAGCTTTTAATATTCTTTCTTTGTTCTGTACATTTGGTGTTTCAATTATTATGTGGCAAGAGGAGTTTCTTTTCTGATCTAATCCGTTTGGTGTTCTGTAAGCCTCTTGGATTTTTATTGACATCTCTTTCTTTAGGTTTGGGAAGTTTTCTTCTATGATTTTGTTGAAGATATTTCCTGGACCTTGGAGTCGGGAGTCTTCTTTTTCTTGTATGCCTATAATTCTTAGGTTCCGTCTTTTCAATGAGTCCTTGATTTCTTGGATGTTATGGGTGAGAAATTTTTTAGCTTTCTCATTTTCTTTAGATGTTGTATTGATTTCTTCCATTGAATCTTCCATGCCTGAGATCCTGTCTTCCATCTCTTGTATCCTATTTTTGATACTTATATCTGTAGTTCCTGTTCTCTTCCCTTGATTCTTCATTTCCACTCTTAACTCTGACTGTGTTTTCTTTATTGTTTCCATTTCCATTTTCATGTTGAATGATTTTATAAGTTTTGTACATTTCCTGCTCCAATTTGCTTGCCTTTGCCTGGGAATCTTTCATTGCCCTGTCTTTTTCCTGTTAAAGTTGAGCCACTTTGGCTTGGAGCTCTCTAATGCTATTATCCATTGCTTTCGCTTGTGAAATTGTGGATTCTTTGAATTCCTTCATAGAGTTAAATTCTTCTTGAAAGGACTCTATCACTTTCCATAATGTAGAATTGTCATTGTTTTCATGTGTTTCAGCTGTGTTGATGTTGTCAGGGCTTGCTGTACTAGCATAGTTGTGTTTTGTTGGAGTCATATCTCCCTTACTTCTGTTGTTTCTGTTTTTTCTCTGACCTTTAGCCATTTGGTTGTTCTTAGTTGTTTGTTCCTGTTGTCTTCTGGGCTTGGAGCCAAAGGGGACACTTTGGTATAGCAGTCGTATTTGCTTGGTGATCTGTTACTTTCCACTGGCTGGATGGGGCCTTGTGTGGAGGTTCTCAGTGTGTCTCTGAGAGCTCATCCCTTCCTGTTTCATCCCAATTGGGGACTCAGGTGAGGGGTTGTGATGGTGATGTGTTCCTGTAGATTCCTGGGATCCAACTGGTCTTCCTATAGATGACAGTGCAGGCTGGCAGGCCTCAGGCTGTTGGGTGGGGTTGTAACTCCCCTGCAGCTTACGTGTTGGACCGTGTTTGTTGTCCTCCCCGGCTGCTCACATGGGGTTGTCAGGGTCAATTTGCAACTAATAGCCAGAAGCACTGTGAGCTGGTGCAGCCTATTTCCAGGCAATGAGGAATGGCCTGGGATTGTTTCACTGCTCCCAAGTCAGACCTCTCTATGTTGCACACTGAGTGTTCAGCTTGCAGTGGCTCTGGTGGTATGGTCCTTTGTGTCCAGGCACAGATTCTGTGGACTCTGGAGGTCCTAAGTCCTGTTGGAGTCTTGAAAGGACCCGACTCCATGCCTGTAAGGTGAGTCACTCAGCAGTGTCTCCCAGGTCAAAACCTCACTGATCCAGGGGGTGGAACTAAATATGCTTAAGCTCTGGTTTCCTGCCAGAAGGGATAGTACTAGCAAAAGAGTCTAATAATAATAATAATAGAAACCCCACAGTTTGCCCAGAGCTTGGACCCTATGGTGGGTAAATCTGCCTTCCAACCCTGCCTCCTTTTCTGCCACTCTTACAGCTCCACCTATGTGTGTATGAAGCTGGCTTTAGATACTGGCAAATGGGGTCACTGTCATCCAAGTTCCGGTACACAGCAGTCTACATAACCTGCAGCCGGAAGAGTATCCTGGTACTCAGTCCAGCTGTAGCGTTTTTTCCCCAATAACTGTAAATCCAATAGAGGGGCCTATATGTATGCCCAGCACCCCTCTGGGAATGCACAGATATGCTTGGGCTTTCCAAAATGCAGCTGTGGACCTGCTGGCCGCTGGGCTGATACTTGTGGAACCATCAGCTGCTGTGCGCCCCGCCGCTTGCTGCTAAGAGTGTATGGCACTCCCATGGAAGGGTCTGCAACCTTTTGCTAAATAGCCAGAATGCCTGTGTGGGATCTGGGGGGCCCAGTGGGCTGGTGAGTAACCCTGTGTGGGGCCCAAATCTGCCCACTGGGTATTAGAGTAGATCTTACCTGGCATCTCTCCTGGTGGGGGTTCCCAATTCCCAGATTCAGCAGCTTCAGTGCATGTCTGAGAGGGGGGGGGAGAGTCCTGCCCAGAGACTTTTAATGGTCCCTGGATAGCTGGGTGAGATGGGGGGGGGGGGCTCAAGTCACTCAGATTTTTGTAAAGCATCTTATAACTCTGTGGCTTTATGGCTGTTTTCCCCAAGTTCAAAATGCATCCACGTGGGCCACCACCATCTTGGATTCCCCTCCCCGCCGACAGTTTCTTAAAAGAACAGTAAACAATGTTCTGATATGATTGAGAGGGAAATTGAGCACATGAAGAAACAAAGTCAGAAATGGAGATGGGAGCATGACTACAGATAAAACAGAACGAACAGACATGGAGGCCTACCATGGGTGTACTTCTTAAAACTGGAGGCAATCTTCTGTACAAGAAAAAAATTATATTGATCAGCAATACAATAAAAAGAAAGATACGTTGAAAGAGTAAAGATTAGAAAAAGGAACAAAAGCACTAATATTTTCAGAAAAAATATTCTTCTACAAAATGCAAGGGAAACTTTGGACATGTTGTAAAAAGGCAGCAAGATAACAATGGATATTTGATATAAACCTAAGTTTATTTTCATTATTGCCAGAGACTGGAACTAGAAAGGTATTTCTTGAAATAGCAATAGAAACCAAAGTGTTGAGAAGTAGATGTTACAGACGATGTAAGGTATAATAGCCAAAATTATAAATGTTTTAAAAACATAAATAAGTAAAGAAATATATATGCTAATGAACAGAAGATCCAAAACCATTAACTTTCCAGTTCTCCACCAGGACTCCATAGAGTGAATATGATCTAAATCCTTATAGATTGTCACAAAATGTAACTGACTTCAAAATGTGTGGGGGTGAACAAAGACTGAGAAGAACTCATATCTGAAGAACACTACAGTGAGAGAACTCCTTACAGGTGTAAATTATTAGTTAGATGCAGAGACAGACACACAGACACAACAGTTAGGAGAGGGAGCCCAGCAATGGACTGCTGGATGTCCAAAATCTTTCTGAGTGACAGAAAGGATACTGTGGATGGTTGGGTGGAGAATGAGCCAATGAGTAGAAAAATCTCTAACTCTTAAAACTCTGTTGGAAATATGGAATAAGATTTTTCATACTTGGGTTTGAAAAAGTATTTCTGGAACTCTAAGCATTGACCACACAACAGACTGTTAAGATATAAGTACATTCAGATAAGATTTTAATTCACTGACACAGCCATGAAAAGAACAAAAAGAAGCCTGTGGATGACAAGATATGTTCAATACCTATGTATGAAAAACATTAGTTTTCAAATATGTTCTTTAAATGCCTGAAAAGCACCAACAAAGAGTAAATACATGGAAATCTGAACAAAACACCCAAACAGTCCTTTCACAGAAAATTAAAGAAAAATGGCAAATGAATCTTTGAAGACTAATGAAATTCATTAATAAATATGTAAGCACAAATTAAGGCCATCAAATGGTTCTATTGTACAACGGGTTAATTGGTAAAAATTAAGAAGCCTGAAATGTCACAAGACAGAGAGCATAGAGAAATGGGAGTTTCTGTACAGTGTTGGGTAATTTCCAATCACTTGGAAAAATAACTGGGGCTCCCTGTGAACATTGATATGTGTTTATCCTTAGAGGCTGCAACAGACACACCAACACTTGTCTCTTAGAGAAAAGCTTGCACACGTGTGCTAGGAGATGTAGAGACATAACTTTACAGTAATATAGACAAAAGTAAAGACAGAGTGCCAAGCTCCATTGCACTTTCTGGCATTAATGACTCACAGTTCACACTTTTACTGGGAATCTGTAATTAGAAAGAAACATGTAGGAAACCCTCCAAAAAACCGTGACCTATACCTTTTCCAATTTTTTTATATTTATTTATTACTTCAGGTTACATCTCCATCACAGTACCCTCTTTCCACCTCTCCCAGTCCCATCCTCCCACCCTCTACCCCCTGTCCCTTGCATCCCACTCCTCTGGCATGGAGTACCCCTACATACCAGTCCCCCTCCCCAGGTCAGCAGTCATATGAGGGCCAAGAGCCTCCTCATACACTGGGGCCTACAAGGCAGCACCACTAGGGCAAAGTGTCTCACTGACAGAAAACAAAGTCTATGTTCATGTTCCCCTTGGTGCAATTGTTGTAGTATAGTTATCCTATAGGTATCCTTAGCCATACCACTTCTGAGTATACATCCAAATGATTCCTCACCAAATCACAAGGAAGTTTCCTCATCTATATTCATAGCAGCCTTATTTGTAATACCTAGAAACTGGAAACAACCCAGATGTCCCTCAACCAAGGAATGGATAAAAAACTGTGGTACATCTATACAATGGAATATTACTCAGCCATCAGAAACAACAAAATCATGCAATTTGCAGCCAAATGGATGGAACTAGAGAAGCTCATCCTGAGTGAGCTAACCCAGACTCAGAAGGATGCACAAGGCCTCTATTCACCTATAAACAGATTTTAGGCATATAGTACAGGATAACTATACTACAACCAATGCACCTTTTCTGATTTTTATGTCTAAAAATTACAGTCATAGTGGTAGTACATGTGTGTGTGTGTGTGTGTGTGTGTGTGTGTGTGTGTGTGTACATGCATGAGTGCTTGTGTATGTGTTTGTGTCCGTATGTTTATGCTTGCCCATGTGGGCAGGTATATATGTGTGTGTATTCACATGCCTGCAGGAATATGTGTATGTTACATCAGTTTTAAGAACATGAGTGATTTAGTCTGAAAAGAACGACCGATGGATGAAAGAGCTGTCCACAACAATGAGCGCTGTCAAACTAACTATTCCTGAAACCAACACCTTTTGTCTCCTAAGTTAAATCAGAACCATGTTCCCAAGAAACTAAAAATAGTGTCCTTTAGAATGTGCTGAGTTCATTCTTTCCTAACCTGTAACTGTTCCCAGAAGTAGGAAAGACACTGTGACAAAAACAGTTCCCCTCTGGGGGCTCAAAACATCACTTATAACTTCTGCTTCAGGTTAAATTCAGAAGGAATCTGCTGACAGCTTGGAATGGTCTCTATATGAATAAATTACTGAAGAAAATTGAAGGATCTTTTCAGGTCTCCTCTTAGAATATCCCATTGGGTATCAGTTGGGGGCTGAATGGCCTTTGAGAGACAATTGAATGCCATGCCAACACTTATGGATTGTATTTCATACGTTAGTATCGGTAGTAGATTCCTTACCTAAAATCAAGAGCTTTCCTACCATACTATGTTCAGTTCTGAAAACACTCCTGTATTCTGTTAGGTCTCAAAAATATAGAAATTGGTGGAGCAATTCCTATTCTCAAAACTCCCATGTAGTTCAATGAATTATTAAATCAGATGTCACTTGTAAGAATGTATGATTATTTATCCCTCTCAGGTCTCTGAGGTGGTTGAAGAATAGATAGCTAGAGTCTCATAGTTAAATTTTGGGTTGTTTAGGAATCAAGAGGGTGTTCTGGATCTAAGAAGATATTTTTAAAATTATGAGGCAAGTTAGTATGAAAGCTGAGTTAGATATAGAACTTTAAACTCATGGAGATGGTTAGATAGTAGAATGTTAAAGTCAGGTGCCAAATACATATGGACTGGACATTGGGAATGTATGCTAAGCCATATAACTCTTATAATCGTGGCCTATTTATTTCTGTTGTTTTGTATTGTATTTATAGTTATAAGAAAAAGAACCATTATTTGGACTGAAAGGGAGAGCTGTTGGGGGGAAAAATAAATACCTTAAACTAAAAAAAAAAAAAAAAAAAGAAGGGAAGAGGATGGTGGGGCTGAGGGGGAGGAGGGTGGAAGGGTGGGACTGGAGGGGGGAGTAGGGAGGGGATTGTGATTGAGATGTAACTTGAAGAAATAAATTATTAAAAAAAAAAAGAATGTAATGTAAGAATGTGCACAAAGTTCAAATGAGAGTCAGGAAGCCTTCCCAAAAGAAGTCAAGCCTGAGCTGGTTTTGAGAAACACACAGTTGAATGCGTCCTAATTAAACCACAGAAAAAATAAAGGTCTGTGAAGAAGACAATCTGGTGTACTAGACTATCAACATGAAACAGGCTTAGTCTGGAATCGCAAATCTGAGTATTTCAGTGCAATTTGGGTACCATTAGGTCCAAGGGAAACTACAATTCTCCAAATTCCAAAAGACAATTCTGGACTATAGGAAGATTTCTAACAGCTAGGTAAAAGCCAGCATGCCTCAGGAACTTGTGAAACTGGTTCCCATCTACCAAAGGAGAATTTTTAATTACCATTGGCCTAAGGAACAAGTGGTAATGTGGTACCTATTAACACACCAAAGCACATGCTGTCTTTCATGTTCCCTCAGTATCACAAGTATCTGTTACACATCTCAAAATCAATGCTAGCATCCAACGCTCTTCCAATACCTAAACTCCACACAGCTCACTGCCCCCACCACAGTCACCAGCTACTTATTTTTCTTATAATACTCTCTCAGCTATGCTATGTAATCTCTTTCTCTCTGTCTTTCTGTCTCTGTTTCTCTGCCTCTGTCTCTGTTTTTCTATGTCTCTCTCCTTCTGTCTCTATCTCTGTGTGTGTGCACACCCGCACACACACATGTCTGTCTTTCTGTCTCTTCCCACCCCCTCTACTCTGTTCCTTAATTTCTCATGGCCAGGTTCAGTCTCCTAGCCATGTTCAAGCTACTTCTTTTTCACTCTGCTTATAAAGGTAACCTTTTAATTCTTTGTTTGTGTACACATGCGGGTCTAAGTGTACATGCTTTTCTGCTCCGTATACTATATTGTAGTAGCAATACACCTTTCTTGTGGTGGCCATCTTTTAAGGTAAGAGGAGACAGACACTTTTCTTTGGACAGTGTGTTGTCCTATAAAAAGGTTGACACGTTCCCCAGGATCATGCTTCACATCAGAGCACCTATCAGAAATTCTCTACACTCACAGGAAACACTTGTCTGCAAACGGTTTGCCCTGGGCCTCCCAACAAAAAGGTCATTGCATGTCAACGCCGGAAGGTTTATTGTCTGTACTGAAAAATAAAATCTGAGACAGATTTGACTTCTGAGCATAGATATAGTAGGACTGAGATACAAGGAAAGACAAAGACAAACAAATTGCTCTAATTTATCCTCCCAGAAAAAAAGAAACAGAAACAATGCAACCTTAAATGACAACGTATCTCCTCTTCCAGTTGTGCCAATTATTCTTTTCTTACATTTATTATGCTCTTGCTCATGGCTTTTAAGGTACAGACAGATTGGAGCAATGTGAATTGGCTTGCTATTACTTTAGTGATAGTTAAAATAAATAAATGATAGATAGATACATAGATGTTAGATAGGTACATAGATAGATAGATAGATGATAGACAGATTAATGATAGGTAGATGATGGATATATAGATGATAGAGAGAAAGAAAGATAGATGATAGACAATAGAGAGATAGATAATAGATAGATAGATAGATAGATAGATAGATAGATAGATAGATAGATAGATCTAGTTACTTTAAAAGAAGAATAGGGGCTAGGGAAATGATGTAGTTGGTGAGCTGATTGTCTTGTAAGTATGAGGGCCTGATTTGGATCCTTGAGACACACATACAAAGCAGATATGGTAGTGTGTGGTTGTCCTCCATGGGCTGGGGACACAGAGACAGGAGGATCCCTGTGTTCTTGTGTCTTACTGGTTCTTAGGTCTAGACTAATTGTTCAGTCAGAGACTCTGGCTCAAAGGAGGTGAATGGCCTTCCTGAGGATGACATGGAGGGTTGCTTCCACATACATGTTCACATACACACATGTATTCCCACACATGAACACATACCTAGACACCAAAAATAATAGTAGGAGTTGTTTTAATTTGTTAACTTCTTTACTGAATTAACCAAACTGCATATGAAACATATAACCAAGTTACGTGAAATTAAATTATAAGTTAGAAAAAGAAAATAGAAAAACTTTACATGAGCATGGAGGAGAAGGTTCGCACACAATTCCACCTGAGGCTTCTCCCATGGCCACTGTAGGCTCAGCTCTAGTTTCACATTGAGTTTGAGATTTGAATAACTCTACTTTAAAAATTGTATTATAGTAGCTCATACTTTTTGTTGTTGTTGTTTTGTTTGTTTTTCCTTTTTATGTTTATTTATTACTTCAGGTTACATCTCCATCACAGTACCCTCTTTCAACCCCTCCCAGTCTCAACCTCCCACCCTCTACCCCCATCCCTTCCATACCATCCCTCCAGAGTGGAGTGTCCCTACATATCAGTCCCCCACCCCAGTTCAAAAGTCATATGAGGGCCAAGAGCCTCCTCATATATTGGGGCCTACAAGGCAGCACCACTAGGGCAAAGTGTCTCATTGACAGGTAACAAAGTCTATGTTCATGTTCCCTTTGGTGCATTGGTTGTAGTATAGTTACCCTGTACTATATGGCTAAAATCTGATTATAAGTGAATACATGCCATATGTATCCTTCTGAGTCTGGGTTAACTCACTCAGGATGAGCTTCTCTAGTTCCATCCATTTGGCTGCAAATTGCATGATTTCATTGTTTCTGATGGCTGAGTAGTATTTCACTGTGTAGATGTACCACAGTATTTTTTTTTTTATCCATTCCTTGGTTGAGGGACATCTGGGTTGTTTCCAGTTTCTAGGTATTACAAATAAGGCTGCTATGAACATAGATAAGGAAATGGCCTTGTGGTTTGGTGAGGAATCATTTGGATGTATACCCAGAAGTGGTATGGCTGGGTCTTGAGGTAGAGCTATTTAAGTTTTCTAAGATATTGTCAGACTGGTTTCCATAGTGGTTGTACAAGCTTGCACTCCCACCAGCAATGGAAGAGTGTTTCCCTTTCTCTACAACCTCACAAGCATGTGCTGTCATTTGAGTTTTTGATCTTAGCTATTCTGAAAGGTGTTAGATGGAATCTCAGAGTCATCTTGAGTTTCATTTCTCTGATGATTAAGAATGCTGAACACTTCTTCAAATGTGTCTCAGCCATTAGGTATTCCTCCTTTGTGAATTCTCTGTTTAGCTCTGTTCCCCATTTTTTGATTGCATTATTTGGTTTCTTTGGATATTAGCCCTCTGTCAGATGTGGGGTTGGTGAAGATCTTTTCCCAATCTGCAGGCTGCTGTTTTGTTTGAATGACAGTGTTTTTTGCCTTACAGAAGCTTTTCAGTTTCAATAGGTCCCATTTATTGATTGTTGGTCTTAGATCCTGAGCTGTTGGTGTTCTGTTCAGGAAGTTGTCACCTGTGCCAATGAGTTCGAGGGTTTTTCCCACTTTCTCTTCTAGATTTAGTGTGTCAGGCCTTATGTTAAGGTCTTTGATCCACGTGGACTTAAGTTTTGTACAAGGTGATAGGTATGGGTCTAATTTCATTCTTTTACATGTGGACATCCAGTTGGACCAGTACCATTTGTTGAAGATGCTGTCCTTTTTCCATTGTACAATTTTAGCTTCTTTGTCAAAAATTAAGTGACCATAGGTGTGTAGGTTCATTTCTGGGTGTTCAATTCAATTCCATTGATCCACTGGTCTGTTTCTATACCAGTACCATGCTGCTTTTATTATTATTGCTCTGTAGTACAGCTTGAAATTTGGGATGGTGATACCTCCAGATTTTTTTTTTATTGTACAGGATTGATTTAGCTATTCTGGGTTTTTTGTTATTCCATATGAAGTTGAGAATTGCTTTTTCCAGGTCTATAAAGGTTGTGTTGGTATTTTGATAGGAATTGCATTGAATCTGTGTATTGTTTTTGGCTGGATGGGGACCCAAGAATAGAAGTATATTTCTATGCATCTAGACAATGGTTGTGCTGGCTAGTTTTATGTTGAGGGTTATCAGAAAAGAGGGAGCCTCAAGTGAGAAAATGCCTCCTTAAGATTTGGCTTTAGACAAGTTTATAGGACATTTTCTTAATTGGTGATTGGTGGGGGATACCATAGCCCATTGTGAGTGGGACCACCTGGGCCTTGTGGTTCTATAAGAAAGCAAGCTGAGCAAGCCATGGGGAGCAAGCCTGTAAGCCATATATATATATATATATATATATATATATATATATATATATATGGAGGGGTGCTGCTTATATATATAATTTTAATAATTTATATATAAATTTAATAATTTATATATATATTTAATAATTAAAAAATACAGATATCATGGGGCAGTTTTTCAGGCCTCTGCATCAGCCCTATTTCCAGGTCCATGCCTTGTTTAAGTTCTTGTTCTGACTTCCTTCTATGATGAACAGTGCTGTGGAAGTGTAAGCCAAAATAAGCCCTTTCCTGTCAAAGTTGCTTTGGTAATGGTGTTTCATCTCAGCAATAGAAACTTAACTAAGACACTACTTTAATGGGGTTTTAAAATACTAGTACATTTGTTCAATTTGTTCAAATTAAATATTTGATAATTTTCTGAGAGATTATAGTGGTTATTTTTCATGGTCTCTTAAAACTGTGACTATGGCTTATAAAGTAATAATTTATTTACATATCCAACTGTTGTACAATTACATTTTATGACAGTTTAGTTGCTACTGATTCACTGGAATAATTTTTCCCACTTGAAATTATTTGAAAAAAATTGCTCAAGAAATGAAAATAACCGAGGAATGATGAACTAATCAGCAAACAGTCTATAAAATGCTTTCTTAATAATATAACTCATGATTGTGCTAAAATGAAGGCAAGAAAAATACATGTTCTAGAATAAAATAATAATCTTTTTTTATTACTCATTTAAGCATTATTGACTATCCAGACAGTTTTCTGTCCAAAATAATCATTAGATTCAATCATCATTGACATGCCACTAACTCATCAAAAGCACATTCATAAACATTTAAAAATATTATTAACCTATATTGGTCTTTGATTGCTGCAATGATAAACTATATAAATTTAATAATTAAAAAAACAAATACAGATATCATGGGGCAGTTTTGACATTTTAGAAGTCCCCAAAGTTGGTGAGGAGTGGCTTGGTCCTGGAAATCTCTCCCAGGCAGCGAGAGGCTAAAGAAAGGGCAGGCACACAGACAAACATAGACATAGAACAGCTGGAGTCAGGTAGGCTGAGCATGTTTGATGGAATGCAGAACCTCAGAGTGTTTATTATGTGCAGCACACAGGGAGGGAAGGGGAAGCTTTCCTCAGTAGGAGCCCCCTGAAAGAGCAGTCTCAGGTTGTAAGCATCCAAGGAGTAGGAAGCTGCAGTTGCTCATTGCTGCACACACTGGTCAAGGTCAATCTTTCGTAAACACTCATACTTGTGTACACTGTCAATATTCCTACTCAGACCAATGGAAGTCAACATTCCTACATGGACCAACAGAAAGCTTTACCATCCTCTGAGCTTCACCTGTATGAGGAAGGCTTTGCCATTCCCATGGGTATGCCCTTGTCAAACAATACAAATTCACTCAGGACTTCATCTGCTCTTTACCCTTCCACTCAGGACTTTGTCTGCTGTATATACATTCATTGGAGGTTTCTCTGGCTCCCCACATGTTCCTTCAAGAGATCTTGGCCATAACCCATTCTCCTACCTTATAGCTTTCAGAAGCAATTGGACTCTTTACACAACCCCACATCTCCTAAAACTTTTCTTTCTCTGTCACATCTGTTTCTCCTAAGGGGCTTGGCTATTTATTACATTGGTCTGTGTTATCTAAAGCCATTTGCCCATCTCAGTTCACCACCGATTACATCTTCAAGTCTCTATTATGGGGGTGGGGGTAACACATTCACAGATTGTGACAGTTGTGGACCTATTGTACTGCTTATACAATATACCACAGTAAGATATTTTTACCTTGTTTGTAAATCAAAAATACATATGCATGGTGTGTGGGACTCTTAATTTGACTGTTGGTTCAGGATCTGTAAAATCAGGGACTAAGAGGTGAAAGAGATCAGTAAGGCAACAAATTAGAATTTGGATTATGAAAACTTGAGGTGGGGGTTGGTAAAATTCCAACATTTTAGCCTGGATTCAAAAGACCCAAGCAACATTTAAATGATGCTTCTCTTAATTTCTAGGGCAGAGAGTGCTCTGTGGGGGTGGCTCCAGCAACTAGTCACAGAGACCTAGTGAGGACCTGTGACTGGTGATGACTAAACTAGATGATGATGTATGTGAGTGAGTCAGGCACTTTGCTAAGTGTCTCGCTTGCATCATCTAGCCCAACAGTCCAAAAGGTCAGTGTCGTAATCATCGTTTGGCAAAGGCAGAACCTTAATATTATCGTGATTAAGTGACAGCTGACTACAGGGTTTGTACTTTTAACCTCCGGAGTACATTTTCATATCATATGAATCATTGCATCTAATTATACAATACTCTTGGAATTTATCCTCCCTTTACTATGGGAAGGGCATTGGGAAAGTTAGTTTAGGTGTCCCAGTTGCACCACGACAGGAAGATTTGATCTGGTTGGGGACCATGACCCAAGGTCAGTAAGGTGGTGTCAGAGCTGAAGGAAAAGACATTCCTTGCACAAAAGTTTATAGACACTTGACACTCTCAGAACCTCCTGGGAACTTTCTTAAAATATGGAAGAAAAAAATAAAATGTACATACAAGAACACACGTACAGACCCAAGGTATTTGGGGTGTGCTATTGTTATCAACACATATGAGGTGTACACACTTGTGAGATGATTTCTTCTATTTCCATGGACCCAAACCATACCAATTTACCCTTCTTCCACTCTCGGTCTCCAGCACGCTTCCCGCTTCCTTGTACTAGCACTCAGTATTCTTCTTTCAAGTCAATTCTATTCTGTTTTAGCTTCCACATCTGAAAAGGAGCATGCAATACTTGTCTTTCTGTGACTACCTCATCTCCTTTAGCATACTCTTTGGGATCCATGTCATTGTACAAATGACAAGACTGCAGTTTTCTTCTTGGCTGCATAGTGCCCCATTGTGTGCCTATTTTCTATCCCATTCTTGCTCTTCAGGTATCCATTCACCTGTTGATGGACATTTACTCTGATTGCACATCTTAGTTATGAGGCAATGCCAACAATTTTCTTAAGTGTTATTTATTTTTATTTTGTGTGTATGGATATTTTGCCTATATGTGCACTGTATGTGCTATGCCTACAGAGATTATAAGAGAGTGTTTGATCTCCTGGAGCTGGACTTACAGATAGTTGTTAGCCATCATATGGGTGCTGGGAATTCAATCCATGTCCTCTGCTCATAGCCACTGAGCAATCTCTCCAGCCCCATGATTTTTCATTTTTAACAACTTTGCTAATAGCCTTAGTACACTGAACTAGAAGACAGCACTCCAGGAACCCTGACCTACTACTGCAAGAAGTCTCTTAGAGGAAAGAGACTCTCAGTGGATCAGAAAGAAGCCTACCCATTTCTGCCATCATTTTCCCTCAGAGGTAAACTGCCCCATCTGTCGCTAATCCACATAGCATTCAGACTTGTATCCTTACACTGGGGTTTAACTCAAGATTAACATTCTGGGTGCAATTTAATAGCTAGGAGGTAGAAAATAAAAAGGTTATTCTGTTGCAAACAGGTGGGAATTTTCCAGGTTTAAGCAAAGTGTTTGTGTATGAAGGAATAGAATATACAAGGTGAAAGAGAATGAGGTTCATTCAAAGCAACCCTAATGCCTCAAAAATGATGTGCAGACACACAGGTTTGTTTTCACAGAGTCAACACGTCAGCATGCACCACCACTTTTCATGTGTTTACGGAGCAGTGTGCCCAGAGTTTGTGCAAACAGAGGAATAGCATGGGTCTCTCCATAACATCCGTTTTAGAGGCAATGGCTTATTTCCAGACAACATTGAAACCCTGAGAAAGGTAACACATATTTTTTGCTAGATCGTAAAATACTAATTTCTAAAGCCCAAATTAAGACAAATAGGAAACCAAAATCTGACTTTCAATGTTTCTTTTGGATATCACTTCTCTCCTTCCTTTCCTAGTGTTCTGCTTTCAGAAATAATGCATATTAGGACAGAGACATTATGTAATTTTTTTCTTGCTATGATTCTATTCCAAATGAGAAAAAAAATTAACCTACCAAAGGTCATAGTGGGGAGTGACACTGTCAATTTATAGATTCTAAGAATTGGCAGCAGATTGAAAGAAGAGGTCTCATTTGCCGGAGGGTCCCTCATCTCAGATGGTGGGTGAGCATGAAGGATTTATGGATGATGGGAGTATAGTTCCACTGAATAGGGGGAACAGTAAACACAAACTTCCTGTTCATGTTTAGTGCTAGAACAGACATAAAGACACATTAAGTCTGGATGGAGACGCAACATTCCAGTTGGTCTGGGCTATCACCAAATGACCAAGGGAACACCCATAGGAAGGTATGTTCACTTTAAGTCTGATAAAGAGACAAGTGGAGCAATTATTCATTTAAATAGACACTACTATTTTCCTTCCCAGAATTACCATCATCTACCAGTTTGTACAAGTCCAGCAGCCCCAGAGGTTTGTCTGGGTTAGATCTCTTTTTTTAGTCCCCCCCCCAAAAAAAAACGCAACTTTTTCTTTTTCTCTTGTTTGTCTCTTTCTTTCAAGTGTTGGCTAAGCTCCCCATGGCCTATGTATACTTCTGCACTTTGGGTTTCCTTGGTCTTTCTCTAAAGCTCAGTTCCCTGCCATGTGGTGGATGTTCATACCAATAGCTCATACAGCACTGCTGTTTTCCTTGTCTCCCCATTCTCCTTCTCTGGGCAACTGCTGAGACTTACAACTTACCTGCCTTAGAATCTTTTCTTTGAAAATCAAATTGTCCCTGAGTACCCATCCAAGCCATTGTTTGTTTGTTTATGAGACTAAGAACCCTAGAGGAGACCTCAGTTTTCATGGCATCACTTAGGATTTCCAAAGAGCTTTAAGGAATGCATTTCTCCTCTAGGATGCAAATATCTCCTTGCACTTCATGCTATCTGCACACTGTTGGAATGGATGCTACAAGTGTCTGTCCACTCACATCTCCTTGGCTGACGCTACCACCAGCTCCTATCTCCCATGAGTGGTAAAGATGGCAAACATTCCATCTCTATTCCAGAGACATGACCTGCTAGCTGTCTGGAAGGCCATATCTCCCTTCCCTAATCAGAATTGACTCTGCTAATAACCCACTGGCATGGCTTATACAAAGCTTTGTCCCAGTCTGGGACTAGCTCTGTCATGCAATTTGTCCTTTACATTATGCACTCACAGTGAAGACAATCTCTACTACACTCTTGCTTGATATTTTTCCACCTCCATTATCTGCTTTCTGGTCTCCTTTTTCTTAGAGCACATACACAGGCAAAAGCAGTGGTTCTTAACATTCCTAATGCTGTGACCCTTTAATATGATTCCTCATGTTGTGTGACCCCAGCCATAAAATTATTTCATTGCCACTTCAAAACTGTAATTTTGCTACTGTTATGAATCATAATGTAAATGTCTGTGTTTTCTGATGGTCTTAGGTGACCTCCATGAAAGGGTCATTCAATCCTCCCTAAAGGGGTCATGACCCACAGGTTGAAAACTGCTGCTCTGAAGAATTATCCTTGTCTTGGATTCTGCTCTGGAGAACCCAATTGAAGACACCTGGACCAGAAAGTGTTCCCAGGAAACTGATATTAATGGTGGAAGGTCTGAAGTTTGATCACTTCCCAGATTGTTTAGAGTGAGAAGCCTGTCCCTGGTGATGACAAGGAGATTCCTGGCTGTCCAGAATGCCAGTGAACACTGATGCTTTTCCCCAACAGTAACCTGAATTGAGATCCAAATAGAAGGGGTGCAATAACTGGGAAGATACCCTGGTTGTTTTAGAGGCATAAAAAAAGTAATGAGTAGAAGAACAGAGGGATTGGCTAGCGGTTGCTAAGCACCATAGATTAAGAAATAATGACCTTAGCCATTCTGACAAGTGTGAGATGGAATCTCAGAGTCATCTTGAGTTACATTTCTCTGATGATTAAGGACGTTGAGCATTTCTTCATGTGTCTCTCTGCCATTAGAGATTCTTCCTTTTTTGTGAATTCTCAGTTTAGCTCTATTTCCCATTTTTAAAAATATTTATTTATTTCTTCAAGTTACATCTCAGTCAAATTCCCCCCTCTCCTCCCTCTTCCCCAACACCCTTCTATCTGCTTTTTTGTGTTGTTGTTTTTTAATTTAATGTGTGTCTTTTTTCTCCCAACAGCTCACCCTTTCAGTCCAATAACAGGCTCTTTTTCTTATAACAGTAAATACAATACAAAACAAAAGGAACAATTGGGCCACAATTACGTTCTCCATTTTTTGATTGGATTATTTGGTTTCTTGGTGTTTAATTTCTTGAATTATTTATAAATTTTGGATATTAGTCCTCTGTTGGATGTGGGGTTGGTAAAGAAAGATCTTTTCCCAATCTGTAGGTTGCTGTTTTGTTCTAATGACAGTGTCCTTTGCCATACAGAAGCTTTTCATTTTCATGAGATTCCATTTATTGATTTGTTGGTCTTAGAGCCAGAGCTATTGGTGTTCTGTTGGAAGCTGTCACTGTGCCAATGAGTTCAAGGCTTTTCTCCACTTTCTCTTCTCTTAGATTTAATGTGTCTGGCTTTATGTTAAGGTCTTTGATCCATTTGGACTTAAGTTTTGGGCAAGGTGATAAATATGGGTCTATTTGTATTATTTTATGTGTTGATATCCAGTTAGACCAGCACCATTTGTTGAAGATCCTGTCCTTTTTCCATTGTACAGTTTTGACTTCTTTGTCAAAAATTAAATGACCATAATCTCACATATGTCAGAATGGATAAGATCAAAATCTCAAATGATAGCACATGCTAGCAAGGTTGTAGAGAAAGGGAACACTCCTCCATTGCTAGTGGGAGTGAAAACTTGTACAACCTCTATGGAAATCAGTCTGGTGATATCATAGAAAACTTGGAATAGCTCTACCTCAAGACTCAGCCATACCACTCCTGGGTATATATTCAAATGTTTCCTCACCAAACCATAAGGATATTTCCTCAACTATGTTCATAGCAGCTTTATTTGTGATAGGTAGAAACTGGAAACAACCCAGATGTCCCTCATCCAATGAATGGATAAAAAGCTGTGGTATATTTACACAATGGAATAAATACTACTCAGCCATCAGAAACAAAGAAATCATACAATTTGAAGCCAAATGGATGGAACTAGAAAAGCTCATCCTGAGTGAGCTAAGCAAGATACAGAAAGATGTACATGGCATCTATTCACTTATAACTGGATTTTAGCCATATAGTACAGGATAACTATCCTACAACAAACAGAATGAAAGGAACAGGAACATAGACTTTGTTATTTGTCAGTGGGACACTTTGCCCTAGTGGAGCTGCCATGTAGGCCCCCAGTGCAAGAGGAAGCTCTTAGCTCTCATATAGCTGCTGAACTGAAGGGAGTTGATGTGGAGGGCACCTCACACTGGAGGAGTAGAATAGGTGGGAGAAGGGGCAGAGAGTGAGAGGGTGGGCCTGGGAGGAGTGGAGGGAGGAGACTGATGGAGATGTGAATTGACATAATAAATAAACATAAAAAAGAAATAATGACACGTTCAAGCTCTTAATCGAGAAATTAAAACAAAGTGAGAGGATATGTATATCAACATTTAAATGGAACATCCTCTCCTTTGGGTGGATGGCAACTATAGCTAGAAAGCAGGGGTAGTACTTGGTTATAAGCAGGGCTTCAGGGAGCCCGAATCTCAGTTTGGGCAGGTTTCCTACACAATTGTTGGTGAGGGAGGGAAGGATACCTGCTCATTGGATGGGATGTCTGGGAAGACACAGTTACAAAGCTAGAACCCTGAGGCTACTTTGAGTCCTATGTGCCTAAAGAAGTAGTGAGTTCTCATTTAGTAGAAGATAAAGTTAGAAACACACACACACACACACACACACACACACACACAAACACACACACACACACACACACACACACACACACACACACACACACA
>CAJQZJ010005020.1:193437-236929 GCA_907164525.1 Lophiomys imhausi | reverse complement strand
AGAAAGAAAGAAAGAAAGAAAGAAAGAAAGAAAGAAAGAAAGAAAGAGGAAGGAATGAAGAAAAGAAGAAATGAGGGATGAGGGAAGAAGGAAGGAAGGAGGAAAGGAAGGAAGGAGGAAAGGAAGGGAATAAGGAAATTACAATTAAGTTAAGCTATCCCAAGCTAAGTAAGCTGTCATTTCAGTTAAGGCTGCTGTACCACATGTGATTTCTGAAAGATTAACCCAGTCTTGACTACCCAGCATGTCACCACTGAACATTGACCACTGTTTTCTCTTTCATTCTTATCAGAATAGAGGCTAGAATAAGTTTCCTTTCACAGGGACAGACAGCAATGGACATTAGTCATCTTGCCCTGAGGCTATGCCAATTCTCCAGCTGTCTGTCATAGTACTATCAGAATTGCCTTGAATGACTTGGACACTCTGCAGAACATCACAGTGGTCCACTGTATTGAGAATGGAACAATAATTATATCAAATGAAACAAAATCCAGAGGTAGTCAGAGCTTTCAGAGAGATAGAATGTTTGAAGTTTTAATGTGAGCATCCAGAAATATCTTTTTGAAAGTAAAATATTAGTTATTACTTGTCCCTCCAAACTGAAAATGAGCCAGAACATTTGGTTGGTGTTTTAAAATGTGAGAAGCTTTATATAATTTAATCCATGGGTCAGATGACACAAAGAAATGTTAGTGTTAAGTAGAGCCCAGAGCAAGAAAGGTACAAGCTTGTTGTTTATGGTGCCACAGTGTTAGCAAAATATACTCTGCACAGTATATACTTTCAGGGCTCCAGATCAAAGCTATGACATCTGTGTCATGAACCCATTGTTACATTATCATAGTGATGTGCAGGACAGTTCACACCAGCACATCTTTTCCCAGTTCTCCATCCTTTGACAACATTCCCACTTTCATTAGTCATTTTAGAAATATTTACAACCAAGAGCTCAGCAAGAGATATAAAACAGGGTAATATTTTGAGAAGTAATTAGAGAGCTTTTACCAGCATACCATGGATTCTACCAGAATCACCAAATTCTAGTCAGGTGACTCCAGCAGCAATTCACCATAACATAGAGGTGATATGAGACAACACCCAGCACTTTTCAAGGTATCAGGAAACTGAACAAATACAGCCCCAACCCCATACCATGTGTCACTATCAAAATTGTTTCTCCTTATTTCACACCTTTTAACAAACTCATGTACTGTTTTTGGTTTCCTGGTGACAAAGGAGGAACAAACCCTAAGACTGGTTTGTGGATAAATCCACTTGATATGTGAGTGCAAGCTAAAATGAATTGTTTCATTACCAAGTAGCTCTGAAAACAACTGTTAGAGGTGTCCTCAAGACAGTAACATCTGGACTAATGGCTGATGGGTTAGGGTTTTGACATAACTAAAACTGGAGGAGGTGAATGAACAGTTTTGGATGAGAGGTTTATGGCTGGACCTGCAGGAATGGGCACAGTCTATGGAGACTGTTATAATGTGTATTCTTGTCTCTCACTGAAGAAACAGCCAACAGAATATGGGCCTGAAATAATATGGTCTTAGGGGGGCTGGTACAAGAAGACTGAATACAAGTCCTGCCTGGGCTGCAGAGGGAGTCCAAGACTAGCCTGAGTAACTTGAGAATAATAAAGAAAACATTTAAAATTTAACTTAATTTAAAAAAATCTAGAAGGAGGAAAGGGATGGGATTATAGCTCTGTGGTAAAGTTTGCCTTATAGTAAATGCACTAAACCTTCTGTGATAGATCTCTGATACACACACACACACTGAAAAAAGCAAGAATCCAAAAGGTGCCTTTTCCAGTGACTCTCCCCAGAAGCAATAACCAAAACACACAGTTCAGAAGCAAATACAGCCTGGAATCAAGACCACTAGTTTCATAGAGCCTAAAGTGTAGAGTATGAAATCATTAACTGTCTTCAAATTGACAAATCCCAGTTCCACTTCTTCCCTTATTTTACTTGTAGGAACATGGTTGCTTCGCTTGTCCTGATTGAATCTCCTTGTCCTTGTACTGTCAGTGCTGTTCTCACAGGTCATCTCCTCTTGCTCTTTGGACCACTCCTCTTTTGTTGTTTTTTTCCTTTGTTTGCTGCAGAAACTCATTTGGAAGTTCCATAATTCTTTTCTATAAAAAGACCTTGGAACATCCAGCCCTAAAGGGAGGTCTCCATCAAATCCTTCTCCTCAGAGTTCAGGGAACCCCAAGGAAGAGGAGGCAGTTTAAGAACCACAGGGGATGGAGACACCAAGAAAACAGGGCCTTCTAAGTCAACAAACTCTGTGTGTACATGAATGCACAGAGACCGAAGCAGCATGAACAGGGCCTGTCTGCATGGATCTAGCAGCAGATGAGGTCCTAGAGCTGAGAGAAGAAGTGGATACATGTCCTCATCCCTAGCTCAGATGCAATCTCCAATTGATAACCATGTGTAAGTGAAAATTCAGTTTCCTCCAACAGAGTATCATTGGGCAAACAAATTACTCGTTAGGGTAGGCTGCACACCCAGCAGTAAATGGCCAACAGAAAATGAACTCGATGGCATTTTTGGAGGTTCCCTGTCTCATAATGTCATGTCAAGGCTTTTTCTTTTTTCAATCATATTTTTCATTTTTATTTTATTTATATATTTTTTCTTCTCTCTTTTTTAATAGTACAGGACCATTGCACATGTGCATGCTCACATGTATATGTACACACACACACACACACACACACACACACACACACACACAAATGGCTTCCAGCTTAATGTTTTTATGGAATTCCTGAGTGTGCAAAAGAAAGGACCTCTATTTCTTGTGCCTTCGCTTTGGCCCTTTTCCTTCTGTTTGTTTTGTCCTATTCCGATGTGTTAGGGTAATTTTTTTATCATCCATTTATTTATTTTATTTATATCCCTTTATATTTTATTTACATGTCTTTATTTAGTTTTTATGATCCCCTAGAAGCCTGATTGTTTTCTAATCATAGACAGAGAGTAGATTCAAGTGGGAAGGGATAATGGGGAAGAACTGGGAGGAGTAGAGGGAGGGGAAAATTCTAATCCAGATATATTACATAAGAAAAAAAAATCTATTTTCAATGAAAGCAGAAAACAAGTAACAAATAATAATACTTTGCCTTAAAGTAGTTTTTTAAGTGACAGTTTGTATATTTATAGTGGTTTGAATGAGAATGTCTTTCTTAGGCCAAAATATATGAACCCTTGTCCTCAGCTGGCAGCACTACTAGTTTAGGGGGTGTGACCATGCTGGAGGAGTATGTCCTTGCAGTTGACTTTGGGTGATGGAGTCTCCCTCCACTATCAGTTTGCTCTTTCTGCTTCTTGTTCCTATTGGAAGACCTCAGCTTCCTGATCCTGTCAGCATGATTGCCACTTGCTGCCAGGTCTCCTCACCATGATGTGACTCATCCCTCAGGAAGTAGAGCCCAAATAAACTCATCTATACTTAAAAAATGAAAAATAAATAAATAAACAAATAAATAAATAAATAAATGATAAGCAAACAAATGGAATTCACCTACAGAAGGAAAGACGTAAGAAGATAAGAAAGCCTTAATTTCTTTGAACTTTCTCTACAAGGAAGTAAAAATGCTTTTGTTTAATTTTTTAACTTTTTTGAATACCCAAAGGGCAGTAGTTAGTGCTGAGAATGGTTTAGTGGACCCGGTAGTAATATTGTCCTGCTGAAATCCTGACAATTCTTCTAAGGAAAGGTGAGAAGGGTTAAAAGTTGGGAAAGTAAAAAAAAAAAAAGTATATGCTTCTACTTCTCTATGCTGCCTCTTCTGGGAGTCAGCAATGCCTACAGAATCATTTCCTAGCCTCCTCCTATCTTTCACTTCACATCCAGCAAAAAGGAGTGACTGGAGAGTTGTTGATATTTCTAGAAGGATAAAGTAGCAGTGCACAGCATAAGCCTTCTCTCTAATTCCCTCACTGATCAGAGTTTCGCTGGAGTGTCCCTTTCAGTCTATATAGAAGGAAGTTTTCCACCATATTTACATAGGTCATGGAGGGGAACTCATAATTCCACCTACATTTTACGTAAAACATTACAATAATAATGGCATCAAAATAGTCATTAATTGCTAGCTGCTGTACTACACATGCATGAATATTTTCTCATTCCAACTCTGTAAAGTAGGAATTACCACTCCATTGTTGTTTATTGGAAGAAATAAGGCAACAAGATGGAAGTCACCTTCTAAGACTGGGCTTTGATGATGTATAAGTTACCTTTCGTTGCTGTGACAGAATGCCCTAACAAGAACAACTTACAGGAGGAAAGAGTTAGTTTGGCTAATACTCCAGAGGTTCTAGAACTGGAACTTCAGTTCACCATGGTCAGAAAAGCATGGCAGCAGGCTCCTGAGGCTGGCCTGAGAGTCAGGAAGCAGAGCAACTACATTCCATCTGCACAGAGAGGTAGAGCAGAACACCTAAGTAGACTACAAAACTCCCTCAAAACCTCTCCCAGCAACATATCTCCTTCAGCAAAGCTTCTCCTCCTAAAGATTCCACATCCTTCTCAAACAGTGCCGTCTGGGGCCAAGTGTTCAAATGCTATGAGGGAAGTTTCCCATCCAAACCACAGCAGGAGACTTCTAACTCTGTCTTTCTCCCTTTCTGTGTGATAAATAAAACCTCTTGGTATCCGAGGCCTGGCCCAGATACCCTGACTCTCATGCCAGAGGGGTTATATACAAGTCAGTTTTTCATATTTATCTTTACATTCTTTCTCTGGCATTGACCCTGTATCTCATGCATAGGCCCATCTTTATTACTAATTTAGCATACTGGTAAGGAATTCAAGGTCAGTTTCTGTCCTTGGATTGTTGTTGAAGCAATTATAGCACTGGGAGTCATGTCCTCAAGATCCTTACTTCAGAACTGGTATCAGCAAACTGACTGACAAGCCAGTCTAAACCACTGCCTCTTTCTGTAAACACAGTTTTACCGGTACACACTGATGTCTGTGGCTACTTCAACAAAACAGCAGCAGTACTGATTAACTACAACAGACCTTGAAACTCACAACACTGAAAATATTTACACTTTACGACAAATACTAGCTGACAGCTAGTCTGGACATGGAATTGATGTCATATTTTCAGTACTCTGAGAGGTAAGTATAGTTATTTGGCACACATGGTCCTAGGAACTTTCATCAAGCCAATGGCAGTGATGCTAGCTGGATCCCTGCTGGCTCACTTGCAATTAGGCACTCTAACCAGAATCCTCCACCAGCCATTTCAGCAGCCTTCAATCATCAATATCCTGATAGACTCATTTTCAAAGAATACATGTAAAAGCTTTTGTTTGCTTAAATTTAAAAATAAATTTGGAGCTAATGATTGAATTTTCTTATGCCTTATAAAGAAGATACTTAATTAAAAGAAAAGAATGTTAGAAATAAATTGGTAACATGCATTAGGTGACTATGGAAAACAAGCACTGTGTAATTTTCAGATCCATTTCTCCCTATACTACTGACCCCAGCATAAGCTACTGATACTTGAGATATGGTGTATTAATTATTTTCTCATCACTGTGATCAAATATATAACAAGAAGCAACTTAAGACTGAAGCTGTGGCCTATGTTTAAGAATCTGTACCATAAATCATGGCAAAGAAGTCAAGATGGTAGGTAGGGGCCTGGGGTGATTGATCACATTATATCTCTAGTCAAGAAGTTCACACTGAATGCAAAACTCCAGGGCCTGCCTCCAGTGAGCCCACTTCCTAAAGGTTACACAACCTTCCCAAACAGTGTCACCAAACTTAGGACCAAGTGTTCAAAAACACATGAAGGGAACATTTCACATTCAGACTAGAATATTGCCTCTGGTCCATAGGCTCATGGACAACAAACATCTCATGATGCAAGTTGCATTCATTCCAACTTCAAAAGTTCCATAGTCTTTAACAGTCTCAGGACTGTTCAAGAATCAAGTCTCCTCTGGGATTCCAAGCAACTCTGTCCTGGCTAGTTTTATATCAACATGACACATGCTTAGGGTCATTTGGGAAGAGAGAACCTCAACTGATAAAATCCCCCATGAGACTGATCTGTGGCCAAGCCTGTGGTATAATCTCTTGAGTGAGCATTGTCTTCTTGCCTTCAAGGCATCTTTCCTATTGCCCAATGTAAAACACATTGGTTTCTTTTTAATGGTGCTAATCTCTTTAACAATTACTGCCGATTTCTCAGCTCTCTTGTCCACAACTTTAAATCCATATCTTTCCCCACAGAGAGGCACATTTAAACATCTTTGTTCTCCCTTATTGTTTTTTTTTTGTGCTATTGGCCAGAAGAATTGTCAACCGTAACTTTCATACAGCCTGAATATTATCTTGTCTTGAAATGTCATCAGTCCTCTGCCAAATTTATTAGGCCATTGTTTTCTCTTATTTTTTTAGTTTTGCATTTATAATATTATTATAACATTTCCCCCCTCCCTTTACTCCCTCCAAACCTTCCAATATACCCTTTCCCCCTCTCCTTCAAATTTATGGCCTCTTCTTAATTGTTATTGCAAGCATATGTGTCATGTATATAGAAATATATTCCTAAATATAACCTGCTCAGTTTGTTAATGTTACTTGCATGTACGTTTTCAGGGCTGACCATTTGACACTTCACAACACATCAGTGTAATCTTCCCTGGGAAGACCACCTATCCTGCTCCAAAATTTCCTCAGTTGTCTTTAGTCCTCTGTGAGAAGCTACACTAATAACGCCTCACCAACATGACTGCCCAAAAGTGAGCTGAACAAGGACAATACCATTTGACACATGGTCAAAGAAAAGCCCATGGTGCCCCAACCCTACATAAAGTCCATTGCTTTTGAGTTTAGCATCACTCAATTCTCAGAACACAGCCAACTTCTTTGCCAGAATTTAATAGGTGACAATGACCTTCTACCCCATTTCCCATTTTCCTACAGAGTTTGGTTCCCCCTGAAGCTTCATGAGGTAGAGCTTTATGGTCTGCATTTATCTAGGCACTCTGATCTGCTGAAACTCTACTAGAATGACCCATTAAGTTCTGCTTACAATTCTAAGTTCTCCATATTCATTCTGCAAATTGAAAGGTCATGGTTATCACAGCAATAGCCCCAGTTCTTGGCACCATTTTTCTGCATCAGCTACTTGTCCCATCCTGACCAGAGAGTTAAAAAAGAAACAATGTAAGGGAGGAAGGGTAAGATCCATCATGGCATTGAGAACTGGTGGCAGTCAGGAGACACTTTGTCACATTGCGTGGGCTCTGCAGCTAGGAAGTACATAATGTACAGGAAGAGACACTGGACTGCAAAACATCCAGGCCTGACCCCAGCCAGGATATAACTTCCAAAGATTCCACAGTCCTTGTAAACAGCACTAACTGGGGATCGAGTTTTCAGACACACCAGTCCACAGGGGACATTCACATTCAAGCCACACGTGGTTTCTCTTTTTCAGTAGCTTTTATTGACTAATGATCAATAAAAGGAGAGAAAATTAAACTTTACTAGCTACTTAAAAAATACTTTTTCCTTAGCTAAGTGTGTTATTGAATAACTAATCTAACCATTTCAATAGTCCATGTGGAATGCATTTTGTATCTTTTTGTTGTTATAAACAAAACTATTGAACTTAGGGAGATAAGTAAGCATTCCCCAAACTAAGAGTCTGATTTTGATACCTTCAAAAAAAAGAAAATTCAAACAGTGTTTAAATTTTCTGAGTTAGATATATTTTATATGGTACATTTTATTCATTTTGTTATTCAAACTGCTAAATGTCATATATGGACCACCACTCCCCGCTGCCAGTCATCGTCTAGTGGTGGATGACTTCGACTTTGGAAGGCTTCTGAGGAAGACTTTGGAATAATAAAAGGAAATTGGATAGCTCAGGAAATGCAAATTTGTTGACTGATATGGAAGCATTACAAGAGGAACAACTTGTCAAGTTACTGAAAAGTAAATCTGGAAAGTCTCAAGATTCTAAATCTTCAGCTATGCAGAACCACAAACACAATTAATACCTGAGTTGTATGGCCAAGGAAACTATGGGGACACATGTTCCAATAGTTTTCAATAAACAGCTGTTACAGTGATAGCTATGATTTGAACTCAAGAGAGGAGGAGATGGAGCCCAGCAATTCTACAAGTTTAAACTCATCTTCCCCACAATGCCAGAGTGCTTTTTCTGCCACACAGAGATTTTGCTTTTGTTTTTGTTTTGTTTTGTTTTGTTTTTGTGAACCCTTTCACAGTCCCAGTTGGGGCACCAGAAGTTTTAAGAATCTAATTCTTAATAGATTAAACACTGACCAAAGATGTCCTGCATCAGCAGAGCTCAGCATGCAGTGAGGACAAATGCATACCATAAAAAGTCACAGAATGTAATGATTTACTAGAATGATATCATGCAATAATTCATTGTATTCAGTCCTCCATAATAAATTATTTTAAAAGTGGTTTTTAAAGTACTATATTATTACAATTTTAAAATATGTAAATTAGTACATGTTTTTTATTTTAATAAAACTCTCCATTTTATGTAAAAAATTCATTACTGGGAAATACTTGAAATAAAAAAGATTAGTGACTAAGTACATGCTAGAACATATATCTGAAGGGAAATCATGGCACAATTTTATCCAGAGTTCTTTGATCTCATTTTCTTGGTAACAATTTAAATACAAGGTTAAAAAGCCTCTTTTACAAATACAGTAAAACAGTCACTCTTAACATAGTTCTTTCTTTTAACACATGTAGGTGGATGCAAGTGTGTGTATGTGTGTGTGTGTGTGTGTGTGTGTGTGTGTGTGTGTGTGTGTGCAGGCGCACTTATATGGCGTGCCCATGGAGGCCAGAGGACAATGTCTGATGTCATCTTCAGGACATTTTTCAACTCCTCTGAGGTAAGAGTAACTCACTGATCTGTATGTAGCTCACCAGTTAGGCTAGGCTGAGTGGTCAATTAACCCCAGATCCTTCTGTCTCTGCCTGTCTGTGCGCTAAGATCATCGGATGTTGTCACCACACTCAACTTTTTTTTAATGTGAGTCATGGGATCAAATTCAAGTCTTCAAGCTTGAGAGTACAAGCACTTTACCCACTAAGCACCCCAGCTCTCATAACACAACTCTCATTCCTATTTTGATTTATAATGGAGTGTTTTATATCAAAATAAATTCCAAGACTCATAAACTAGGATTGTAATGTAAAAATCTGGGGGTATGTGAACAGCAGAACAGCAAAAACAATTAAGGACTATCCAGCAGCATTCTAGAATACAATTTTGCTCTTCTGAATTAAGAGGCATCAACACACACTGAATAGATTTTTGGTGAAACAAATAGATTGTAGATTGTATCTTTGCTTTATGCTTGACAGTGTTGCAAATGTTGCATTCTCTCCTCAGTGGGCAGGATCTAAATAAGGTAGGATCTTTCCCATCTTAAGAAACAAATACAATGGCCATTGTTTAACAGGTTTCAGCTAGCTACCCAAGGGAAACAAGCTCTCAAGAAATCAAGTCTTGTCTATTCCACAGACATCAACTGCTGTTTTGACAATTCAATTGTATTTCAAATAATCGGAAGATAAGACTCGGAACTGGAATTGGCTTTTGAGGCTACTCACCATTCTTGGTTCACAGTTGTTATAGCAATGCTAGGAAGTGTTGCCAATGGAAGCGTGGTTGGCCTTGTAATGCCATCTCCCTCCGGGGTTCTTGCCCTTTCGCTCTGTCTCTGGGACAATGGTGGCAGCTGTAAGTTTCCTGAACAACACCTTCTGCCTCTCCAGAGGTCAATCCCAAGGGTGTAACTGGAAGAGCTGTAGGATTTACTCAAGCTGCATTCAAAATAGTCTTTAACATTCTGGAGGAATCAGAGAGAAAGAAAACAAGAAAAAGGGGGAAACTCAAATAGCTAAATGACAAGAGTTAAATAAGAACCCAAATGATCCAGCGGTCACTGAGTAAGCCCTGATTCATCATCTCAGAGTCAGACTCTGAAAATGACGTCAGAAGTCTAAGAGACATTGAGCAAGATGGGTGGGGGTGGGCAGTGGCTGCTTTCTACCTTTTGTACCAACCTAGAAGTTGCAAATTCTTAGAGCTTTTTAGATTCACAGGTAATGTTTACCAGGGGTAACATATGGGCTGGAGGGTTTCTTTCTTGTCCATTTTCTGTTTCTCTCTCTCTCTCTCTCTCTCTTTTAATTTGTTAAAATGAAATTTGCTAAATTGATAATATTTTTTGGAAATCAATTTATCATTTGGTATATGCTAATAAATTATAAGTAAATATGAAGTTACTTATTTCTAAAGCAAAAAAAAATATTTTATGCGTTAAGATACCAGAATGTTGGTAATAGGAGTTGACTGGTTGTCCCTGTTCCTCTATACAGACCTCAGGACTGGTAGTGTTGCTGTTTTGTTATTAACAAATTATGCAAGAATTCAGAGATAGAAGAGATACACATTATCCAATCCTGAAGACCCCATACAAGTCCATGCCAGGTGCTGACATGAATGGAAGACAAGTGACATCACAAAGCATTATGACAGCAAGTAAGAATCACCCATACTCCTCTTTCCCATGCCTCTGTGTGACTATGGTTCCTGGTACTGTTGGGATTGGAAACCCCAAATGAGCATCCAACTGATGCACCATTTCATCAGTCCAAAGACAGAAGGCACTGCCACATCACAACAGCCACTGAGATCAACCAGCAGTCTAAAAGCTGTAACTTTTATTCTTCACATTTATCTCAACAGACTAATGAAGATCCTGTCTTCAGGCCAATGCTGCTCAACTGATGATCATTCTGTGGTCCTGAAAACGCTGGTCACACCAGAATAATTACAAACGAGGGCATCTGATCCCCTGGAGCTAGAGTTACCGGCAGCTGTGAGTGGACTGATAGGGATGCTGGGAACCAAACTTGAGTCCTCTCTAGAAGAGGAGCAAGCAGTCTTAACCAGTGAGCTGAGTATATTCTTATTATATTTTATTTTGACATTAGGTATCATTGATACCCAGGCTGCTCTTGAACTCAGTGCACAGTCCAAGCTGGCCTTGAACTTGTCATCCTGCTCCAGCCGCCTGAGTGTTTGAGGTTTCAGGTCTATGGCAGCAGAGCCAATTAATAAAGACGTATTCTGATGACAGAGATCTGGGCAAGAAAAGGCAAGCAATTTTCCAACTCTACCCCCAATACCTAGAAATGGAATGTTATCATATTTTCTTATATTTGGCATACATTTTTAAAATGCTATCTATTTAAAATTCAGCGTAAGTTCCACTTAGTAACAGGAAATTGATTCAATCTAGAATCTTCCAGAGTGGGAAATATTCTAAAATGTATCAGGATCAGGTTTAATGCTTAATAATTAGTTGCATACTAGAACTTAGTGCATCCTGGGGATGGTATGTGTGTGTACATGTGTGTGTGCGTGTGCGTGTGTGTGTGTGTGTGTGTGTGTGTGTGTGTGTGTGTCTGAACTTAGAGGCAGAAGAGATGTCTCAGTGATTAATAGCACTGACTGTTCTTCCAAAGGACCCAGGTTCTAATCCCAGCACCCACATGGAAGTTTGAAATTATCTGTAATGTCCAGGCTTGGTGGCATATGCTTTTAATCCCAGCACTTGGGAGACAGAGGCAGGTGGATCTCTGTGAGTTGGCCAGCCTTGTCTACAGATTGAGTTCCAGAATGGCCAGGGCTACACAAAGAAACCCTACCTCAAAAAACTGGAGCGATGGCTCAACAGTTAAGAGCACTGGTTGCTCTTCCAAAGAACCCAGGTTCAAATCCCAGCACCCACATGGCAGTTCACAGCTATCTGTAATTGTTGGGTGTGGTGGTGCATTCCTTTAATCCCAGCACTCGGGAGGCAGAGGCAGGCGGATCTTTATGAGTTTAAGGCCAGCCTGGTCTGCAATGTGAGTCCTGGACAGCCAGGGATATGAAGAGAAACCCTGTCTTGAAAAAAAAAAAAACAAACAAAAAATACTTAAAAACTCCTTAAAGAGACAGAATATACAAGATCATAGTGAAGATTAAATGTGAATATATAAGAACAAACTGAAGACCAGAAATTATAAGACCAGCATTAAACATACAGGTAAAGAAAAAACACAGTGTTTTAGAGGGCAAAGCCTCAACTGAACCTAAGAAACATTGTCCCAAAGTAAAGAAATGAAGGCACCATTTAGTTAAATTGCCAGACACCAGGGTTTTCATATTAAGTATAGAATATTTGTCTTTTTTAGAGAAAAAGAAACATTACCAACCAGGTGTCAGTAATTCTGATTTGATTTTGAAATGAGATGAAGACACAGATCAGTCCCTTGTCCTCTCCCCGAAAGACTTTGCCTACTTAGCTGCCTACACTAGCCTTTGCTTTGTGATAATTTTAGTAATTATGCTGGTAAGAATAATGACTTTTAAACAAGTAACTATTCAGGAATATGAGAATAATGCAAAAGCAGATATTTCTTCAAACATTATTCAGGCATAAGGTGAATTTAGGAAATTATGAATTTTAAAAAGTAATGTAAAATTGTGATTACCAGAAATAATATAAAAACTAATGCTCCCCCTCAAAGATAGTTGATTTATGAGTGGCATAGAGGTGGTCAGAATTATGATGGCTAAAAATAGGAAAATCAGTCACAAATCAGAAGTTAATCAATTAAGAAATGACCAAATTCAATTTTGAGGTTGGTAGTAATTTGGGTAGAAAAGCAGTCTATACATTATTGGTATAAATACATAATTTGAGGTAATTATAAATAGCTCTGCAAATAATGATGACTGTTCTGAAAATAATAATACTTTAAGAATTTAATTTGGTTTCTGAAAAGCTCTTTCATTATGTTATTTTATGGTGATGTGTTTCACACTAACCAAGGGTTTCTGAAACAAATTCTTTTAATTCAAAAAATGACTTCAAAACTTTAAATTTTAACTTGTTGGTAAGTTATCATGAAACTATAACTGGGGCATCAGTGTGGATCTTTGCCTTGGTTC
Source organism: Lophiomys imhausi (assembly GCA_907164525.1). Taxonomy (NCBI): domain Eukaryota; kingdom Metazoa; phylum Chordata; class Mammalia; order Rodentia; family Muridae; genus Lophiomys; species Lophiomys imhausi. The sequence continues at coordinate 223,863 of CAJQZJ010005020.1, read as the reverse complement.
TGTTACACACATGTAGATGTGTGTGTGTGTGTGTGTGTGTGAGAGAGAGAGAGACAGAGAGAGAGAGACAGAGAGGTGCACAATAAATAGATATATACATATTGAAGTGTATGTCTTACATAATTTATATTTATATTTGTATATGAAGTTATTATTTTTCTCTCTCTTTTTACCTATACACACATTTACAGGTACTTCTTAGTCCTCAGTAATACTCCTGTTTTTCCTCCTATGACCTGAAGCATCCTCCTACCCTTTAAAATCTCTTTAGTCATAATTAATTGCAATGTTCAGTACTTAGATTGCACATAACTACGTCTTACCTCCATAAGTCAAATTTCAAATGCAAAATAGTGAACACATACACAAGTCTTACCCTGTTGAAAGTCCAGTGCACGTTGAGTGTATAAAGACAGAACTGTAGTTATTCATACATGAATCCCCATAGCCCCAAGCACAGTGTCTTGCCTGAAGTAAAGGACTTTTCATTTGCTCTTCCACTTATGAAACATTCTTCCCCAATATCTTTATAGCCCACTCCCTCATTGCTTACATATTTTCACTTCACATGGTCCTTCCATAAACTCTCTGCTTTCACACACACAATCACTCTTTGCCGCCCCCCCCCCAACTGATTTCTATACAGCCCTTACCACAGCTGGGATTGTTTTATAATTTATTATTTCCACTTTCCCTCTGGAGAGCAAAGTCAATGTGTACAAGATCTTGTGTTATTTATTGCTAATTCTCCCTCCAGAACCTAGAGCTGCATTTGATATACAATGTGTATATAGTGTACATGTGGTATTGGGTGGATATTTAAGTCACTGAAAAAAAGGCAATGACTTAAAATAAATTAAAATACAATAAACTACATCTGACTTAGGACAAAGGTTTAATTTAAGGATATGGCACATAAAATATAAGCTTCTGTTGTTTCAGTTAGACAGGTGAGACTGGGAAACATATGCCAAGAACTGTGCTGTGGTTGAGAAGCTGAATGGAAGAGTAAAATGCTAGATGGCCACTGAACTTCAAAGATAAGACCAGCTCGAAATTTAAAGGTGCTGTTTACATTTTCTAGGAGCCATAAAGAATCAAATGAAATAGAAGTTGTCTTTAACAAGTCAGTTTACTTAATATAGCTAAAGTGTTACCATTTTTAAAACATTTATTTCAAGTTACATCTCAATCATAGCCCCTTTCCTCCTTCTACTCCTGGTCCTACCCTCCTACCCTCTTCCCCCTCACCCTCCTATCTGCTTTCTTTTTTTCATTTAAGGTGTATCTTTCCCCCTCCCAACAGCTCCCCCTTTTAGGCCAATAACAGGCTCTTTTCCTTATAACAATAAATACAATAAACTTGACAGTCTAGCTCTGCCAAGACAGGGTAGGCAAGTCCTTCATAATTCCTGCTTTATAATCAATGTCTGTCAGAGAAACGGGGCCAAAGGGATGAAGATTGATGCTGTAATGTATGGAGAGAAAATGGGAACTGTCCAGGCAGCCACTGGTATGTCATTTCTTAATTTTAGAAGCTACGGACCCTGCACTTCCTATGTAATCAGATATATTTATCCCTCTCAGGTCTCTTAGGTGGTTGAAGAATAGATAGCTAGAGTCTCATAGTTAAATTTTGAGTTGTTTAGGAATCAAGAAGGTGTTCTGGATCTAAGAAGATGTTTTAAAAATTGTGAGGCAAGTTAGTATGAAAGCTGAGTTAGATATAGAACTTTAAACTCATGGAGATGGTTAGATAGTAGAATATTAAAGTCAGGTGCCAAATACATATGGAATGGACATTGGGAATGTATGCTAAGGCATATAACTCTCATAATTGTGGCCTATTTATTTCTGTTGTTTTGTATTGTATTTATTGTTATAAGAGAAAGAGCCATTTGTTGGACTGAAAGGGGGAGCTGTTGGGGGGAAAAGATATACCTTAAACTTAAAAAAAAGGGAAGAGGATGTGGGGTTGAGGGGGAAGAGGGTGGGAGGGTGGGACTGGAGATGGGAGTAGGTAGGGGATTGTGATTGAGATGTAACTTGAAGAAATACAAAATAAATTTAAAAAAGAACAATAAGAATAATTAGGACACAATTATGAAATTTATAAGGTTTAACATACATTCCCAATGTCCAGTCTATACATATTTGGCAACTGATATTAATATTCTACTATCTATCTCAATAAGTTTAAAGTTCTATACCTAACTCAGTTTCCCTCCTAACTTGCATTACCAACTTAAAAACATCTTCTTAGACCTAGAACATCCTTTTAATTCCTAAACAACTTAAAATTTAACTGTGAGACTATAACTATCTAGTCTTCAACCACATCAGAGACCTGTGAAGGATAAATATATCTGGATATACAGGAAGTGCAGAGCTGGAAGCTCCCAAAACTAAGAAATGACAGACAACTGGCTGCCTGAACAGTCCCCAATTTCTCTCAATACATTAGAACATCTATCTTCAGCTTTTTGGCCCAGTATCTCTGACAGACATTGATTGTAAAGTAGGAATTATGAAGGACTTACCCACCCTGTCTTGGCAGAGCTAGGCTGTCCACTTACCTGTTTCCAAGTTTTGTCCTTTTTGGACAGCATTCTGTATACAGTTGAAGCAAGGGATTTTTCTTGCCCAGTGACAAGCTTGCCACTAATGCAACGATCTCCAAATAGAGATTCTTCAATGCTCATCACCTACTTAGAGTAGAATAAGGGGTGCTGTCAGGAGCTTACATGTCTCAATATCAAAAAATCTTAAAGGTGGTTGAAGAATAGATAGCTAGAGTCTCATAGTTAAATTTTGAGTTGTTTAAGAATCAAGAGGGTGTTCTGGATCTAAGAAGATATTTTTACCAGCACTTGGGAGGCAGAGGCAGGCGGATCTCCATGAGTTCGAGGCCAGCCTGGTCTACAAAGCGAGTCCAGGACAACCAGAGCTGTTACACAGAGAAACCCTGTCTCGAAAAACCAAAAAAAAAAAAAAGAAGATATTTTTAAAATTATGAGGCAAGTTAGTATGAAAGCTGAGTTAGATATAGAACTTTAAACTCATGGAGATGGTTAGATAGTAGAATGTTAAAGTCAGGTGCCAAATACATATGGACTGGACATTGGGAATGTATGCTAAGCCATATAACTCTTATAATTGTGGCCTATTTATTTCTGTTGTTTTGTATTGTATTTATAGTTATAAGAAAAAGAACCATATTTTGGACTGAAAGGGAGAGCTGTTGGGAGGAAAAAAGAAATACCTTAAACTAAAAAAAAAAAAAAAAAAAATAGAAGGGAAGAGGATGGGTGGGTTGATGGGGAGGAGGGTGGAAGGGTGGGACTGGAGGGGGGAGTAGGGAGGGAATTGTGATAGAGATGTAACTTGAAGAAATAAAAAATAAATTATTAAAAAAAATCATGTTTGAATGTCATATTCTACAGATCTCTTGAGGTTTTTTTAAAGACCACCTATCTATCTCTGTTTGGGTCTCAAACAGTTTTCCTACATTCCAAATCAGCAGAAAATAATTGTAATAGAGGGACGTCCCATTCCCAGAAGGCGTGGTGGGTGATTTTTACACCCCCCCCCCGCCTTGGTCATTTGATGGGTTATAGATACTTGTTATTTAGGGGGATTGGTTACATGTTGTTAAATGGTCTTGTTAAATAGGTTTTGGAGGTTAGATCCAGGGATTTCTATCTTTTTCTTTTCTCTATCCTTCTTTCTCTCCTATGTAGGGGGGAAAAGCCTTGAAAAATGAAATATAGAAATAATATTGGAATGATAAAGAAAAAGGGATAGATTATTGAATATGCTCTTATATCTTTGTATATTGATACAAAATTAAGATTAAATCTTTTTAAGGTATTGTACCTATGTAACAGTAAAAATGCAATGTGAAGTTTTGGCCTTTTGATAGCAACTGTTACAAACTGTTTAAGATAATTAAGAAATGCAAACTAATAATCATTCAAACATGTCATTTTGTTAGGTAATATCATAGTTTATCACAGATGTTTTCTAAGTTAATTAGAAATCAAGTTGCTAAGAGACAAGTGTTACCATTTTAATATGTACTTTATATAAAATTATTGATGAAATATTTTTCACTTCCTAATATCTGTATATACATAGATTCACAATCTGACATCTAGTCTGTTTACAGCTCACTTCCACGCAGGCTCATGATAGATGGTGAAGGATTGTCTCACTGGATACATGAAACCTATGTGCTGCTTATCTACTCTCGTTCCAGAGGAGTTGATAGTAAGTGACTAAATGCCTTCTTTTATGCATAGTTTTGCAAGTGGATTTTCCCAAACTCTATTGACTGGTAACTTTTCTTATTCCCTTCAGGATAATCAGGATTACTTCACCAAGAAAGCAATGAAAAAGGAAAAATAATGCTGTGATAGTTTATAACGGTTAACTTGACAGCATTTAGAATATCACCACAAACAAGCCTCTGGGTGTGTCTGTGAGGGATTATCTGAATTACAATAACTGAGGTGAGGTAGGAAGACCCACCCTGAAAGTGGGAAGAAACATTTTGTGAGTTTTGGACTTGGACTGAAAAGAAAAAGCTAGTTAAGTACTGGCATTCATCTCTCTTTTTCCTGATTACGGACACAATGTGACCAGCTGCCTCAAATCATCATGCCACCTTTGCCTGTCACAATCATGAGCCAAAATAAATTCTTCCTTCCTAAAGTTGCTTTGTCAGGCATTTTGTTACTGAAGCAAGGAAAGTAACTATTACTATCAATAATTAATATTGCTCCATTTTAATCTTTAAAATAAATCAGAATGTTAAAAAGTAAATCAAAGTGGAACATAAATTGTATTAAGAGTCAATGCCAAATTTATTTTTAAGAAAAAAGATTTTTCCATTCCAGAAGTCTCTCTCTAGACATTCTAGGCAGAGCACAGCAATCTAAACACAACAGTTCACCACCAGTGTAAGAAATCCAAATATAAAAGGCAAATTTATGTGTGACTGAGAGCCAAAGATCCAGGAAAAGGAGCCCTATACCACAGAAGAGGCTGGTGAAAAGGAAAACATGTGACCAAGTCAACACTACACTCCTCTCATTCCCTGTCTGGTAGAACAGAATTGAATGTTGAGTTCCCAATTTTACTCACATGCATTATAGTTAGGAATAAGAGTAGAGAGACATCTGAAAGACTGGGCAATCCCCTAAGATACAATTTTTACACTAATTAGAAATAAAATCCTGTATAGGCTTTCCTTCTATCTATAAAGTAAGAATTCAAGGAGGGTGGTGGTGGTCTTTAATCCCAGCACTAGGGAGGCAGAGGCAAGTAGATCTCTGGGAGTTCGAGGCCAGCCTGATCTTCTGTTACACAGAGAAACTATCTACAAAAAAAAAAAGAAAAAAAAGAAAAAAGAAAAATAAAAAAAGAAAAGAAAAGAAAAAAAAAGAAAGAAAGAAGAATTCAAAGGTAAAATAATTCACCATATCACAGAAAACTTACTGTTCCTCTGGCTTTTTACACAAAGCAAAGAATGTCACTTACTTTACTCCTTTTCTCTCTACATTCTTTTTGCAAATCTGATTAGTGAGATTTAATTTTATTTCATTCTTAATTGGGCAAGAATTGTGCAACAAAAGACACATCAGTGAAAGGGTGATCACTTGAAACTAAGGAAGTAAATGACATCAGCTACCAAGAAACAAAGCTATGAAGACCGAACATATATAGATTTCCAATGACTTAGCGTGACAAACGATATTCTGGAATCTTCTGGAATCTTTTTTAAACAGTATGATTAGCATGTCTGAGACATGGCCTGAAACTCTGCATTTCTGATAAACATCGAGGAAAGGGTTATGTTGCTGGCTGGAGGAGTACTCAGCAGCATCAGAGCCTAGTGAGGCGGTACAACACAACCTTCTTAGTGCTAATGACCCTACCATGGGAAGTGACTTTCAGGAGTTGGCTGCACATGGATAAAAGTATAGGAAAGTCCCATACTTAATGGCTTGATGGTCATCTACCATGTTAATCGTAGATGACGGAGCAGTGTGACAACTACAAGTGGCAAAAAGAACTCCTGCTATCCATTTCACAGGCTGCTGGGTCCAGGTACTGGTGATGTCTTTGTCATCAGAACATAAAGTGACAGAGTGGGCGTATGAGACACCCTTCTCTACCTTTGCATGGAATTCTGGAGTGGCTTACTTACTGAACAGAGCGCAGGAATGTGGCAGCTGTCCCAGTCACTACTTACATCATCTGCGGTCACTGTCATCACACTCCTGCTCTTCTTCATCGTCGATGTGGGAGACAGCTCCTCTGGGGACGTCTGTTGCTCCGTGCAGCTTGCTGACTGCTGATTAGACCTACAGGAGAAAAAACACACATGAAATTTCAGCTCCTTATCCATGGTTAATTAGAAATGCCATACATTCCTTCAGCTAATTCATGATGTACGCAGCACACGTGTCCAAGCAAATACAATTTATCAAGCCAATTAAGCTTCACATTCTGAAGAGAGAGACTGAGAAAAACAAGAAGCCAAGAAAATGTCACAAAGATATTCACAAGAAGAGAATAGGAATAGGAGGTAACAATTGTGATCCCTGGTAAGCAATGATTATGAAGAATATGAAAATATTACACAACCAGATATGGTATACATGCCTATAATACCAAAATATAATACTCAAAGGCTAAAGCAGGAAGTTCTAGATGAGCCTGAACTACAAAACAAATCTTTGTCTCAAAATATTAATGACAGCAGTATATATTTGTATAAGATTTTATAATTCAAAAAGTATTTCCCCATAAAATATTTCATGTTATTTCTGTAAGGTGTAGAACACTATTATCATGTTTGGGGCTGAAGATGCAGCTTAGTGGTAAAGTGCTTGCCTAGCAAGCAAAAGATCCTGGGCTTAGGTTCAAACCCCAGAAATGAAGAGAGGGAGGAGTGAAGGAGGAGAGAGAGAGGAAGGGAGAGAGGGAGATGCGTAGGAAGAGAAGAAAGAGAAAAGAAAAGAGGAATTGGTTCATGTTTTTTAGCCTAATGAGAGAACAGAGGGTCAGAAAACTTATTTGGCAGGGGTAAAATAGAAAAAAAAAACATGTAAGGTTCAGAATTTAAAGTACTCCTTGATACTTTCCAAAACAGCAATCTAATATAAAATAAGGCATAGGAGGGAATGTACATTTAAGAGAAGAAAATTGAATCTCAGTCTTTAGTACCAATTCAGCTTCTCACATGGAAATCACACAAGCAGCACTTGTCATAGGTAACTTCAGCAAGCAATACTTGGAAAGAATGGGATTTCCTGGCTTGTGTCACATCAGTCCATTTGTGGTAAACATGCTTTAGTTGATGACATTTATCTTAGGTAGGTCACTGGAAGAAACAGAACCTCAGTATCACCAACATTTACGGGTGTACCTTGTTCTACAAGCTCTAGAGGAAAACCAGCCACTGGTTTTATGAAGAGTACTGAAAACGGCATAAACATAAAGTTCATCCACACAACAGATGACAATAGAACATAAGGAATCCGAGTTCTGCAGAACTTAGCTGGAAGCAGATGTGTTAGAAAAACAGAACCCAGGAAGTGTCTATCGTGAGATCTTGGCCTCAAAAGGCCATGTATTGCTGTTGAGCTCAAGTCGTCTTGTCTGTTTTTCACTCTATACATTTCATCCTTAATATATGCTTGATGGGAAAATGTGGCTTCTCTACCATGAAGATAGACATAGATTAAAGGCATGATGAGACTGCAGCTATGTGAGTAGGAATACTAAGTAGCTGTATTGCACAGTCACCCAGGAAACCAGGGTTGAATTTCTAACACATAATTTGATTATATTATGTAGGAGATGGCAGTGAAACTGACAAGCTGATAGGAAGTGGGGGGGGGGGAGCTTTGCCTTTGCAGGTGTGCAAGAGAGAAAATCCTACACACACTTAGGTGTTTGGTTCAATATGTTAAAGAAAAGAATTCTCTCTGTGTACAATAATAAATAATTACAAACACTGTGATCCTCTCATAGTGACCAAACAGCAGCAGGCAGAAGTTTGAAAGTTTTGATTGTAAGGCAGCTTGAAGTCAAACAAAAGTAGGCCAAATTTTAGTCAATCTGGTAGTCCTACAGGGCTTACCTGAAGCCAATGAGAAGCTCATACACCTAAGTTAAAACATCAGATAAATGTACACTGGATAGAGGACTTGTACATAACCAGTAAGTCTAAGTCTGTGAAAACACAGCAAATCATATTAAAGAGCTGTGTAAAATGCTAACAGCAGGAACTAGCTGAGAGTTACAGGGGGTTTTCTTGCTGTTGCATAATGAGAAGAACATGATTAATGGAAATAGTGCAGAACAATATAGTGTTCCAACTATAAAAGAACCCCAGCACTGTGATATATGAAAGACAGATACATAGATGAGATGATAGATAGGTTGACTGATAGGTAATAAGTAGATATATAGACATGTAGATAATAGAGCATGATAGATAAGGTGGATAGATGAAAGAAAAACGATCGACAGATGATAGAGGACTGATAAAAAGAATAACTGATTAATGAGGTTAGGTATGTAGATGATAAATCAAAATTTAATGTCAAGATTGTAACACAAAATGAATGGAAATATGATAAGAAAATTTACAGATAGAAAGATAAAGTGTTTCAGGAAATGTTGATAAATGTTTTTGAGGAGCAAGTATACTTTTGTCTGGCCTTCACTATGGAAATAAATTTTATGTATTTGAGTTATTTGAATGTTAGAGTTTAGAGTACAAATTCATGTATCTTTAACAGTGAGCTCATCCTAACAAGGAAAAGCAAAATTGCAAATTACACAGCAGTTTATCAAATTACAAAAAAAAAAAGGCCAACATCTGTTACTTTTTTTTTTTTTAAGGCAAGCAAGAGAGAAATGTGTCTGTGTGCATGTTCCTCATCCTATGGTTTAGGTCCATTTTTCCATTTCTCATCAAGGACAGCACCTCTGCAGGGATGGTGTCTATGGCCCCTCTGAACTTGTGACTCCAGGATGCCTATGGAAAGCAGTTGCAGAGACAGAGACTGGAGGGCAGGAAGAAAGAGAGGCCCTTCCATGTTTGCCACAGTGCAGTGACAATTACAACACTCTGCTGTAGAATTCAGCTCCCATGGGATTCCTTCCACTAAGGGCAGAAATAGAAGCAGCTTTCCACTGTTGCTAATTTCAAGGTAGCCCAATGCCCTTCTTTAGTAGTCTTGACCTTGATATCTTTTGTAAATAGTATCTCAGTTATCTCTCTGTACTCCCTTTCCGGGTATAGTTGATCTCCTTCTAGGGTTCTGATTGATAAGAGATTTGTTCTCAAAACTTTACATGGGCTGGGAACATTTTAAAATACTCCTTCCTGTCTCCTCATGCCTAGCACAATCCCTAGCCTAAGATGTCACTCTGTGTTTATAAACAGGCTCTCCACAAATATTGTTTAAGAAATAGACGAGCAAAATCTCTCTCTATGATAATGTTAGTTATCTGAGAATGGCTCAGCTAATGTTGCTTTCAGGAAGCAGGAATGGTTTCACACCTTCACTCACGGGCAGTGATCTTGACTATGTCCTGGATTCTGAAAAATGTAAGGATAGAAATATTATGAAGCATATAGTGGTCTGTTTATTGAGACCTAAATGTCATAATGGGAGAATATCTCAAATGAAGATACTCCAACCCATTATTTACAATATTTACTTTAAATCTGAGACATGTAAAAATTTCAGTATATTCCTAAATCACCCTTTTATTATTACACTAGTAAACATTAAAGCATTTAAAATTGATCTCTTTTATATCCATTTACAACATTGACCAAAATGATAACAAAGTATCACTTTGTGTCCACTTTGAAATGCTGTTAGCAACAACTAATCAGCTTATAATGAGTGGTGAATAGGCTTGCTTTTTCTTATTTACACATTGGTATCAATCTGTATCAATTGTAAGAAACAATAGCTTTCTCTGTGACATGAAGGTAGGAATCATATATGCCATATTGCTTTTTTTGTACTGGTAGCAGTTTCCTCTCATTTAGGCTGGCAGAGTTTGAGAATGAGTTCATATAAATGTACTTTAATCATTTTGATTCACATCACCGTCTCTCATCTCCCTTCCACTCAACCCATCCTCTTCCTCTTCTCCTATAGTCCTTGGCAAAGGTGATGGCACATTTCTGCAATCCCAGTCAGCACTTGGAAAGTGAAAGCAGGAGGATCAATCACTCAAGGCCAGTCTCCACTACATACCAAGGTCAAGGCAGGCCAGCCTGGGCTACATCAAACAAGAAAAAAATACATAATCCTAAAGTATTCCTAAGAATTTCCAAGAAGATGATTAAAACTTCTCTATTTGTGAGACATTTTAAAATAACATCTCTGTATATTTCACCATTTAAAAAGTCCTTTAAAACTTGTACATCTTCAGGGTATTTTGTGAGCTGCAAAGAACGAGACATTGCATAACTGGTCTTTCTTCCTGTGCTTTTTCTCTGCAGAGGTTCAAAGGCTATAGTGAATGAAGAGATGCTAGCTCCCTAGCAGCACTGTGAATTTTACTTTGGCAGGTAAGTTACTACTATGAATATGAGGTAGGACTGGGATTTTGGTAGACAATGCCATTCATTTTAAAAAACCCACACCATGGTCATCCACCACACCAAGCTATTCAGAAATGAGAGATGAAGATGCTATGTGAGGTTTGGAGGAATGGCACTTTTCTCAGTTTAATTGTTATTTTTTATTCTGGAGATGACATGCAAGAAGATTTTACTTCTGTTACTGGCTTATGTAACCCTCTAAATTTAGCAGAGCACCGATGGAAATGAACTGGTTTTAATTTTACTCTGATACCATGTCCTATGTGCAATGTCAAATCTATTTCCTGTCCCCAGACAAAGCTCACTATGAGTCTACGACCGTAGTCTCGCTTTGCCTAACACCTCTCCTTTCCCCAGCTCAGCAGCTGGTGTGAACAACTTACAGTGATAAGATGGGCATTCTTCACCCCTGTCTTTCCCTGCCCTCTCCACTTTTCCACATTGTGACAGAGCAGAATTGATGACAAAGGCAAAAGTCTTCTTTAACCCCTTAACTGACCCCTTGACTACAATCTTCCTCTAAGTGCCACTGTTTCCCTGGCAAAGTCACACTATGCTTTCTCTGAGGTGTGCAAATGCTGACACTTTGCAGGAGTCCCATCTTCTTGGTCCCTACCCTACTGGCTCATTTTCAAGCCTTACTGGTGCATTCTCCTTGTCTCAAAGTGCACTCTCTAAATAGAAGCAATGGCACAACAGTGCAAGTACCAGCATTGACTTAAACCAGGGTAGGAGCTAAAGGTGTAAGCTTCTTTGCAGTTATTCTGATTCACCTCTCTCTATTTTCTTTTCTTCTCTCTTCTTTCCTCTCCTCAGTCTTTCCTTTTCTTGCTCAAGAATTGTTAACATGTAAAAGAATGAAATTAGACCCATACTTATCACCTTGTACAAAACTTAAGTCCAAGTGGATCAAAGCCCTTAACATAAAACCTGACACACTAAATCAAATAGAAAAGAAAGTGGGGAAAACCCTCAAACTCATCAGCACAAGTGACAACTTCCTGAACAGAACACCAACAGCTCAGGCTCTAAGACCAACAATCAATAAATGGGACTTCATGAAACTGAAAAGCTTCTGTAAGGCAAAGGACACTGTCATTCGAACAAAACGGCAACCTACAGATTGGGAAAAGATCTTTACCAACCCCACTCCCGAAAGAGAGCTAATATCCATAATTCATAAAGAACTCAAGAAATTAAACACAAAGAAACCAAATAAACCAATCAAAAAAATGGGAAACAGAGCTAAACCAAGAATTCACAAAGGAAGAATCTCTAATGGCAGTGAGACATTTGAAGAAATGCTCAGCATCCTTAATCATTAGAGAAATGCAACTCATGAGGACTCTGAGATTCCATCTCACACCTGGCAGAATGGCTAAGATCAAAAACTCAAATGACAGCACATGCTGGTGACACTGTGAAGAAAGGGGAGCACTCCTCCATTGCTGGTGAGAGTGCAAACTTGTACAACCACTATGGAAATCAGTCTGGCAATATCTTAGAAAACTTGGAATAGCCCTACCTCAAGACCCAGCCATACCACTTCTGGGTATCCACCCAAAAGATTCCTCACCAAACCATAAGGACATATTCTCATCTATGCTCATAGCAGCCTTATTTGTAATAGCTAGAAACTGGAAACAACTCAGATGTTCCTCAACTGACAAATGGATAAAAAAAAATTGTGGTACATTCACACAATGGAATACTACTCTACTATCAGAACAAGGAAATCATGCAATTTGCAGCCAAATGGATGGAACTAGAAATGTTCATCCTGGGTGATCTAATCCAGACTCAGAAAGATACACATGGAATCTACTTACTTATAATTGTATTTTGCCATATAGTATAGGATAACTATCCTACAACTAACACACCAAAAGGATCAGGAACATACACTTTGTTACCTATTAATGGGACAATTTACCCCAGGGGTGCTATCATGTAGGTCCCCAGTGCATAGCCCTCATATGACTGTTGAACTGAGAGGGGTTGTTATGTAGAGACATTCCACATTGGAGGAGTGGAATGGGTGGGAGAGGGAGGAGAGGGTGAGAGGGTGGAACTGGGAAGGGTAGAAAGAGGGCACTATGATGGAGATGTAACTTGAAGTAATAAATAAACATTAAAAAAAAAGAATTCACCAAGAAAACAGTCATAAAATCTTCTGCATAAGTGGCCAATGAAGAAATAAGATTTATTAGGCTTTTGTCAGTGTCTTTCAGCTTCAAGCAGACCACTGATAATTCTGCTGTGTGATATGGAGCTCAGGCACCACAGACCACATGTCAGATATTCTCTTCCTAGTTAGCTGCCTTTAGGCATAGGGATGGGGTCATTGATGAGAAAACTACAAGAGAGATAGAGAGAAGGAACTACTTTCTCTTCCCATGAGCACTCCACCTAGGTGGAGTCCTATGGCACCTCTCATCAGAATCGGGTGACTGGTTTTAGAGCCATGTTTTGATGATCCCTCCTCCTGCACTGGTGCCCCTCCTCTGCCCTATGAGACTCTTGTTGCACCATCATCTGCTCTCTTCCCTCAGTCCTAGGAGTGGTAGCTGCTTCTTGCAAATAGAATACTTTGAGATACCTGGTGACTCCTTTATACTTTTATTATCCAAAAGCTTCATGATCAATACATTCTATTAAACTCTTTCATTTTCTTAGCTGGAACAGAAGTTTCCTTCATTTTACTGAAGAAGACTCCACCCCCATCTGGTGGGGTGATTCATTTTCAGTAAACCAATAACACACTTCACTAACACATCTTTGTGCTCCCTCCTGTCTCCACCCAGAGTCTGTTTAGAAGAGAGTTAAGGGGTTTCCAGAATAACAACTGGCATCAGCACCCACTGGAGCAGAGAGATGGTCCAGACCACATTCATATATAGCACTACCTAGCTGATGTGGAATGTCTCAGTGGTTCAGTTGCATTGGCTCTTTCTAGGTGAATGTTCCTACTGAGCTGTGTTTCAGATAAGGAAACATGCACAGAGGAAATTGTTTCCGTCTGAGGTAAGAACAATAGATAATAAATCAAGGGCATGACTTTCTGTTGTTTAACTCAGAAAACTAAAAATTGACTACTATGTGTCAGAATTATACTGTTTTATGAATTATTCATGTCACTACTAAGTCAATGAGTCTTAGCTTTATAAAATAGTTGGTGTGAAGTCTAGCTCAAAAATAATATGTTTTTAGTTTTGGCTGACATTTAACATAATACAAATGGGGTAAGGAAGGCTGGGCACAGAAGGCCCAAATACTCATCTTTACTTCCACCTCTAAGTCCTTCTAGGAATACTCACTTACTAAACTTAAGGCCATTGCTCAAATTGCCAGACAAAAGATGTGGAGTAAAATAACTATAAACTTTATGAATCTGATGAAATTCCCAGTAACTAGTGAAATAAGTACAAACCGTAAAACCAGCCCTCAAATAGGAGAGTTGAGTAAGTTTGTATTAAAGTTCTCTTTTCAGTTTGCATCTATATGTCATTCTGGAATTATTGTGTCTGATTACTGCTGCTTTCCAGTTGACTATGGTAGAGACAAATAGGCAAATCTTCATGTTCCTGTGAATAGTTGGAGTCTGATGATATCATTGCAATAGAGAGTAATTAAATTTGAGAAAAATTTACATGGAATATAAATACTTGACAGTCTTAGTGTCATACTCCTATAATGTAACAAAACATATACTCCCTATTCAGAAGTATGATTTTTTTGGAGTAAATTCATTTTGCTCAAGTAAGAATATCCACCAGGGATTTTTGAGATTAAGCACTTAAGATTCTTATGATAAGATTTAAAATTGTTATCTATGCCTTAGGAAGTTATCAGCAGCACAAATGATGGGATGCTTTAGTTGTATCCAGAAGCAAAGACACTGCTCTAACTGGGCCTCTGAGCAAGCCTATCTCATGAACAAACACTTATGGCAAATTTTCCCATAAAATGTTTTCTTTGTAAATTACTAGTAGAGAACAGGCTTGAAATCAATGCGCATGTTGACATGGAAGAATCTTTGTAGAGAGCTGCGACATGCCGCGCCCTAAAGATGGCGCCGGTTTCCACCTTCCACCAGCCCGACGGTGAGCGCTCTCCGTGGTAAACAAGTCCATATTTGGTTAAGACCGCTGATCTGGCTTGCTTCCGCATACGTGGGCCTCTAAGATAGCACCACGTGGCTTTACTTGATTGGCTGTTCATATAGTATTTAGCCTGTGGGTTGGGTCTGCCCGGGCATTCGGAAGACTGTTTTCAAGGGACCTGAATAAACTGCTGGAGAAGAGCTTTTGTGAGTTGCGTCATCCTTGCTGGTCGAGGGGGACGCGACAAGTGGTGGCCCGTATGGGGAACCAAAAAAGACTCAGAACTCCTGCAGTCAGGGGCAGCGCGCTGGTAAGTTCCTGGGATAAATTGGGACAATAAAGTTTCACGGAAATAGCGAACAAAAGGTAAAGTTTCGCGGAAAATAGCGAACATACGGTAAAGTTTCGCGGAGATAGTGAACATACGGTAAAGTTTTGCGGAGGTTGCGAACAAAAGGTAAAGTTTCGCGGGGAAGCTGCGAACCGAAAGTAAATTTTTAATCATGGGATTGTCTGAGTCACATCCAATTTTTCTGGCTCTTCAGGAGCTACTTTTAGCTAGGAATTTGAAAATTAAGAAGTCTACCCTAGAGAGATTTTTGAATGAATGCGATTCCGTAGCTCCGTGGTTTGCAGTGTCCGGGAATCTTAGGATATCCTGCTGGGACAAATTAGGCAGGGACTTGGATTTTGCTTTGGAGCAAGGTACTCTGAAGCATGGAGTAAGACCGATTTGGAAAATGGTGATGAGTTGTTTAGAAGATCAGAGATGCTGTAACGCAATCAAGGAGGGAGAATCAGCCTTGGAACTGCTGCAAGGGGAAAGATCTGAGCAGGTAGACAGTGAAAAGGAAAGTAACAAAGGTGAAAGATTTGAGCAGGCAGACAGTGAAAAGGGAGGCAAAAAGAAGGTTCCTCTCTATCCCGATCTTAGAGATTTTAGAGATTTTAGAGATTTTGAGGACTCAGAGAGCACGGATTCTGAAGGAGAGCTACACGCTCTAATAGAACAGTTGGAGAGGACTGTTATTAGAAAAAAGGAAAAGAAAAGGGTAAAAGAGAAGGACACGTCGGCGGCAGTAGGTGTGGGTGAAGCTGTTGCCACAGCGCCTTCAGCCACGTTAGCGGCAGTTGGTGTAAAGCCGTTGCCGCGGCATCTTCAACTCCCCCTCCATATCCAGAAGCCACTCAGATAGATCAGCCTGTTCAGTCCCTGAAAGTAGGGAGATCTTTCTGCCCGGGGATGTGGACACAAGTAAGAACAGAATTACAGTTTGCCTATCCGGTATACCAAGACCCACAAGGGAACAGGTACGAGGAACCGCTCAATTTTAAAGTAGTTAAATCCCTTGCAGAGTCGGTTCGTACCTATGGTACTACCGCTTGTTTTACAATGGCTCAAGTGGAAGCATTAAGCAGACATTGTATGACTCCGAGTGATTGGAGTGGCCTGGTCCGCGCCTGCTTAAGTCCAGGGCAATACTTAGACTGGAAAGCTTTCTTGATTGAGTATGCCACTGAGCAAGCAGCTATTAATCAGAGAGATGGAAATCCAGCCTGGGATAGAGATATGATGCTTGGGCAGGGGAGATTTGCCAACCAGCAGATACAATATCCTATTCAGGTTTATGAGCAAATAAACAAGATAGCTATCAAGGCTTGGAGATCTCTTCCTAATAAAGGGGAGGTGAGTGGGAACTTAACTAAGATTCTACAGGGCCCCATGGAGCCCTTTTCAGACTTTGTAGCACGAATGGTGGAAGCAGCAGGGAAGATTTTTGGTGACCCGGATGCTGCCTTGCCACTAATAAAACAGTTGGTCTATGAGCAATGTACCAAAGAGTGTAGAGCCGCTATCACCCCTTATAAGAACAAAGGCCTAGAAGCCTGGATGAAAGTGTGTAGAGAACTTGGAGGGCCGCTAACTAATGCTGGTCTTGCTGCCGCAGTAATACAGTTGACCAGAAAAGGTGGAGGAAGTTCAGGAGTTTGTTTTAAGTGCGGCAAGATGGGACACTTTAAAAGACAGTGCCCCAGGGGAAGGAGTACAGAAAGTACAGGAAGTGTACAACGCCCCAGGCGGCCGGGATTATGCCCAAAATGTAAAAAAGGGAACCATTGGGCTAATGAATGCCATTCAGTGATAGACATCCATGGCCCACCTTTAACTCAAGGTTATGGTGGCGCTCGTCCAAAAAACGGACAGCGGGGCCCACGACCTCAGGGCCCACAAATATATGGGGCAGTAGAGAATCAGGAAAGAACAGAATCAAGAGAGATGGCCAACCCTCCGCCATCCGAGAGACCGTGGAGAGCCACTGCAGGCTCAGCAGGATTGGACCTCTGCTCCACCACCAGACTCGTATTAACGCCCCAAATGGGGGTCCAGTTAATTGAAACAGATTTTAAAGGACCCCTTGAACCTGGTACAGTTGGTTTGTTGTTAGGGAGGTCATCATCAGCCTTGAGAGGACTTATTGTCCATCCTGGAGTTATAGATCCAGATTATACAGGAGTGGTTAAGATCATGGTAGCCTCCCCCCGTGGTATAACGGCTATCTCTCCTGGAGATAGAATTGCTCAGTTGATCATGTTGCCGAGCTTACATGATCGCTATGCAGCAGAGGATAGAGAGAGAGGAAAAGATGGTTTTGGGTCCACGGGCACGGATCTAACTTTTCTCTCCCTGGATTTGGACCAATGCCCCATCTTGGAGTTAAAAGTTGATGGTAAAAAGATCCTGGGCCTTTTGGATACTGGGGCAGATAGGAGTATTATAGCAAAGAAAGACTGGCCTTCAGGTTGGCCCGTACAAGCCTCTTCTCAAACACTTCAAGGCCTGGGTTATGCTAAGACTCCAGATATGAGTGCAAGATTATTAAAGTGGCAGGACCAAGAAAACCACTCAGGAGAAATGCAGCCATATGTACTTGAGCTCCCTATCTCCCTTTGGGGAAGAGACCTTTTAAAGGATATGGGATTTAAATTGAGTAATGACTATTCTGATTCAGCCCAACGTATGATGCAAGATATGGGATATGCTCCAGGCTTTGGAATAAGAAAATATTGCAGGGGCGGAAGAGTCCCATATCTATGCTGCAAAGACAAAAGAGACAGGGCCTGGGTTTTTCCTAGGGGCCACTGAGGAGGGCATTCCCATAACTTGGAAGACAGAGGATCCAGTATGGGTTCCTCAGTGGCCACTTTCCTCTGTAAAATTGAATGCTGCCAAAGAGTTGGTGGATGAACAGATGTCTTTAAAGCATATAAAACCATCTGTATCTCCCTGGAATACACCTATCTTTGTCGTTAAAAAGAAATCTGGAAAATGGAGATTGTTGCATGACCTGCGTGCCATAAATCAACAAATGCAGATCATGGGCCCAGTGCAACGCGGCTTGCCGCTTTTATCATCTTTGCCAGCCTCATGGCCCATTATAGTTATAGATATAAGAGATTGTTTTTTCTCCATCCCTTTGTGTGCCAAAGATAGTGAGAGATTTGCATTTACTGTTCCATCATGTAACCATGAGGAACCTGATCAGCGATTTGAATGGGTAGTATTACCCCAGGGCATGGCAAACAGCCCCACTATGTGCCAACTGTATGTGGGGGAAGCCATTGCTCCCTTGAGAAAGAATTTTCCAGATTTGAGATGTGTTCATTATATGGATGATATCTTACTGGCAGCTAAGAGTGAACAAATGTTAGATCGGGCGTATGAAGAATTAGTTCAATTATTAAAAAAGAAAAGGTTGTTTATTGCTACAGATAAGGTTCAAAAGGAAAATGTGGTTGATTATTTAGGAGCGAAGGTTGGACCTGAAAAGATTATACCTCAAAAGATTGAGATAAGAAAAGATAATTTAAAGACTTTAAATGATTTTCAAAGGTTGTTAGGAGATATCAATTGGGTAAGAGGCTATTTAAAGCTACCAAATTATGAAGTACGACCCCTATATGATATTTTGAAAGGTGATTCAGCACTTAATTCTCCTAGGCAATTTACGGAAGAAGCAAGAAAAGCTTTATGTAAAGTGGAAGAAAGGTTACAGAGTGCCTTCCTAAAGAGATGGCAGGAAGGACAGCCCATTGCATTGTGCATATTTGCCACCTATGGTCAACCTACAGGGTTGTTATGGCAGGATGGACCATTATTATGGACCTATTCAAAGATTTCTCCAAAAAAATCCATAGAACATTATCCCACTGCAGTTGCTGCTTTAGCCTTAAATGGTATCCAACAATGTTTGCAGTCTTTTGGAGTTGCTCCTGCCAGTATAATAGTGCCCTATTCCAGTCATCAAATTAAGATTTTGTGTGACACTGTAGATGATTGGGCAATATTGCAATGTAGCTTTGAAGGAGTGATTGATAACCATTATCCTAAGCATCCATTGCTATCATTTTTTAAGGAGCACCCAGTGATATTCCCTAAGGTTACTTCAGCAGTACCACTTCAAGGGTCACCAAATGTGTTTACTGATGGCTCAAAGACAGGCTGTGGAGCCTATTTGATAGAAAGACAAGAGCCCGTGTTATGTCAATTTCAACCGGGCTCCCCCCAAATAGTAGAGTTGAAAATAGTAATTGAGGTGTTTAAAAGATGTCAATTTGCATTCAATTTGATCTCAGATTCAGTCTATGTGGTCAACGCAGTGAAAGTATTAGAATTAGCAGGTCCTATTAAGAATAGTAGTACTGTATGTGCCTTATTACAAGAGTTACAAGTTTTAATCTGGCAGAGAAAAAGGTGTTTTTGTATTCAACATATCAGAGCACATACAGGATTACCTGGACCATTAAGTGAGGGTAATGATAAAGTTGATCAATGGACTAGGATGACATGCATTTTTTGGAGCTCATTCCTGGACCAAGCCAGACAGTTTCACCAATTATTTCATGTAAATGCAAAAACTCTACAGCAAAAATTCCATTTGTCTAGAGCAGATGCTAGACAAGTGATTTTGGACTGTCCTCAGTGTGTGATTCATCATCATCCTCTCAGTGTGGGAGTGAACTCTAGAGGGTTGATGCCACTCAAAATCTGGCAAATGGACGTTACCCACATTTCAGAGTTTGGAACCTTAAAATATATTCATGTATCTGTGGATACCTGTTCAGGTATCATACATACTACACCTATGAGTGGAGAAAAGGCTCACAATGTCATAGGGCATTGCTTAGAAGCCTGGGCTGCATGGGGAAAACCACAGCAGCTGAAAACGGATAATGGACCAGCCTATACGGCACAGTCCTTTGTCTCCTTCTGCAACCAGATGGAGGTACAGCTTAATCACGGATTACCATACAATCCTCAAGGACAAGGAATTGTGGAGCGTGCTCATCGCACCTTGAAAGAATGCTTGCAAAAACAAAAAGGGGGAATAGGCCAAGGCCGTACCCCCAAGGAGAGAATGTCTTTAGCCTTATTTACTTTCAACTTTTTCAATTTGGATGCTCAAGGCCGCTCAACAGCGGACAGACATCAGGATTCCCATGGTTCACCTAAAAGCATGGTGAAGTGGAAGGATATTTTGACAGGCTCTTGGCGGGGGCCTGACCCCGTGCTAACATGGGCGAGAGGGTCTGTTTGTGTTTTTCCTCAGGATCAACAAGATCCAGTGTGGGTGCCTGAACGCCTTGTGAGGAAGATTCATCATGAAGACCTTCCTAAGGATCCTGGTGATAGTAGCAGTGAGTATGTCAGGATTGACCAAGCCGAGATGGGGCATCCTGTCGATATTCCCAAAGCCGATGCCGGTCAGACATGATGCAACTGTGTTTCCATGCTTATTTAGCAGTAATAGAAGCCTAGGTTTACCCTACCTTCCCTTTGATGGTCAGAAAAGCCCTATAGAGGGTAATAGAAATGTCAGCTTGAAGGGTAGTCTGTGCTTTTTGATGAGCTTCAATAGGTCAGATGATACAAAATGCATTAAATTGTCTCAGCAGTCAGCAGATTTTTTACCACAACTGAGGTTTGGGGGTAGGAGTGGTGGTTTGTTTTCAGGCAACGTTTCTCGTCTTGAAGGATGGTGGCCCACACGAGTCTCTGACCGGGACCCCCCCAGACAGCCATGCTGGGCACCTTTTTGTAGAGGATCCAAAGGAGAGGAAGGACCTTTTCCCTGGACTGGATGTCAGGAGCACAGAGCAGTTTGGGTTCAACAAGATTATTTTTCCTTTAGCCCCATGATTAGTAATATAGTGAATAAGTCTTGTACAGGAATGCTTGATATATCTACTAGGGATCCTCAGCAGACTGACACCAATCCTTTTGATTTGTGGCTTTTGTGTGGGGTAAATGGAAGTTGCATGGACTTGGGACCTGTCATTATGCTTGGGGGAGGAATTTATCAAAGAGGTAATTTTTCCCTAGGGTCCGCTACCAAATTCGATTTTTCTAGCGGTAGTGGCTCTGGTACTTGGAAATCTTTGTTTCATTCTTACCTCAACAAGAACTTTTCAGCCTTGCCAGTGTGTCTCTGGCCTCCTTTTCTGTGGATTGTAAGTAATGGGAGTGCATCCTTGGATGAAGAAAAGTTAGTATGCACCCCAGGCACATGTTTTTATGCCCTATGCTGGAATGCCACAGCCTTTCCTGTGGCTGTGGTGACTAGAATGCCTCGATATGTACCAGTTCCTGTAGAGGCCCCTAATACCATGATGCTATTCAGGTTTAAAAGAGATTTTGGCATCACTGCAGCTATTGTTACTGCCATCACTATTGCTGCTGTGGGAGCTACTGCCTCAGCTATTGCCTTGTCTAGTTCTATACAGACTGCCAATGCCCTGAATAACATCTCAGCCACTGTGGCACAGGCATTGGATACTCAGACCTCTATGAATTCTCATCTCAAAGGAGGCCTTATGATAGTTAATCAACGCATAGATTTAATACAAGAACAGATTGATTCTCTTTGGCAACTAGCACAATTGGGGTGTGAGTGGAAATTTCAAGGTTTGTGTGTTACTTCCGTGCAGTATCAAAATTTTACAAAGGCTGCTAATTTGTCTAGACAATTGTCAAAGTTCCTCTTACAGGATTGGTCGGCTGAATTTGAAAATTTGATGAGAGAGCTGAGAGCGACAATCGTCCACATCAACTCCACTCGGGTGGATCTGAGCCTGGCCACTGGTTTGACTTCCTGGATACAGACGGCTATGGATCATCTTAAGGAATGGGCGGGCGTAGGCTCTTTGGCGATACTGATGATACTAGCCTCTCTGGTTTGCCTATGGTGCATCTACAAGATGAGAGCCACACAGAAGCGTAATGCAGCCATGATTATACAGGCCCTTGTCGCCATTGAGGCGGGCCAGTCCCCTCAGGCGTGGCTCGCTTCTGTGAAGCCTTAAATCTTCACTGAGCATAATCTCTGCCCACTGAGGTATTCGTCCCACGGATATTAGGGTCTGGCAAGTCAATGACGGAGTAGACGGGTAAGTCTCGGCCACCTAAGACAGGGCAGTCCCGAGTGGGGAGGCTGACCCAGAGACGGGTAAGAGTTTGAGCACCGCCCTCCTACAGGCTCAGGCCCACCATGAGATCCCCAGATAGGGGGATTACGAAGCCTTTCCAGGGACTTCTACCAACTTTAGAAAAAATAAAAATGGGGGAACTGTAGAGAGCTGCGACATGCCGCGCCCTAAAGATGGCGCCGGTTTCCGCCTTCCACCAGCCCGACGGTGAGCGCTCTCCGTGGTAAACAAGTCCATATTTGGTTAAGACCGCTGATCTGGCTTGCTTCCGCATACGTGGGCCTCTAAGATAGCACCACGTGGCTTTACTTGATTGGCTGTTCATATAGTATTTAGCCTGTGGGTTGGGTCTGCCCGGGCATTCGGAAGACTGTTTTCAAGGGACCTGAATAAACTGCTGGAGAAGAGCTTTTGTGAGCTGCGTCATCCTTGCTGGTCGAGGGGGACGCGACAAATCTTTAGCATACAATTTATTTAGATGAATGTTAATTTTCAGGTAAAACAGGG
This sequence comes from Lophiomys imhausi, assembly GCA_907164525.1. Classification (NCBI taxonomy): domain Eukaryota; kingdom Metazoa; phylum Chordata; class Mammalia; order Rodentia; family Muridae; genus Lophiomys; species Lophiomys imhausi. The sequence continues at coordinate 201,123 of CAJQZJ010005020.1, read as the reverse complement.
CAAAGAGAAAGTGGCTCATTGAGCCTATAGTTTTTTTGTTTTTTTGCATCGATTATATTTAATGGATTTCTTAGAGAATTTTCTCTGCAGGAAATACTAAATAGGAAACTTTTAAGGGATTGATTTTTCCCTATTCTGATAAAAAAAAAGAGCTGGTATTACTTGTTAATATTTTATATATTAAGATAATATAATGATGTGACTTGTTTCTTAGCTATACAGGTTAAAAAACAAATTGTTTAGTCAGTTTTCTATTGTGACAGGATGCCTGAGGTAAACAACTTATAAAGAGGAGTTACGTTGGCTCACATTTTCAGAGGTTTGAGTCGTATCATCACATATAGTCATTTGAGACGATAGTACCTTAAGACATCATGGCAGGCACTTGGTGGGAGATGTATGTTAACATCACAGTGGTCAAGAAGCAAAAAGAAAGAAGAGGAAGGGGCTGGGATCTCAGTCTTCCAGCCATGGGCATACCTTCAATGGCATAGCATCCTGTAACTGGGTCCTACCTCTTCATGATTTCATCATCTCCCAGTAGTATCACAGGCTGGAGACTAAGCTTTTAACACATGAGCCTTTGGGTAATAGTTCAGATCCAAACTAGAGCATTCTCTCATTTTCCCTCAAAGATCCATCTCTGTCTCACACTGAAATGTGTGTTGTCCACGCATCTCCTATTGGCCCAAAAGTTTTAACAGTTCCAGCATTGCTCAAAAGTCAGGTTCAAACTCTCTTCTGAGACTCAAGGTGAATTATCTAGAAGCCCCAATAATAATAACTTACATAATTCCAACAAACAGTGGCATGGAAAAAAAATCCCATTCCAAAAGGATAGAGTAGGAATGTAGAAGGAAAGCAGGCCTAATACTTAGCACAACAAATCTTAAACCTTCTAGTTCAGTGTCTACCATCCAGGGCAAATGGTGGCATGACATGAGTACACTATGGCCTAGTTGGCTGAGTCAACACCCACTTTGGGACTGGTTCTGCTTAGTACCTACAGTTACTCTCAGGTGCTCCATTTGCTTGATCTTTCTCACTCTAGGAACATGCCACTGCAGCATCTGCCTCAAACTCAGAGCTTCACACATCACTTTGTCCTGGGCTGTTTGTAGGGATTTCCACCCTGTTACATACTGTATGGCTTCCTACGCCTGCCTTTAAAATCTCCATAACCCATGTCTCTTACATTCTGTGTGTCTGAGAATCACCACACTAGCATCTTAGAGAGGAGGTTATGGTCTGCTGCTGTATGGTCTGTGCTTGTATCACAACTACGGTGGCCTCTGGGTGTCACCAAAGCTAAAAACAGAAAAGCAAAGCCCAGGAAAAAGAATTCCATATGCATCCATGGAGTCAAGGCGCACAAATGCTTGCTTTTCAAATGAAAGCCTTTGCAGTGAGTTTATACCTTGCAATTTCAGAGCTTGTGCTTGGTGAAATCCTGCAAATTCCTGTGGTACCTTCAAAGTATCTCTCAAGTTTCCCCAGCAAAATGCAAGACATTTCTTTTAAGGCCACTAATCATAATCCCCTTGGCCATAACTTTAAATATATTCATACCACAAGGTTTCTATTTATTTATTTATTTATTTATTTATTCATTCATTCATTCATTCATTTATTTATTTATATTTAAAACTGGAAGTTTTTCAAACCTATTTGTTTGCTTTTTTTTTGTTTCTGATTCTTACTGTGAATCTGACTTAAAATAGGCAGCAATATCCACACCACTGACAACTCTGTGCTGCCTGGGAATTTTCTCTCCATTGATTGGTCCATCACTTTTAAATTCAACCAACTTTTTGAGCATGCAGAAAATGGAGACAAGTCTTTGCTGAAGTTTACATATGGCTCTCTCTATTCCAGTCCTCAGCGGTCTTCATTTCCATCTGAAGTTTTATCAGCACCACTTTCACTGTCCACAGGCTTCACAGTATTCTGAGCTCTTGCCAGAACTGCCATTAAAGCCACATCTAACACCCCAAGCTTTCTTTAGTCTGTTTCTCCATAGTCTTCTAACTTCTTCCTGTAAACTGATTCCAAAGGCTTCTGAAATTTGGCAGATGCAACGGCAGTAGTGAGCTCACTTCTTGGGAACAATTTCCCCTTTAAATTCACCCACTGTGGCAAAATACAGGAAACAAATAAGTTTGCAAGGAGGAAAGATTTTTTTTTTGGACTCATAATCTGATATTTCTAGTCCACAGTCACATGATCCTAGCAGTACCCAGTACCATAGCAGGAGCTATTTGCTCACAGAAGGCAAGTGTGGGCAGATGGAGTCCCCACTCCAAGGGCACAACTTCTTTCACATACCTCCCCCTGAATGGCTCCTATCTTTTAAAGGTTCCACCACATCCCAATAATACTGTGGGCTGAGAATGAAACCTTTAGTGTGTGGGACTCCAGGACACATTCCAGATCCAAACTATAATGGTTGTCTACAAAACTGTGAACAATGATGTTAAAGCTCTCACAGCATGTGAAGGTTTCCACCTCTTGGTCTCACAGCGTGAAGAGAAGATGAGATATGGTGAAGGAAGGATTGAAGAATTTCACGTGTTCCCTAAAAAGTTCCACAAACGAACGGCTTCTAATGGCGATAGAAGGTTAAGGTCTCCAGGATTTTGTACTCGTTGTGGAAAAGGTAAACACTGGTCCCAGGATTGTAGAGCTCAAACGGATGTCAGAGGTAACCCCTTGCCGGGAAACGAGGGGAGGGGCCTACCGGTTCAAGCCCCCCAAAACAATGTAAACCCTCGTCCATCATCCAACCAGAGGGAAATAAACAGACAGGAGGAACAAAATTAACTATTGCTGATCTTATACAGGCTACTGAAGGTACTACAGTTTTAGATTTGACCACAGATCAATCTAAAACATTATCCAAAACAGAAGAATGTTATATGTTAACCACTGGTATCTATGGTCCTTTACCATCAGGCTCAATAGGATTAATATTTGGAAAAAATGGATTAACTTGTCAAGGATTCTTTATTCATCCAGGTATTATAGATGGAGACTTCAAGGAAAAAATTAAAATTATGACATCCATATGGAAAAAAATGACAATTAATGCAGGGGACAAAATTGCCCAACTGCTACTGTTTCCTTACACCAAGGGCAAGGTTGTTCCAATAGACAGAACAGGAACAGTCGAAAATAGTGGAAAACGTGTGTATCGGCAAACAATGGTGAGTGATACGAGACCAAAATTAAAAATACAAATGAATGGTATTGAAATAAAAGGATTGCTTGACACAGGAGCAGATGTCACTGTCCTCTCACATGAGTCTTGAAATTCAAACTGGCCACTTCAAAGGGTTCCTACACATTTTATAGGAATTGGTAAATTATCACATGTAAAACAAAGTGTATGATGGCTTAACTGTGTGGGACCAGAAGGGCAAACAGGGAAGTTGAGACCTTATGTGGCTGATGTACCCATAAATTTATGGGGAAGGGATCTCTTACAACAATGGGGTACTCAAATTAATATTCCTACAATGCCAGAAATAACAAGTGATGAAATGATGGATGCTTTTGAGGAAGGTATTGATATACATACTCAACAACAATTGCAAGCAATGTCTAGTGTCCAAACACAGGACACCCCAGACATTGAGATTATAGATACTTTTGAGGAAGGTATTGATGTGAGTACTCAACAACTGCAAGCTATATCTAGTGTCCAAACACAGGACACCCCAGGTATCGAGTTTCCAAATTTATACTAGGGGCCACTGCTGAAATTCCAACAGCCCTACCCTTGAAATGGCTATCAAATAAACCAGTGTGACAAGAACAGTGGCCCATAACAAAGGAAAAATTGGAGGCGCTTGAGCAATTGGTAAAAGAACAGCTGGAGGCTCGTCATATAGAAGAGTCTACCAGCCCAGGGAATTCTCCTGTGTTTGTGGTAAAAAAGAAATCGGGTAAATGGAGAATGGTAACAGATTTAAGAGCTGTGAATAGAGTAATTCAACCTATGGGTCCTTTGCAGCCTGGTATGCCTTTACCTTCTCTGTTACCAAAGTCATGGCCTTTAATAGTAATTGATTTAAAAGACTACTTTTTCTCAATTCCATTACATAAGAATGATAGGGAAAGGTTTGCCTTCTCTGTACCTACTCTTAATAACAGTAGGCCAATCAAGAGATATTGTTGGAATGTACTTCCACAGGGAATGTTGAATAGTCCAACTCTGTGTCAATATTTTGTACAAAAACCATTAGAAATAATGTGTAAACAGTTTCCTCGATCTATTATCTATCATTATATGGATGATATTTTGTTGGCTGATTCTGATGTAGTTGTTTTAGAGAACTTATTTAAGGAAATGCAAAGAATTCTACCACTATGGGGGTTAAAAATTGCTTCTGAAAAAATACAAAGAGGAGATTCAATCAACTATTTGGGTTATAAAATAAGTCAACAGAGAATAAGATCGCAAAAGGTACAAATCCGTAGAGACCAATTGAAAACTCTTAATGATTTTCAAAAATTAATGGGAGATATAAATTGGCTAAGGCCCACCCTTGGTTTAAGTACTCATGAGTTAAGTAATTTGTTTCAAACATTACAAGGGGATTCAAATATAAACAGTCCAAGATGTTTAACTGTTAAGGCAGAAAGGGAATTAATGTTGGTAGAACAAAGATTACAAGATACATACATAGATCGAATTGATCCCCAACTTGATTGTATTTTGGTCATTTTACCATCAACTCATTCTCCTACAGGGCTTATTATGCAACGGGAAGATAGTATTATGGAATAGATTTTCTTACCACATAAACAAAGTAAAAAATTAAAGACATACATAGAAAACATATCTGAATTAATTGTAAAAGGTAGAATAAGACTACGTCAATTATCAGGAATGGACCCGGCTGAAATAGTAGTGCCTCTTACTAATGCTGAGATTATGTCATTGTGGGTAATCAATGAAGATTGACAAAGAGCTTGCAGTAATTATTTGGGAGAAATTAATAACAAATTTCCAAAAAGCAAACATATACAATTTATAAAAAGAACTACTTGGATTCTTCCTCGTATTGTAAAGGGAACACCAATTCCTGATTCACCAACCTTCTATACTGATGCTAACAAGATGGGAATGGCAGGTTATAAGACAGACAAAATCAACAAGGTAATCAAAAGTCCATATACCTCAGTTCAAAAAGAAAAATTGTATGCAATCCTTATGGTGTTATTAGATTTTCCAGAGTCTCTTAACATAATTACAGATTCTCTATATGCAGAAAGAGTTGTGTTGCACATAGAAACTGCTGAATTTATTCCCGATAACACAGAATTAACTTCTTTATTTATACAATTGCAACAGGTCATCAGAGGTAGAAATAATCCATTATATATAACCTATATTCGATCCCATACAGGTTTGCCAGGTCCACTGGCACAAGGAAATGAGGAAATTGACCAGTTACTCATAGGAAATGTGTTGGAAGCCTCAAAATTTCATCAGAAACATCATGTTAACAGTTCAGGTTTAAAGAAAAAATTCTCTATTACCTGGCAACAAGCCAGGGAAATAATTAAAAAATGTCCTACGTGTTCTCTGTATAACCAAATTCCATTACCTGCTGGTAGTAACCCTAGAGGTACTAAAAAGAATGAAATTTGGCAAATGGATGTTTTTCACTTTGCAGAATTTGGAAAACAAAGGTACGTACATCATACCATTGATACATACTCCAGGTTTCAATGGGCAACTGCTTTAAGTTCTGAAAAAGCTGACTGTGTTATTGCACATTTGTTAGAAATAATGGCATTTATGGGTGTACCTGCACAAATTAAGACTGATAATGCTCCTGCATAGGTATCTAATAAGATGAAGCAATTCTTTGCATATTATAATATAAAACATGTTACTGGTATACCACACAATCCTACAGGACAAGCAATTGTAGAAAGAGCTAATCGTACCTTAAAAGAGATGCTTTTTAAACAAAAGGGGGAATTAAAGAATCCCAGGGATAGATTACACAATGCATTGCTAACTTTGAATTTCCTAAATGTTGGTGAAAAGGGTACCACTGCAGCTGAGAGACATTGGGTTATACAAAAAACTGAGGAATTAAATCAACCAATATATTATAAGGATATGTTAACTTTAGAGTGGAAACCTGCCATGGTTTTAAGATGGGGACGTGGTTATGCCTATGTGTCTACAGGGAATGAAAAAATGTGGTTACCAACAAAACTTATAAAGATTATATCTGACCAGGGAGAACCTCCCATTAGCTGAAATATGAATGTCTTCGCATGGTAAGAATATTTTATTAACTTTATGGTGTTCATGATATTCCAATCTTTTATCCAGGATGGACAGAGTTTCTGCCTTAAAATGGACTTACAAAGTTGTTCTATGCCTTCCATTTGCTCAAATTTAGAGCAAAACTTTATTTTCAGAGCCAAGGACTGAATGACAATAACAACAAGACAAATGGGCCAGAAGATTCAACCTAACATACTGCTTCAATCACTGTTTTCTTAAAAACTTTGCATGCAAATCATTTTTAAAAGCGCTAGTCCAAAAAATGATCGATCTTACAGAGACTGGACAATAAAAGCTATAGGTAACTTTCCCGAGAATTGGCCAATTTCTCAATTTTTGAAGGGTACCCGAAAATATTTACACTCCATTCCCAAAAGATGGGTTGGAAGTTTTTTGAATGGATATATGTTATGTGTTGTGAATTGGATTTGAGGATTTCCTTTTTTCCCTCATTCTATTTTTTTTGTCTCTTTTATTATTAAAAGCTTAAGATTATTTTGTTATATTGGTAGAAATTTAAGATTCTGTTTATTGATACAAGTTTAAAAATGTTTTGTATGTAATAGAAAGTAAGTTTATTGATAAGAATTTAAAATGTTTTGTTTGCTTTAATGTCTTTTGTCAAAAGAAGTAAATACAACTATGTATTGTGAGAAGTTTAAGGTTATTTTAACACTTGCTTTAATGTATATTGATAAAAATTTAAAGTTAGTTTATGTATTGTACATAGACAATTTATTTACATTGTATATGTAGATATTATGTGGATTATTTTTTATTTTACTAGAAGGGGGATATGTAGAGGTTAGATAAATTAGATTTAGAAAATATATAGGAGTTTCTGATACTGTCTCTTAATTCGGGGCCTGAAGAGCATTATCAGCATGAAGTCAGGAAAACCAGGAAAGACTTAATAGACTGAAAACGTTGAAGTCAAGAAAAACAGGAAAGACTCAATAGACTGAAAAACAAGTTTGAAGTCAGGAAAACAGGAAGGACTTAATAGACTTGGAGAAACAAAGTATCTGGCCTGACATTGTTTTCAGCTGCTAAGTGGGCGGAGCCCAAATTAAGCTGAAACAGAGTTCCTCCTATTTAAGGACAGTGCATGGAGCCCAGAAAGAGAAGAGGCCCCTGATGCTAGAGAGCTCCAAGAGTCCTGCTGAAAAAAGGGCTGGCCATTGATGGCCAGCTCTCTCCCTGAAGCAGAAAGAAGCCGGTGAGCAAAGAAAGCCTGAGCAAGACACCAAAAGGCCAAGGACTGGACCCTGTGGCTCAGCTTTTGCCTAGAGGGGTTTGATCTGTCCAAACAGTGGCCTAAAGGAAACAGTGCCTGGCTTTAAGGACTGAGGCAGAGCAGCTGAGTTCCTGATTCA